>OX638277.1:6662918-7208217 GCA_951806755.1 Brenthis hecate
AAAACTTTGCCGTCTAATATACAATAATTAAATACCTTCTGGCCTAAAGTCAAATATTTCACAATTTCATAAACAAGTTTGAAGTTCAAATATATTTTTCTCTCAAAATTATATTTTACGGTAAGCCAGTATAATCCGAATAAACATTGAACTACTCAATTTATTAATCTACAATGCACGAAGTAATTTCTCGGTCGGAACATTCTTTACAATGGAGATATCTGAATTAGTCGTCGTTATCTCTCAAAGCTGACGAGAGCCCGATTTATTTCTAGGCCTTTTTGTGCATGTTTTTGAGATTCAAAAATATTTGAAGTCAAAGAGAGTCATGTACAATATACGTTATGCTGGCAGTGTATTGTATTTAGTTCCTCCAGATCGTGAGATTAGCTTTTAACGAAATATAGCCTACAGCGTTTATCATTAAAAATATTTACTTCAAACCGCAGTTAACTAGGCTTTTCCTTTTCCTGGCATAAATAATATCCGTATTAAAATATGCGATAATTTTATTAGACTCCTAATGCTCTCGCATTACTCGAGCATTGGTGGCTCGTATTAAAAATGTTACGGTTGTGATATTTTTAACTTAACATAACCTTATTATAATAATTGAGCCCTTTGAAACGTCCCACTTCTGGATATCCCGTCATTTTGAGGGGGATCTGAGCACAAACCACCATGCTAGCCAACGTGTTTGCAAACTTCATATTTGTTAAGATAATTAGGTTCTATTGCACATGGAGGTGTTCTAACGTTGTTTTCCTTCACCATAAAGCGAGTGGTAATCATGCTGAAAATGAAACATGAATATATCAAAGATTTTAACTAACATCAATAAGTCTAGTTAGAGCTAGCGCTATACCTCTACGAGTATATCCGATTTTGTTCAGGAATAATGCTACTTATTACATCTAAACGAATTTCCAACTTTAATCAAACCCGGAGTTCATGCTCTAAGTATATTTAAAGTGGGTATATTATTAGAGAAAACTAGAAGTATATGAAATATATTAAGGTATATTGTATATATTACAAATAACAAGTTTTATGTAAATTGAAAAAAGAATGGGATAGATCCATTATTCATTGTTAAATTCTTTTTAATGTTAATTTCATGAAAAGCATATGAATGCACCTGTAATGTGCTGACGTTGCATCATTTAAAGATACTGTTGACTCAATGTCTTATTTTATTTTTAGTATGTAAATATTTTTAACATCACCTATACTAATATTATAAAGAGGTAAAGTTTGTGAGATTGTGAGTTTGTGACGTTGTAGGGGGTAATTTCTGGATCTGGACTGAACCGATTTGTATGAAATTTGATTTGACGATAGTTTGAGAGTTTGAGAAGGACATAGGATACATTTTATCCCGGAAATCATCTATAAAAGGAGTGAAAATAGGGATGAAAGTTTGGGAATCAAGCTAGTACTTAATAAGAATAAAAAATAAACAATGAAAGAGCCTAGGCGTTGATATGATCGTGCTCTAGATATGTATGAGTAAAGTAATAATAAGTAAATGTTAAAACTCTAAAACTTTTTGGTTCCATAAAAAGTAATGCTAACAAAAAGAATAAAAATTCAAATTAAAACAATATTTGATATGAATATCAGTTAGTTAAATATTCCATAATATTTGCTAAACGTCTATTTCTCGACCCACATGAGATATACAAAAATAATATTTTGATCAAACAAAAATGATTTGGGTGAAAGAAAAAACTGGTCTCGAAGTGAATTCGGGTAAAGTTTCCTACATGCCCAGTTTATTTATAGTTTTGCGCGTGAGTGAAATCGAAAGATAACTTTGTATTGTCATCCCGTCGTAACTCTTCAACGGGCGAAACAAAAATGGGATAGATTCGACCACGAAAATAACGAACTTTTACTTTTTTAGATTTACGCGAATATTTGACATTTTAAATAAAACTATCTTTTCGGATTATTTCGCGGATTTATGTTGATTTTTGTCATTTTCATTTATCATCATATCATCATCTTTTACCATGATTGCTGTAAAGCATTCGAAGCGTCGGAAATCAAAAATCAAAATAAATCCAAGAAATAATTTGAAAAGATAGTTTTATTATATTTATATATTTTAAAATAGCAATCCATTGAATTATTTATTAGACTCTTATTTTAGTAACAATAATCAACATATTATTGTGTGAAGAGAAAACTTTGTAAAATAACTTGTTTTGTAATACACTTAATATTGTGCGCACGGAGGAATTTGAGCTTTGGTATATAAAGTTTATATGGAGCAGAATTGCAGAAAGCTATTTAACTGCTTGGTGTTTGCCCGTGGGTCCGTTTGCTTATTTTATGTTTTAACTTTCACAATTATAGTGCTGACAGTTCGTGGTAGAGTGGTACTGGTGTTCAGCATGGCTCAAAGCCAAGTGTACTCTTTCCCTAGCACCCCCTCCAGCTAGTCTCCGTCACTCCAACTTCCAAGTGTTAACATAATCGCGATGGTGCTGCCATCACTCAGATGATGCCGGACTTCGCTTAGCAACCGTATTATTGATTGTTTCCGAAATATGTACCTATTCGTATTACTTTATTACATTATTTTACTTTGTTTACTTTATAATTTATATGAAACATAGAGAATTAACATAAATAATATTATCTAATACTAAACTTTTTTCCAATTAAATAACACTTATTTTCATACAACACGAGCATAAATAGGTGGTACTAAAACAATTCATTGAATGTGCTAGAAAGTTCCTAGTGGTATAACATTGCGAAGTCCTAAGCTTTCGAAGCTTCCTAGTCCGGGCAGATAGCTCATAAAGTGTCGGAGCGTTCTGCCAATAAAAAGTTTTATCTCGTAATAGCGGCGTCTCTATCAGTACGACAATAGAGAAATATAAGACTTTTCGACATTTACTTAATTAACCTATTTTTTATCATAAATTAACATTTGTATAACTTTTTTTTAGTTTTGTAAGGTGTTTTGTTATTTTTTATCTTAATCTTACACTCGCAGCTAACGTAGCATTCAAGAATAGGCCATGTTTTTTTTATCAATTTAAGATATTTGGATGGATATTTTTTTAATTCTTTGAACGTATATGGAAACAGGTTCTGAAAACTGACGTCACTGGGAAAAAAGGAGGTTAAAAATTGAAAAGAAATATTTCGATGTATATAGACTACTAGCATTGCCCGCGGCTCCGCCCGCGTTCAGATGACCAAAAACCAAATTCTTATGTTTTACATATTAGTATACTCTTACAATGCAGTTTTTGTATTTTTTCTCAGAAATGAAATATTTTCCCGCGATAATAAGTATCCTATACGTTGACCTGGATAACCAACTATCATCATACCAAATTTCATCAAAATCTGTCCAGTGGCTTTCTCGTGATGCGGTTACAGACAGACAGACAAACAGAAAGACAGACAGACAGACAAAAATTCTAAAAACTATAGATTCTACTTCACATATTCAGCAAAGCCTTCCAAATAATACTCTATCGATAATAATGTCTATTTCAATTAGATTTCCCAAAAATATTTAATGTACAGATTTGACTTAGTTAGAATTTTATTATATGTATAGATATGTATCGCTCTCAATATCGATATTATGATGACTTGTGATCCACAAGGCCACAGCAGCATTGGGAAAAGGAATTCTGGAAGGATGGTATATTTTCAGATTTTCTTATTGAAATATTGAGTCAGCTTTTTTATCTTTATCAAGAAAAATACAAGAACAGACTCAAGAAGTTTCTATCACGTCTATAACAAAATCATTACCTAATATTATAGATGGTCTTTATGTTGTACGTGTTAAGCTCGTTATGCTTTTATTGATGCTATCAAGGGTGTATAAAGTTTATACCTTTTAAATCTATTATTGGTGATTTTGACTGTCTTTATGAGTTAATCTGGTAAATCGAAGGGAACTTATGAGTAATTTGAGAGAGAAATAAGTATCGAATTTTAGCATCTACTTCTTTTGTTTGTTTGTAATATGTAGTATAATAGTTTTTAGGAAATATACATACATGTATCTTAATACGTGGAAGTCTAACTTTAAGTTTTATTTTTAACTTAAAGTTTTATTTTTTCGTATTTTACATGTCCTGACTAATAAATTATGAACCACAAGGAGTATTTCTGTAATAGCAAACGTATTATCTAAGAATATAATTTTAAAGCTTATTGCCCTTTTTAACTCTTAAAGGGGCGAAAAAGAGTGGCAAAATTTCTATGAAAAAATATCTGGGCGAAGCCAGGACAGACTGCTAATATATCATATCTACGCAACACAATACGCCTTTATATGGTTTATTTCTCCCCTAATAACACTGTAACGATATCAACGTGTTATTATTATATTTATCCACATCATTAATTTTCTTTGGGCGTAACGTAGAAGTAAAGTGGTGAAAAAATCGTGCCACTATTTTGCTATTCGAGCCACGTCTAGTATTAGGTACAGATGGCAATTTAAGTTTTGAATTATGTATATTTTATGAGTATAATTTACAAGTATCTATATTTGTATATGGTCAATATACTAATAATATAAAAATAAAGAGATTTTTGTTTGTTTTAATGTTCTTATATCTGAAACATCTAACATGATTTGAAAGATAGTTTTTCCACTTTATAGCCATTTATATTGAGATAGGAAAGGAGATATTTCGATTAAATAAATTATGCATATTTGATACTAGCGACTCACCCTCGCTTCGCTTCGGTTTTGTTCTTAGACAAAAACAAATCTATCCCACGGGAACTGTACATTTTTTGGGATGATGTATAGACTTCCTCAATAAACGGGCTATATAACATAGTAAAAAATTTTCAAATCTGATTAGTAGTTTCTGAGATAAGCGTTGAAAGCGCAAACAAACAAACTCTGCCTCTTTGTAATATTAGTATAGATAAAAGAGTGACTCAAAATTTATTTGAAGTTTTGTTAATTTTAATGTAAACTTTTTCTAAATAACTCATTAAATCTAGTTCTATAATTTCGAGACAAAGGAAGAAGAACAAGTAATATAAAAAAAATAAAAAATAGTTTTATGATGACTTTATCGCACTTTCTTTCATATAAGATATCTGTTCACAACATTTATGCTCAGGAATCGAACTTAGTATCTTTAAAGCTGTACCATGTGTCGCTCTGGTGACATATAAAGTCTCTCTGTAATAATAAAAAAAAACACATATTATATGTTACAAATGACATTTTCTTTCACATATAATAAGTATTGTTATTTTCAAAGGTCAAATCTGTTTCTATATTGTAAACTTTGCTGAGTTTCCATCATAAACCAAACATCTTGACATCTTTAAAATATTTAATTTACAAAATCATACTAATTATACATCATAAATCCTTTAAAATTCTTGAAATTTTGAAATTTTAACTGTTTAATGTTAATATTAATTTAAATATTAACAACTTAGGTCGCCATCTGTACCCGCGCAGTCACGCGATCGCGCCATCTCGGACAGTTGTGTCGTAATTACCGCTGTACATTCCGCCCGGACCTACTTAAAATTATTGTTTTATCGTTGAACAGCTATAATTATATTAGTCACATACATCTCAATTATAATAGAAATTTGAACTAAAAATTATTATAATTAGTACTGAATATTATAATTATGTTTTTTCGCACGCACTTAACCAATATTGTCACTGGATCACTAATATTTTTATTTGCAAGTCGTTTTAAGCTAAAGTGCCTTATATTACAGGAAAATATCATGGTAAAACCTGTATATCTAAGAGAATCTAACTAGTTTTTTAAATTCTTGACCCAAACTGCATTTGGCCAGCGTGGTCGTCTATGGCCGGAGCGAGAGAAAAAGAAGGAGAGAGAGTCATAACTATGTCCTTTTCTTTAGACTTTAGATGAAGCCTGCAGAGTTTTCTATTAATACTATAACTTACCTCTAAAATCTGACTTAGCAATGTACACTATTACAGAATAAATTACTGTTTGTCATAGTTTAAGATAATGTGTGAATACTAACTTCGCGTACTATAAGACCACCTTCGACCATCAAAGAAATAGTTGCTTCGACAATAGCACAGTGACCTAGAGCAGATGGACTGTATTATGTTTATGTTATATTAAAAGTATATCAACAATAAACAAAGTAATTATCGTTAGTATATTATTTTCATATTTTATTATATAATTATCACTTAAAAAGGAATGCGAAATATTTTTATAATTTTCAACATACTTCACATATTCAGCAAAGCCTTCCAAATAATTTTATTAATAAACAAAGCTGGCAAAATTAAATTTCTTAATCTAGGACTCTTATTTCCATAAAGGATTCGTTTTAAACACATAATGCGACGTAAACAAAAAGTAAAACGTAAATGTATTTATAAAAGGTAACCCTCCGGATGTGGCTTCTGAAAAATTCGGGGGAGTTTTAGAATAAAAATACGACAAAGCTCAACCGCTAGCTGCTCTGATCATGCATATTTTTGAGCATTGAATATATATTTCTATATTCAATACTAACGTATTCATATCTGTTATAATTTGCATTTTTGTTACTTTTTAGGTTAGATAATAATAATAATAATGTCCTACTGACTAATTCCAGCCATGGCGGCCAATCTCATTGAGACTAGCCAACTGCGCAGCAGATATTATAGTGCACAAGTGTACGCGCAGACACAAGTGCACTCTCTATTCCTGTCACTCTCATACTCCGGTAGAACGACTTCTCGATACGACTAGAGAGAAACTCCGGGCTGTTACTGAGACTCACTATACAGAAAGACTCAATAACTAAACTTGGCCCGACCTGAGACTCGAACCCAGGACCTCCGGGTGTGCAGCACTACATGCTATCCACTACACCAGCAAGACATTTAGATACGTTAATAACAGCAGTTAAAATATACTTTCAGGGAGCTTTGCCTGTCTTAGTTTAATAAAACTAATTTAAGTTTATTTGAAAATATTGTGTTAAGTAAATAACTGTATTTTTTTCAGTTTCACCCACTTCTAAGATATCGATTAACTTTAAATGGGAATCAAACCTAGAACCTATAAATTGAAGCGTCTGATCCATATTTTTCAAATAATACGAATAAAAGAAGTTCGATATAAATATTAATATTTTAGTATACGAGCTTAATGAGCCTGGATTGAGGAAAGCTCACCCAAAGCTTTCTCCATCCAAGCAATTTTCACGGAAAGCGTGACATCTTCAAAAATTTATATGTAAATTATTATTATAACGCTTATACATTGATTGTGACTTTGCCTATATTAATATTATATACTAGCGACTCTCCGTCGCTTCGCTTGGGTTCGTCCCTAGCTTGATTCCCCATACAAACATTCATCCCCATTTTCACCCCCTTAATAGGTGATTTCCGGGATTAAAAGTATCCCATGTCCTTTCCAGGGTCTAATACTATCTTCTTACCTTTCATCTAAATCGGTTCAGTAGATCCAGAGATTACCCCCTACAAAGTCAAAACTCACCTTTTTGTAATATTAGTATATGTAACGTGATCAAACTACATATGTAGAATCTTATCACAGGAAGTTAATATATTAAAGCATGTTTTTTTTACTTTGGTTTGTTATTACACTTACTTCAATACATTTTTAAATTGTCTATAATAACTTTATGAATTTTAAGAATTATTATGCTTATTACACTATTACTGTTACTGAGATGACGACTTCGACGAGTATTTTGTTGTTTTAGAGGATAACTTCTTCTTATATTTAATATTCTTTTTCTTATATTTTAAGGTTCTTATTTATTAATATTGTTATTTATATTAATAAAAATAAATATTTGCTATATACGGGAAGTAAACCTACTACCCCGAGAAGTACCCACTATACACGCTATGGTCAAACAAAGGTTTTTATCAACGTACAGACAAAATTTTTCTATACATTTTTTCCTCGCGATAACGCGATGTGTAAACACAGCTTGGGGAAATGGATTTCTCTATTTTCAGAGATAATAGTGTTTGAAAAGTATATTACACCGGAATGAAATGTTTATAGCTCTTGTATTTTTATGAGAGAACGTTTACATTGAAAGGTATTAAATACGTTATGGTTTTTATTCTGCTCGTAAATATTGTCAGTAACTGTACAAATATTT
Source organism: Brenthis hecate (assembly GCA_951806755.1). Lineage (NCBI taxonomy): Eukaryota > Metazoa > Arthropoda > Insecta > Lepidoptera > Nymphalidae > Brenthis > Brenthis hecate. The sequence goes on from OX638277.1 coordinate 6,671,067, forward strand.
TCTAGGAAACATGTAAATTTTGCGTTTAATTTTTTTTTAAATTATTTTAAATAAGAGTATCTTTTCGGATTTTAAAAAGGAATACTCCCTGTAGGGTAACAGTATATTCCTTTCTAAGTTCGAGGCCTTTTGTTCTAGAGTTATTTTGTCCGTGAGTCACATCCTTATATCCTTTGAAACTATATACAATATTTTACGCCTTAATTTGTACTGATCGATGTAATAAACGACATTTTTAGATTAAGCAAAACTTTCAATGAGTTGCGAAGTGATAATAAAATATATGATTTTAAAAAGTGAGACTGGGTTCACTACACGACAGGATGTACGGAACTTTTTTATAGTATATATTTTTTGTCGGCAATTGATAGAGTATGGATCCATTCACATTTACTTTGAAGCATTCAACTGCCTCAGTGGTCTAGCGGCTAGCATACCCGAAGGTTCTAGGTTCGAGTGTCGGATTTGACTAAGTTTTGTTATTGAGCTTTTCTGTCAAGAAATTCTTATTAACAACAAGTTTAAAAAATACAAAACTTTATATACAATACAAACTAGACAAGTTTTAGTAATAAAATTTTAAAATGTTTTTGGAGTAAGTTGAAGTATAACTGAAAAATCGAATTTAACTATTCACGAATTTATTATCTTTTGGAACTGATAAGAAATAATATTCTCAATTTGCGTGAAAAAGCTAAAAACTTATATTAAGTTTCAGGAAATTAATAAAAAAACCTAAGAATATTCAAGTCGTGTTCCAAGGATCTCATCATGAATTTGCAAATAATTTGAATAATAAAATTGTGTTACGGGATACTATGGTAAGCCATGCCTTCAATTAAAGCAGGATGACACAAAATTTACGCTTTTTGAAATCATTCTTCATCTTAATATTATATTATTACTAAATGTTTCTTTTACTACTTATTTAACAACTTATCACCTTAAGCTATAGTCTTATATTAGATAAGAGGGTCCTGTGGAAGGTTAGACGTACGCGATACAGGGTATCCTTGTGCGTACGTCTCAGCACTCCATTGCCCATGTTTTGTTCAACTATAATTGTTATTAGATTAAGAAGTATATTTGTATCCATTTTTTTTATTACGAATTAAATGAAACGAATTCTTCAATGAAAATTGATCAGTAAAATAAAAAAATAAAAACAAATAAAATAATGTCTTGATAAAAGTTTCTCTAAACTGTTTCTTCCAACATTTCTGGCATTTCACAGTTGAGCTGGTTATTTTGAGAATAAACGATGTTGTGAATTGGGAAATAAAAGTAAGTATATATTATATACTATGTAATCCTCTTTTGCGCGAGTTAAGACAGACTCGTATAATAGAGTGCTCGTAGAAAACCTTGGCATTTTTTTTATAATAATATTGATGTAATGTATGTATGATACAAGTACGAGAAGCCTAAAAGCTGTATATGAAATATATTTTTATGATTCGAATGGGAACAGTGTACTTAGCGGATTACTCATGAAATACAATTTCAAAGATTGATGCTTCAAAAGATTCATGCTTAGGTATCACTTTAGTAAATACCGTGATTATAATATGAATTCGAAACGATTCTCAGCGTCTTATAATTTAATTTATTTTCTTCGCAATTTTATATTTCCCAAGCTTTCATGTTAGCTTCAAATTTGTATGCCATTATCTGTTGAGATTTGAAAATTATTTTTCCTCATGCAAAGTATTACGTTAGAAACCATCGCATATAGTGAGTTATATTTAATTTTTGCGTTGTATGTGTTGAGTTGTGAAGAAATTTGGCAAAAGATCAGTAAATTATTATATTACATATAATTTTTGACAACTTACTCCTCCACCACAACAAGGTTGCCTTAAGAGATATCTTCCAGTGATAAGGCCGTCTGCTGTGCATCATTTCTTTGTGCTTTGTGTTTTTATGTTTCGTTTTTGCTGAGCAAAAATAAATTTATTATTATTTATACATATAAAATAAATTCTGAGTCAATTCTGTACATTAAATATTTTTTGGGAAATCTTATTGAAATAGTCATTATTATCGATACATAGTCCGAATATATAGTTTTTACGACTTTTATCTGTCTATCTGTGGAAAGGAATCACGAGAAAACCACTGGACGGATTTTGATGAAATTCGGTATGGTAATAGTTGGTTTAATCCGGGTCAAAATTTAGGATACTTTTTACAGCGAGAAAATATCTCATCTCTGAGAAATCTATACTGACCTTGTGAAATGATGAACCCATGCGGAGCGAGGGTAAGTCGCTAGTAACATAATATCTCAGTAGCAGTAAATGTACTTGGAGTAAAATCTTTTCCAAATAAATTGCAAAAGGTTTAAACCCTGTATCGTATTCTTCTACATATGTATATAGTCTTAGCTAGCTAATAATTTTGACTTTATAACAATAGTTGCAAACCAAAATATATATTTTACCTGTTCAGTACCAATATTATGAATACGAAATTTTAATTGTTTTAATGTATTTATTGCGAAAAGCCAAATACAAAAGAATTTTGATACTCTCAAAAATATAGGAAGGATGCTAAGAAATAGCCTCCTTTGAAATTATAATGCAAAATATTATATAAGAACTTTACTCTGAATATTTTGAAATATTTTAGTTTTCTTTAAATTAAAAAGAAGTTAATAAATTCAGCATTATTTTAAAGGTCGATTATTAAATTATTCCACCTTACGGGGTAGCATTTTTCTAGAAATATATATATATATATATATATATATATATATATATATATATATATATATATATATATATATATATATATATATATATATATATATATATATATATATATATATATAATATACCCTTAAAGTTAACATAGAAACCGATAATATCGATTTACATTTGACAAGCGTATCGAGTAACACACACCAACATCTAAATTGATGTACATTTTGATTTCAAAATTGTTCATAATCAGGTCACAGATTAAAAAAAAATGAAACAACAGCTCAATTTTTAATATTTATTTGTTTATACCCCACTTCATTCTTCATAATATATTTACAAAATACAAAAAAATGGGAAAGTGATCGCAGGGACTTACTTGTTTGATTAAAAAAGACGTATAGTGGTACAAATAATTGAATTACATTTACAACATCCTACGCATATCAAGGAACATAGCTAGTTATTATTTTCTACCGTGCTATAGTATTATTTCAGTTAAACCTACTTTACAAGAAGAAATAGAAATTTCAACAGTTTTAGGCATACTCGTATTACTTAGCTTACACCAATATGAAAGTTTTAATGTTCTTTGCGAAACAAACTACGTACTCTCTATATTAAATATAAATGGAAATAAATCAACTACTAAAGTTTCACACAATTGATTTTAAGTAAGTTAAACTTTGATGTGAACAAGTGCTTCCTTGAAAAAAATAATAAAATAAACACAGCACCATCTAGTTCCATGGTTAGCTACGAAGCCTGTGTTATGGATACCAGATAGTTGATACATTGTACATATAACTCAAAATACATACATATTATAAGTATAAATATCCAGGACTGGCGTACAAACATCAGATAAATGAATGCCCCCAGCGGGACTCGAACCAGCGACTGCTGGCGCAGCAAGTAGGCTCACTACAAACTGAGCCAAACGTGTCGTCAAAAGAAAAGAAATTCAATAAAAATGTATCATTTCATAATTATAACCTGAGATTTGATCTTGGCTTGTAACCCACTAATAATGATTAACAAGCTTATTACGCACCTTATGTATTTTAAAAGCATCTATTGTAAATCGTGGTGTAAACTAAATAATACGAGTTCAACAACAGAAGAGATTATTTACTTTTTAATAGAAAACAGTCGATAGATTTTTTAATTTATTCATTTTATTTGTCTTTATTACCTAAAAATTACATGTATACGTGTTAGGACCTCTTTTCAATTGATATTTCAGCTAATTATTTTTAATAATTTTGCAGTTTAAATATGGTGAAGAGTCTGTGTATTTTTTGATTCATAATATAGGACTTTATGAGAATTAATTCCATTTTTAGGGTTCCGTAGGCGAAGTTAGCCAACGGAATCCTATTACAAGGCCTCCATTGGCCGTCGGTCCGTCTGTCTGTTAGAGGGCTGTAACTCATGAACCGTAATAGGTGGAGCCTCTGTTACCGCTATAACAACAAAAAAATAAATAAAAATAAAATACAAGAAACATTTTTTTACTTTCGTAATCGATCATCAAAGTTAAAGTAAAACTCATATTAATAAAAAGTATACGTACGATAAGACGAATATTAAAAACCAATATTTTATTTATATATTTCTATATTGGAAAAATACATAGCTATATATTTTTAATATAGACAAGACGGAACCCTTCCTGTGCGAATTCAACTCGCACTTGACCGATTTTTTTATTATTATATCTTTATCATAATATTATGTTGTATGTATCCATGTAACTATTATTTTCAACATCATTTAAACACCCGAGCTTTCTCATTTATTTTGCTTAAATTTATTTACTAAGAAATATTATTATAATACATAATTATATTGCAGTTTTGTATTTTCAATTTTATTTATGAAAAAAGATGAAAAAAGAAAAAGCTTAAAAGCATTTCTCTTGACGCTGGTCAAGAGCGAGTTGGCGGACTTCACATATCTTTCGGAAACTTGATAGGTTCCCTCAGACATGCAGGTTCCTCACGTTGTTTTCCTTTACCGTAAGGTAAGTGGTAATCATATTGAAAATGATTCGCACTTGAAAATATCAGATGTGCGAGACCCGGGATTTGAACCCGCATCACTCGATTTCCCAAGCGAGCGCGTCACCACTAAGCGACCACTGCCTTAGTTTAATATAAATTATAGCAATTACAAAAGTTTAGTATAAGTTAGCAATAGTAAATTTTATAAAAACAACAATTATAAAATCACACAAATCATAATCACAGTACCAAAATAAACTTCAATAACTTTGCGAGGTACGAACATTTCTGATATTGACTTTATCTATGAAACTTTTACATTAACTAAAGCATTTCGCAGACGCTCTTTGTTTTTCCATTTCCGCTTTTGAGTTGAATTATTTTCATTTTACTCGTCTCTATTCTAATGCTTTCTTAGACTCGATAGTTTTGTGAGGAAAAACTTTATTTAAATAAGTCATTTTATATTTGCTTTTATGAGGAAGTTTCTTTTTATTCTATATAAATTGAGCTTTTGAACTGTTTTTTTAGCTTATTTTAGAGAAATGATTTAAAAATACTTTGGCTTGTTACTTTTTAGTTGAGGCTAAAACTTTAAAGTTTGTCGTATTCAGTGGATGGCTTGGTAAATTAATACATATTGCACGCCTTTTAATATTTTTTCCATTTTCTATGTTGCCAAATAATCTATTGAAAAGAGGCTTATGTTATTTACTAAATTGTTCTAGGAACAAAACAATTATCACTTCAGAATGGTGAAACAGCTACGTTTTAACTCATAATATTAATTATTTACAACAATCCAAATTATGTACAATGCCATGATATAAACTTTATGCTACTTACGTATCGTTTACTCAGCTTATTTACAACATCGGCAATTTACAATGTAACAAAAACATTATACTTATTCCCTTATTCAACAAGTTTCGATTAAGTTCGTTCAATTTGCTATGTTAGCATTTCAACGGGCATCTGGTTTCGTACTTGTGTTCAAGAAAATGTATATTTCTATATGGAATTATAGTAAATTTTATTAATGAGCAACAGTATTACTATCATAAAATACAGTTTTTTTTTAATGTTTGTGAGTGTGTAATTTATTTATTAAAAACAAGTCCTCAAAATCTCATTGCAAAATAGATTTTTGCGAGTTAGTAATCGCAAATTAACAAAAACAGTCCACATGAGTGTTTTAATGTTACATCTTAACGACTTGAAATATTGGAATCCATTCTTAGAACAAATAACTTTTAATTATTCTATAACTTTAAATGCAGCCCTCATTAATATAAAGAACTATACCAACGGCATTCATTTAAAACTAATCTTAATTAACATATTTTCCTAGAGACTGGAGCTTTTGTTTCGCTTACATTAAACTTAATATGCGAAAATAAAAAATATATTAAAACAGCCATTTCATAAGTGAATACGTCTTTAACTTTGACTCGTATTGAGTTTTGTTTTAAGAAATACTAAAGTAGTATTATGATTTTTATGGAGTACACAAAATTACTATAATGAAATCCCTTGGTTTGATGGTTTCCAAAACATATTATAATATTAATATTAAAACTATGCCGCTTTGAAACTAAGTTTTTAAATTCATTCACTTTCATTCACAAATTGAGCGTTACGATCATAATATTGACTCCTGCGCAGCCTTTATATACTTCAGTGCGACATAGTTACGAATAAAATACGTACATAAGTGGATCCGATGATGACTCCATTCAATCCTTCGCTTGACATAATTTAACACGTTAAATTAAGTATACGAACTCATAACACAAATAAATGTATCTAAAATTAACATTTCAGGACTTAGGGGTCCGATTAAAGTAGCTTAACAAAAGTCCCAGGCGATACCTGAAGCCGATCATCTGCAGGCCATGGACGACAGGAGGTAGGTGAGCGCAGCACAGCTCAGTTGAGACGTGAGGTAGGACGAGGCTCGATTACTTGTTTGCATGGCCGCGGGGTGTTCACCTGGACAGAATATTTGCTTATACTTTCTTAGATTTACGCGAATGTTTGACATTTTAAATAAAACGATCTTTTTGGGATTTTTCGCGGATTTATATTGATTTTTGATTCGTGACGTTTCGAATGCTTTACAGCAATCGTGGTCACGGAAGAGACCCTGTGACTCTGCGAAAAAAATCGAAAAGATAGTATTATTTAAAATTATAGCTTTAATTAATCTAGCTTTATCATACTCTTCGCTCGGGTGCCTTACTGATTTTTTTTGTATCATAATCTACTTAAAATAGATAGGACCAACTTTTGGCTATTCTCAAGTCAAGTATCCAAGACTAATGCGTAGTGTATCTGTGTACTAAGATTTTTTTTCTGTCCCGGAATATAAAGTATCTTATCCTTCCATCAAAGTTTGATAATTATGGTTCAGTTGATTTGGAAAAGCGCAAATGGTCAAATAACCGCAGGATATAGCTCAATAAGGGATAGCTATCTTTGGATTTACAAACATACCCTTCAATATTCATAAATATGGATGATAGTAGTAATTTAATACGAGACGGTACAGTACGGATATGTACTGGCAGAGCTTTACATTTTCAGCTTATTTTAATTAGTCATTTATTTAAAAGTTAAAAAACATAATGGAATATACATGTACATAATACATGTTTATAAATAACCTCTATAATCTACGGGAATTTCATTTAAAAAATATTTAAACAAACGTGAGATTCATACAATTTTATATATCTCATAATCATACTTTATAAATTCTTTTTGTGTAGAAATAACATTGTTTATATTTACGAAGAAGAAATTTTAATACCACTAAAACATGAAAAGAATTTGAAAATTCTATCTTCCACAGTTACAGAAAAATTTTAAGCATCTCATGCTCTAGTTTCACAAAATTATAAGAGAAAACTTCTAGAAAATATTAGAAGTGCAACTGACAATGTGTTGTTTTTATTCGTTCGTCGAGTGCTTTGTCTGGAATATTCAGAAATAATTGCGTACCTTGCATGCGCCATTTGGGCTTATTCGTTGTTATGTTAGCATATTCTGTATACAATTGTATATAATACTTTGTACATTTAAAAATGCAAACAATATTAGGCATTCTGCCTCACTTTACTATTAAAAACTAAAATGTAGTTTTAATAGCAATTTTAAATAAAACTATCTTTTCAGATTTTTTCGCGGATGAGAAAAGATAGTTTTATTCAAAATGTCAAATATTCGCGTAAATCTAAGATATTATTAATAGCAATCTGTTTAATTTGAATGAAAAACTATGTTTAATATAATTAATAAATAAAAATAACTTTTTATCCTTAGACATTGTAAAATTATAATGCTTTTGTCATTAAATATAATATATTAAAACTATAATAATTACAATTTTATACAAGTTAACAAAACTATAATAAAACAATACGAGTGTTTGTTTTTTTTAAACAATGAATTAGCATGAATTAATTAGTTTAGTAAAATTTGTGAATATCTCCATAACTACAGTTTTCCTGTTACATACATACATAGAAAGTTATGCGATGTTCAAAGGTCGCTTCATAAGAAGTAATATTTTTAAGTTGAACATATTACGTATAATATTTTCAAATCTAGTTTTTTAACAAAAAACTAATTTTACTATAACAACAGAGAATGGCCCTTTGGAGTGGGCTCACGAGGGAAAAGGCAAAAGAGTTGACCCTACTACAGTCGGTGGGATGATAAAATCAGATAAATGGCTGGTCCTAATTTCAACAAACTCAATCTAGACAAGATAGGCTATCTTTGGACAGATAAAAGGATTCTCGCAAAATAATAGATTTTATATATACAGTATATTATTTGGGAAATACCTAATCATAGCTATATATTTCTAATATAGATAAGACTGAAAAATACTTATAAACTAATGTAATAGAATACACCAATGCATTATTAAACTAGCGGTTTACTCGTGAAACTAACAGTTTAACTAATATTTAGAACGTAATTTCACGCCACGTAATATAAATTCCAGCGCAGGCTCAGTATTGTCGTATTAGAATATGATCAACTAGCGTTTTCCCGCGGGTCCATAATTCGATTATATATTACTATATTTATAAAATCTATAGTCTTTATGTTACTCTGATGTGTAAGATATATTATTGAAAAGTTTTATCAAAATCCGTTCAGTAGTTTTTGGATGAAAGATCTATCCAACCATCCTCACAACTTTTCGCGTTGATAATATAAATAGGATAAAATATTTAGTTTTGTATTTGGATGAGCCGTTAAAAAGTTTCTACGTAAAGCGAGAAGACGCTTATTGTCTTTTAAAATAACAAATGCAACAAAAGTTTATTAAAATCTAGATCTTAAATTTTAAGCTTTTTTTGATTGCTCTGATCATTTTTTTTGTAAGATTTAATTTACATCTTTAGGATGTCTTACATACATATTACATATGTCTGTACTGTTTTTAATGGGCTGTATTTTTAGAATCTTTTGCTATTGAGGTGAATTTCCTAACAAGTTATAATAAAAAAGTAAAAAATAAAGGGAAGTCGCCGGACAAAATTGTATTTTGGACAAAAACTAACTTACCATTCAGCACATGAACGGAAACGGAAGCGGGGTGCGCGTTATTCGGTACACAGGTGTAGTTGCCAGAATCCGTGAGAGCGGCTTTGGTGACCAATAACTTGCTTGTAGTGCCTCCTTCAGTTTTCTCTGTTTCTAGACTGATGCCCCCTCGGGGCGAGTCGAAGTCTACCACCGCGTTGCCGTGGTACCTGCATTAAGAATATTTATGTAGAACAAATGTTACATTTTTTTTTGTTTTTTACTGATAACAAATCTATGTCTATAGTAATTGCATTCCCAACCACTAGTTTTTACAAATGCTCAACGGGTGTCACTAGGAAAATATTTTTATCTATATCCAAAACGAAAAACTGGGAATGTCCATGACATACCGGTAAGGAAAGAGCATTGTCCAAAAAATGTACATAAATCAAATCAAAATATACTTTATTCAAATATACTTTTACAAGCTCTTATGAATCGTCAATTTTAAATTTTAAATTTAAATTAAATGTCAGTGTAGTCAGTCCGTGAGGAATCTTCCAACGGCTCGGCATAAGTAGAAGTAACTGCATACTTCGATCTCAATAAAAATATTCTAAACTTCTAAACTTTAAATTGTTTTTTTTCATAACCTATTCCTTACGATATTCTCTGTTATTTGCCTGTACCCTTCAAATATAGTATAAATAAAATATTGGATTCAATCCACACCGTTCTCAATAGATTGACTATGCGTAACCCTAAAAATTATTCATACTTTCTTCATACCAATAAACATTTATTTCAAACCACACGTGTGTTTGATTTAGCGTGCAAATACTTAGCATGATAAATGGCGCCGCATCATACTGAGAGCTTAAGCTATTTTCTTGAATCTGCTCACCCGATTGAAAACAGAATATTCCATTCAATTTCATTAAGTCGATTTATCCCTTGCTGTTATCTATGTCGCAGAGGCATAGTGTAGCTATAGAGTTATATAAAGATAATAGTGACCTACACACAATGAGATATTTTCCCGCGGTAAAAAGTATCCTATATGTTGACCCGGATAACCATCTACCATCATACCTAATTACATCAAAATCCCTCTACTGGTTTTTCTATGATGCAGTAACAGACACACAGACAAAAATATTCAGCCCTTTTTAACGTCCCACTGCTGGGTACGAGCCTTCAATACAAGGGGATCAGGCCCTAGTCCACCACGCTAGTCAAGCGCGGGTTGACCAACTTAACATGGCTTTCACTTGCACTATATATTAACTAATAAATAAATTAATATTAACTAATAAATAAATATCACCTCTTTTAATACTTAGATATATGTATGTAGATTTATGTTAATGGATATTAGTATAAAATCATGCAGTTGGTTGCTCTAGCTAAATGTTAGCTAGCTTTGTCTCCAGTGCTTTTCATTACAAGCACTAGGGGATTTGTTGTCTTCAATCCGGGAACTAATCGACGTTTCAGATTGATTGGTTCAGGTCTCAAGTGACCATTGAACGAGCTTTCTACACCAACGCATTAGTTTACTTCCTGAAGACGATATTGATGCTTATGAGCATACTATATCTTCCTGTACTTATGGTGTTTAACTCAACTATTTGGTAATTAGATCTATTATATTATATTTGTTTTAGCAGTAGCTCGTAGGTACTTGCTTAGGTCCTGACTACTTCTAGCCAAGGGGCTAAAAGGTTGTGTTTCTAACGAAAAGCCGTTTAGCGAATTTCTTTCCAGTTTAAGTTAATTTTTTACTAAACGTAGCTTATAATTAAATTAAGACTAAAATAATGCAATTTACTAAAAAAAATAATTAATCAGTCGACTTGGGTTTTAGAATTAAAGCAGTCGGTGAAAATTCTATTCAAATCGGTTAATTTTTTCACAGGGTTCCTTGTACCCTGGATGCCGCGAAAGCTTATTTTTCTCACAATATTGTAGCTTATATCAATCAAATTTCTCATTATTTTCGAAAGAGAAAGAAAAAGAAAGAGAAAGAAAAAAAAATGAGTAGAACTAAGTGCTATGATCTATACCCCTTTCGCTTGTTCCTCCACATTAGCACTTATTTCAGGTTCCTCACTTGTCACTCCTAACATATTTTTAAGATGCTGCCTTTTTCACTGTTAGATTCATATTACGTATTCAAACTAGATCCTCGTTCGTCTACAGGTTAGCATATATGACTGCATGGATAGCAAATGGATGCATATGGAGGTCATAAGTGCGAATCCCGGGTCGGGCTAAGTTTAATTATTGAGTTTCTCTGTAAAGAAATTCTCAGTAGCAGCCTGGAGTTGGCAATTCGGTGATGTTTTACAGAACACGTAAAGCTGTCGGTTTTGCGTCTTATGTTTCACCGGTCGTGTCAAAGTATCGTCCCAATAGACCTTTAAAGTGAACAAAAACAGGGCACGTTGTGATTGCGCGCATACTTTTGCACTCTAATATCTCCTGCGCAGAAGGCTTGTCGCAGTGAGGTTGGCCACCGTGGCCGTAATCAGTCAGAAAGATATTATTATATGCCCAAACTATTAAGGCACGTTGATTCATATATTTATAAACGTATTTATTAAATGCTTAAAACACGCTATATATCTATCATTAATTATTACAACTGTGATATCTTTTTTAATAACTTATAAAGTATTCAGAAGTTTTGATAGCACGGGGACTGAGATTTCCGCTATTATACATTACCAATTTTTTTATGTTTTTTTTTTAATATTTTTATAAAATTTTAAGGAAATTAAATATTAACGGACGCGTTTAAAGCATTTATAATCATGATAATGGTTCAAACATGAAATATTCAATATTATTTGCCTGTAATCCAGCGTCACGTCGTGTTTCCAATGCAGCTTTTAGAAGGACTTATAAATACAAATTCGTTTTGAGTAATCTATCTCGGGTCGTTCCCAAGGGATGTTATCTTATCGAATTTAATCAAAAGAAAAATAAAAGTAAGCTGCGAAAACAGCAATTCAATTTATAATATTTGACTTTTCCCTTCTTTCTGAATTTAAGGTCTATAACGGTTTTCCTTTGAAAATGAGCATTTAAAGAGCATTTACTCCAGATTGCTTTGTAAAAACGTCTTCATCTATTCTAATATTGGAGATCTCTTATTTTGACAAGCTAAAAAGTTTGCTATTGTAGCAGTAAAATTAAAAGTTTTTGTTGAAGAACCCTTCGAAATAGTAAGGGATTCATATTAAATACATATATTTCTAAAATATATAAATATTATCGAGAATGATTAGTTGACTATACATATAGTAGAAAGTAAAAGAAATAAATATGTATATATATAACAGCAACAATTTTTTAGAAGGAAGTTGGTTATTGTTGTGAGTGAAAACCTGTTTCGTTTTAAAATTAATTTGTGTAACTTGAACGCTTTTTAATATGGCCTGTATGAAATGTAGGTTTTACTTTGTGGCTGTGAATGAACAGGTATAAAACAAAGTAGCACGTGGGAATTAGTTTTGAATCTAGAGTGCATAGATAGAGATATTTATAATATGTATGTATTTAAAGTTATATATGTGTAGTGTATCAACTGTCCGGTATCCATAACACAAGCCTCGTAGCTTACCATGGAACTAGATGGTGCTGTGTGTTGAAGTCCCAATATATTTATATATTATTATTGTTGTATTTAATTCACCTTGTATAATTGGATTAAGGATTAAATCTGTACGCTTTGTTTATGAAAGGGCGGGGTATTCTAATACAGGCAAAAATTACTTGCTTAAAAGGGGTCCTCAACCACAAACTTTGTCAACATTATAATCTCTTTATGAAAATAAAATATTTCATTTTTTTATTTTATTTATTAATATATTTTTATTATTTATAAATAGTTTTATCTAAAAAGTTTCCTAAACATGGGATGGAGTAAAAAGTTTATAAATTTTATATTATATAGGTTTAAATTTAGTTTAAATAAATAACTAGACTTAGACTCACCACAAAACAGATGCGCTGGAAGGCGGCGATGAGTGCACATTCACTGAACACGTCAGAGATATCGTGCTGCCTTTCTTCACGTACACATCCTGAGAGCCCCAGATTGTAGCCGCGGCCGCTGTAACAAGGAAATATTTTTTTATCATATTGTACTAAACTTTATCTATATTTATATATTATAAAGCTTAAATGTTTGTTTGTTCCTTATTTCGTTTGTTTATTACCATACTAATTTCTGCACCTACCTAATGAAAGATATATTTAAAATCGTAATATCCGATTTTAAAAGCATCTTACATTTATTGAGAAAGGTTTTACGCTATCTAACATCACTCTCCGACGTTTAAGAGTGGAGAAAATATACATACAAAATTACACATTACAGGAGGGACGTAACGTTTTTACAAGATAATTAATAAAATATTGGTCTTCAATATTCAGACAAAATGTTAGTAAAACGTTTATGGGATGCTACAAAACCTAGTGTTTAAATAAAATTACGAACTATTCAATTGCGTCATCTGGAAAATCAAAGAAAAGAAACAATTCTGATTACACCCGAGTCTCAAATTCTGAGAGAGATTGCAAATTCTTCAACTTATTACATCTTAGTTATTTCCTTGCAATAGAGATAGATTCCTTCGTTTCTGTTTTAGCTCTATTAAAGCCCATTTAACTCTCAATCTACTTGCACATACTAATATTTATTTTGTATACTGAAATCAAAACTAGTCTGTGAAATTCAAAGTTTATGTAAAATCTTACTTAAGGAAAAATATTAGAATCGGATCAGTACTTCGAGAGCCCATTTCGTATATCCGATATCATTATTAACTAAGTACTTTGCAATATTAGTGTACACGAAATCTGTATATAAATAGGTAAACAAAACAGTTCAGTACCTTTTTATCCTCTGTTTGCGAAACGTTTTTTTTTTGTATAGTAGCTATTCACGGGCTTTAATGTTATCGATAAAAAAATGATTATTTGAATTTTGACCACTGGACACACTGGTTGTATTAAATAGTCGTCTACACTAATATTATTATGAAAAATGTTATGTAACCAAATGATTTTGCTTGAAATAATATGTAATTGTAAGCTTTTCTTTGTATTTATTTAATAGCTAGTATACTAGCTACTTACTCTCGCTTCGCTCGGATTCTTTGTCTTTCTTCTTTCGGATTTACTGCGGAAAAATATCTAATCTCTGAGAGATCTGTACGAAACGTTAAAACGTAAATAGGGACGAATCCGAGCAGAGTGAGGGTAAGTCACTAGTCAATTACAAATCAAATATTCCTCAAAGATATTTAATTGTAATTTTGATATTGATATATATAATTTTTCAAATTTAACTTTAAATAGACGTTTTGAGTATTCCATAAGATTACTTGTCAAGTCTCAAATCAATTTAGAGAATTATTCAGGATATCGCGAGCAATAGAACTGGTATTATGATATCGACCGAATCCCTTTTCCAATTACTAGCCTTTCTTCATCTAAACGAACCATGAATAAAAATAAATGCAAAAAAGCCATCTTAAAATTCAAACTCAACTTTTTAACCTAATCTCAACAAAAGCACAGTGCAAAAATAAATTGTATTCTACGCTGAAGCTGGTCGAAAATTAAATGGCTATAGTATAATTAGAACAGGGTATGGAAAATAAAGTTAATTGAGGACTAATGAATAAACAAAACGTAATAGGAATATAGTACCTGCGGATCGGACCGGCGGCTGGGGCGCGGGAGTGAGGGACTCATCTGGAATGCACAAGACAACAGCTTAGGGAGGGAGGGAATACTAAACAGAGTACTCTAACGAAAGGATGCATTGTTAAATTACCTCGACGTTTAATTTCCACGAATTATAGTGGGTATTTAGGTACTTTATAGGTATATATGATTAGTTACGGGTTCGATTTGTTTTTGAAGTAAATTTTTTGTTTATAGAGATTTTTCGGGATTGGTTGAGATTAATGAGCTCCAAAGTTTTACCGAATTTCAAAAAACATACTGATGTAGAGTAAATAAGTAGTTTCTTTAAAAGTGTATTTCTTATATTTTTTTCTATCTGTATGTTATTATTAGCTAAATATGTATGTTAAGTAATGCTTCGTCTTTTTTTGCAATTAAATGATTGCATTTTTCTTGTGATAGTTGTGAAATCGACATAATCTTATATAATCTCGTATACAGAACAAATCACTTCTTGGCTAATGTAAATGTAAATAATTATTTTATTGTATTTTAGAGAACCTTATCATTTGTATATGACTGGTTTCTTAGAAATAGTATTAAATCAATTAATTTTATTACGAAATATAAAACGTTGTACAGCTCATACTTCTAGCTACATTCTCAAGAATATTTAATAAAAAACGTATAAGAAATCAAATTCTACAGTAGTTATAAAACGCCTGTATAAATGCATATTTCGTTACGTCCAACATTTTTCAGCATAACAAGCTCTGTAATTGGCCCGAGAAATTGAGTCGCTTGATATATTTCTGATAGTAAAGCGTGTACTGATAAATGACTCTCGTATTACAAACGAGGAGATAAAAACTAAAGCTCTATCGCACAGGATACGTTGGCCAATTATTTTAACACGGTTTAAATAATACGAATATATATTATGGAGCGGCGACACGCTGTCGACTATGCAAGTAATGTTTCAGTTCAAATAGCCCAGACGGAACGCCGTATTTACTTGGATTTTTTGTAAACAAAAATACTAGCGGCTCACCCTCGCTTCGCTCGGGTGCGCTTCTAGAAAAATGAAAACTAACCTATCTCTCCATATATATAATCCATATTTCTCCGGGATAAAAAGTAGCCTAAGTCTAGCATCAAGAATAGATAATGAGAAAAAATCGAGTCAATAAATATGAAAAAAAAACAACTAAGTCAAAACTAACTCATACATTATAGGAAGAATACCGCCTTACCTACTCAACGCAAACCTTCCGTTTAAAATTTACTATACAGCTTATATTATTATATTAACATTTTTAATGGTTGATTTAAGGCAGTAAATGTAATAAGACATTTCTATGTTTTGAAATTGAAAAGTAGCTTTAGTGGTAGTGATTCCCTTAGTATTATTTAAAAAAAACTTATTACTCAACTTGTAAGTGTTACAATCACCACAGTATTCTATAGTCAAGAGAAAGCCAATATTTGTACAATCAAACATATGATCCGGTGCAGTAGATACTCATCAATCATAAAAAATACGAATAACGTTTAATTCAATCGATTTTATGTCACAGCTTTATAGTAGGGGAGCCCAGGAAGCTAAATGGGGATTTACTCGAGCGTCGTTGGATTCCTTTAGATTTTTAAGATTAGATGGTAGAAAGATAAGAAGTTTATATAATATGTACCCATTCACCAGTGGAGAGAGTGTCTACAGGCTTTCAAAAAGAAAAAAAATGTCACATGAAATTACTCGAGTGCATCAGATATTGAGTGTTTGTGATGGGGGGAAAAATTATTCGAACGCGTCTAATTTTCTGAGGAGATGGTGAACCCGAAAGTACCTTCCTCTCAAAAAACTGACGAACCAGACGTAATACAATAACGCAAGATGTCGTTGTGGTTTTTTTGAAAATGCAAAAACAAAACATTATTTTGAAGTACTCGAGCCCGTCAGACTATTATAGAGTAGGTTAAGCTTGATGTCCAAGTGCTAACCCATAATCTGACGATTATTAGGAGGGGCTTAATACGACGGGTTAATTTTTTTTTATGATTTCTTTCTGTATTGTCGCTATGATGACGTAAACTTATATAGGAATGGTGCAAGACAGTGAGATATTGAGAAAGAGTGAAAGAAAGAGAAGCGTGGATCAGAGAATAAATGCTTCATTGCAGCTGCAACTGCTCTAAGCTTTATGAACGATTTTTGTGACTTCGACTTGTGAAAAACGGTAGATTATTGAAATGAACACTTTTCAGCATGAAATTGGTCCACCACACCTTGATGTGAGGCATTCAAGTATTTCTAACTTATCAACATATTTTTACTATTCGCGCTTGAGTTAATACCAAAATTTCCTATTGGGCTTCCCTACTATTATAACGGAGAGTAAAGAAATATCTAAATTTGAATGCAAACGAATAATTCTTTACTACTGACTAATCTCAATATTAGCTTAAAGTATTAAGAAGTGATCAGCGAAGCGAGTTACTTTAAACAAGAGATTTTAGGAAATAGCGAAAATTGGAACGCCAGCACTCTAATTGCACAATTTACATTTAAATTTAAATTTTGACACGTGAAGACAAAATTGTATACAATTAGGAGTATGGTAGGTATATTATTATATAGCTAGTGACTTACGCTCGCTTCGCTTGGCAGTGTATTTAGTTGCCTAACAGTATGATATATCATTCCAGGTTATAATTTGTGTACCTACTAAATTTCATCCAAATTAATTTAGCAATCTTGGCGTAAAGAAGTAACAAACATACATACAAATATGTACTCATAAAAAATCGAATTAAAAATAGTAGTCCCATAACAAGCAGTGTAAGTTATTGGTACAGTAGAAATTTTTTATAAAATAACTTTAAAATATTTAATATTGAGGTAACTCCGTAAACCAAGATTGCTATTTGCATTCATATAAGAGCTTTATCAAAATTTTTGGGACAAGCACTTTTTGTTAATTATGCCATCAAAGTTTAATAAAACGACCGTTGCCTTTAGCCTATAAAGTTTTACTTTTGCATTTTATATAGGAAGGGGAGTGAAGTTGTTAATTTATTCAATTCAAAAGCCAATCTTTCTAACGTTGTTATTAGTCCGTACAGATGAAGCCATAAATCATGTTTATTTATATAATAGGTATACACTAGCGAGTTCAGATATTCTTCCTGATTATACTAATTTACTAGCACTCACGTTCGTCCCTATGTACGGTTCGTATGAAATAGATCATAGTCAATCCCTTGCTCTGTGAACAATAAAAATAAATATATCCCACCCGAACCGAAAACTTTTCGGGATAAAAAGTAGTGCATGTACTATTACAGACTATAATCTATCCCTGTGTCAAGTTTCATCCAGATCTGTTCAACCGTTCTAGCGTGATTGAGTAACAAACATAGATCCATCCAAACTTTAGCGACTTGCTCTCGCTTCGCTCTGGTGCAGCCTAAGTACCTAAGAAGAAGAATGAAAAAGCTTATATATTATTCCGGGTCTCTCTACATCTGTATAATAAGTTTCATTCAAGTCTGTTCAGCCGTTTCAATGTGAATGAGTAACATACACATACACACGAACCCACACACACACACCTACACATACAGTATTTGCATTAGTAATCCGATATGGATTATCAAGAATAAGATACTCCTATAATGTTAATGTGGACATTAAAAGTTCCATCCCCATTCCCTATTTAGTAAGAAATATACAACATTTTAAACTTAGCAACTAATTCGTCTTTACTTTACTGCTAATAAAAAAAACATTCGTAGCACGCACACAAAAATCTACTCGAGTATATAAGTGAAAAGAATTTCGTACACAACGTTTCACGAAACTCGCAACGTTATCAAAAAATATTCGCTACACGCGTCTTGGCGTAAACCTACTGCACCAAATATAGGCAAGAGAAATGGCTTCCACTTTATATCCCAGCATTACACCCACTTCTAATATGACGAGATGGATATGAGATTACATCGTCACTTTTCATAACAACTTCGTGAATTTGTTGCTAACATTAAAATGATAAACAATTCTTTTTATATATATCCTTAGAGAATACTCTAAGGAATTGAAAATGTTATTTTATTAAATTATTAATCGAACGTATGAGAATAAATGGTTCATTAGTCCTCATAATAAGCAAAGGAAAATTAATACACTATAATAAAGTATTTGAGATAAGAAAATGATTTAAAACACAATCCTAAGTATATCTACAAAAAACAAAGCCGGTGTTCCATTAATATAAATACTACTAGTGCAGTAATAAAGAGAGTCATTAATAAATTAAAACAATATAATAAAATTTTCGCTCAATCCCTAAAAGTAGACCAAAATATGTTAGTATGTTATCAATACATAAGAACAACTCAGACAATTCATTAATAATTACATTTTTACTTATTTAGACTTTGAAATTTGATCTAAGAAAACGTTAAAAAATCTTCATTGTTATTTATGTAGTAAACTATTGTGTATAAACGTTTTGATAAAAAGATAATAGCACACCTTTGGTATAGATATTCCTAGGTCAAAATCTGTTAAGTAGTTCATTTAAAATATTGTCATTCACTTAGTTGATCTTTGAACATTTTGCAAATATATTAATTCAAGTTATTTAAACAAATTTAATACAGTTTAAAATGCTGTCTTTCTCTCGTTTGCAGCATTTGCTTTCCAAAGTGGTTTAAAGAAATATGATTTAAGAAAAACAATGTAAAATAAAAGGTACAAGTAACAATTAGACTCAACAATTCATGTTGTTTTACTGAATTTAAACTACTCTGATACATTTTCCACTTTATGTACACCTTGTTTGATTATGCAAATTATCTTAAAAACAGGCAACATTTATTAAATGCTACTCTATCCTATTAATTAAATAAAGTAACAAGATAAAATCCAAATTCTATAAATATTCATATATTTATTACCAAAAATTTTTCGACTTCAAAAATGGAGGTCATCCATTTCGTGACGCCTTTAGCAATTATAAACCGATTTTCATGATCCTCTTTTTAACAAAATGTTCAATCCGTATGTATTTAAGAAAAAACACCTCTAAGAGTAGAAAAATTACATTTGAAGTGGTTTTAAAGTCAGTATAAGGCATACTGACGTCAAAATCAAAAGTAAATAAACTATAATATAAATACTTTTAATTTTAGTAATAAGTTCAAAAATAAATTATTACAGAAAAATAGCAATGTACCTTCCACGTTCAGTACTACTGCCATATTGATTTTTGGCTCAGTATTTATCTGGCACTCGTACACCCCCGCGTCTCTCGGCTGCACGTAATCAATCTTCAAGTCCCAGTCGTCTGAAGGCTCGGGATGTAAAACGCTGAATCTCGCGTCGCCCGTGTAAGTAAAGATGTGGGATGTCAGTATGTGTAGATCTCTTTTCCGCATCCATGATACCTGAAAAAGTCTTATATATAGATACTGTTGGCTTTTGTAGACATGTTTATAGTTCAACTAGTGACACACGTTTAACGTTTAGTACAAATTTATCAAAGATGAGATATTTTCCCGCAGTAAAAAGTATCCTATATGCTGACTCGGATAACCAGTTATTTTCATGCCAAATTTCATCAAAATCTGTCTAGTGGTTTTCTCGTGATACGTTCCAGACAGACACACAGACAGATTGACAGACAGAAAGGCAGACAAACAAAAATTCTAAAAACTATAAATTCGGCCTCTGTATCGATAATAATGAATATTTAAATAAGACTTTCCTAAAAATATTTAATTTTCAGCTAGAATTTTATTGTATGTGTAGATTAATCTACTTTTTTTGTGTTTTTGTGCTTTTAATTTTTCTTTTCCTTATTAAAGTACAGCGATTCTGTTTTGATAATGTTTATGTAAGACCACAGATTTTTTATGGGAATCAGATAAATTTAAAAAGTTTATAATTGTAACCGATATAAATATATTTATAGTAGCTTAGCTTTATCATTCATTGTGAAATGAATTGTACGTCCATCGCGGTGTACGATTGCAAATTGATAAACTTCACATGTCTTTCAAAAACTTGTTATCTCTCAGATGTACAGATTTCCTCATGATGTTTTTCTTCATCATATTAGCAAGTGGAAATTATAAACTCATTTAGACATGAAAATGTTAAATGTATAACAGCCGGGTTCAAACCTGCTTGATCTGGCTTTCCAAGCGAAGATATTACCAATGGAACTTACCTACTAATTGGATTCACAGACAAACATACATTTATTTTTATGCACATATATAGATAAAGCAAATTACTTCGCTTATATATTGTTCTGTTTCATTTCTCGAGGCATAAATATAACGGTCTATTAGGAATACTTAAGTGTCAGCTTAGTAGCATATTCTGTACAATTTCAACACTAATCAATTCAATATTTTTACTATCATTATTGTTATTATAAAATATGGCAAATAAAATACGAGTTTATAACTGTTTTTAGTTTACGTAAGCATGTTTTAAGTTAAATCAGAGAAACTAAAAGCGAGTTTTGCTCAAAATAAGAAACGGTAAGCGTCTAAAATTATATATTTTTTTTATTCCTTGCCTCAAAGAAATTAGAAAATAAATTCGCCCCTTTGTTTTTGAACGTAATTAGACTAAGCCCAAGTGAGCCTGCGTAAGCCTACGTCGTAATTAAGCAAGATGAAGCATCCACAGTCTCTTTACAGTCCCTTAAATAATAAAATTAAGTAACGGCTAAGCGTTTTTTTTTCGGTGAAAATTCTACATCCCATTTGATGAATTGAATCTGGGTGTATTTCATAACAGTATTATGTAGATTTGGCGTTGTACAATTTTGTCTGCTCTTGCAAATTACATTACATTTTGTTTAGTTATATCTATTAATGTAATTAATGTGAGTGGAAATCTGGATTTCGGTGAATCCCATGGGATTCATGTGCTTACCTTCAAAGTATCATAATACTTGCTTGGATCTATTTGGTGGGATATATACGCTAAAATATTTGGATCTAGGTTATTTTATCACATATCGTCGTAATATTTTCAGCCAGATTTTTAGTTTGTTTTAAATAAATTATCTTGTGTTTGTTTTAAGGAGAGCAGAATAAGAAATATTTTTTAGTTTGTTTCATATTTTGGTTAAACAACTTAAGGTAAATAGTATAAAACTTCTTTATAATCTGATAACTTTTTAATTAAAGATTTCTGGAAGATTCTAATTTAAAATTTACCCTTTGTTTGAGTCATAATAATATTTTGCATTATTTTCTTTGCACTATTGGTAGATCAAACCTTTTTTATACTTTTATACAGGTTCAGACTGATACCTTCTATATATTATACTAAGACTCGGATACCTTCAATTTATCAGGTAAAAAAATCTAATTTATTGCATAAAACCTAACCTCTGCCTTCGCAGAATTTAAACACCTGACCCCCAAAAATTCACTCCAAACACCCCTATCACTGTAATTTCTAATATTTGTAACATTCTACATGAAAAAAGGAATTCCGAAACAAAATATCACACTATAATGGAATTTCTCGAAAGAAAACACAGCTGTAATACATTATAATGCATAGCGGGACATGTCAGAGCGCTATTTATTTTCAGAAATGGGTAAGATCTTACACCATTAATATGGCGGTCAGTGGAGCGGTTCCGAGGGTTATCGAGGACCGACGAGATCGACGTTGAAAAATGATATTTTATAGTCTGCAGGTGTCCAGATAAGTTTCAGTGAAGGGTTAACGGTCTAAATAAATTTGGGTACGCTATGATCGATCTCGTTAACATGATGATGTAAATTAATTTTGTATCATGTTATATTTTTGTAACATCATATTTCTTATTAGCGGCTCACCCTCACTTCGCTCGGGTTCACCTCTAGGAAAACAAAAACAAACCTATCCCACGGGAACCGTACATTTTTCCAGGCTAAAAAGTAGCCTATGTGTTATTTCGGACTATAATCTATCTCTGTGCTAAATTTCATCTAGATCTGTTTAGCCGTTCTGGCGTGATAGAGTAACAAGCATCCATACATACTCTCAAATTTTCACATTTATAATATTATGATTAATACGTATATGAAGAATAAAATGAGAACAAGTCCATATTATCTGCACATTAAATAAAATTGTAACTAAGCCGAATCTGTGCATTAAATATTTTTTGGAAAATCTTCTTGAAATAAACATTATTATCGATACAGAGACCGAATCTTTGTTTTTAGAATTTTTGTCTGTCTATCTGTTACCGCCGGTGTACCGGATATTTTTTACCGCGGGAAAATGTCTCATTTCTGAGAAAATATACAAAAAAAACTGCAATGTAAGAGTTCACTAATATGTAAAACCAAAGAATTTGGTTTTTGGTCATCTGAACGTGGGCGGAGCCGCGGGCAATGCTAGTAAGAAATATACTTAGTTGACACTAGTCTGATAATGTACTGTTAGTTTACTACTGCTTAGCATCGACGAATGCATGTGATTAAAGTCAAGGGAAGTAATAGTTTTTAAATGAATTGAATTAAGTTAATAGCTTAGTTCGGTATATTTAAAAATATCTACTAATCTAGACCGTAATTATATTCAAGTGTAATATTAAAATTTAAATACATAAAAATAAATATACATATCTGTTCTGTAACAAGACAATGAGTGAGGGTGATAAGTTTTTGTGCGCGTTCCAGAAAGGTTTCTTACAATCAACGATAGTCGTGTCGAATTTGAAATTTATTACTGTGACACAATCCATACAACCAGTTGATAAAATATTTTATACTATTCTTTGCTTAGTTCAAAATTCGACAACAATCGAACACATGTAATAATTATGTATTTCCAAAACTTTTTATTGATAACACTAAAACCAACTATGGTACACAAAAAAAAGAAGAAAATCGTTTGATAAACAGAGGAGAAAGAGGTACTGGTCTGTTTTGTCTTTGCCTATTTATTTATAGATTTATGTAGCAAATGGTTAACATAAAATATATTAGTAAAATATAAACAACTAGCGACTTGCCCTCGCCTTGCGTATCTGGGTACCTACGTTTTAAAAAGATAAAATAGACAACAATAGTTATCGTGAGTGTACTTTGGGTAGTTGGTTCCCTATACAAGCTTTCAGTCCCAATTTTACCGTCTTCATGTTTTATTTTTGAGACCGAAAGTAGCTTATGTCCTTTTTGAAGGTCCCATCTACCTACTCGTATATACCGAAATTTATCAAGTGGGTTCAGTGGTTAAGGCGTGAAAACGTGACAAACAGACAAATTTACTTTTGCATAATTATAATATAATAAATGAATCAATTTCTCTTTCTTGTTGTTGTCTATGAAACAAATCCTCAGTAATTTTCTACTGAAATCTTAATAAGTTTATAATTTAAGACCCTTTTATAATTGATGTATTTTCCTTTCCAATGAATATTTAATTTGTTGTAAAATTTAAAACAAAAGTAATGCTAATCAATTTCTAACGCAATAATTTTCTTTCTTTTCGCTTATAATAATTGAAATATATGAATTTATGAAACAGTTACTGCAACATCGAGGATATAATGTACATATTATATACAATATGTATTGGTTATGACTTAATAATAACTAACCATGATAATTTAATGACTTTTTGAACTAATTATATAAAAACATAAAATAAATATCAAAAATCAATAGAAAAATGTAGTAAGCTCATAAAAAGGGCCGCTATGAGATTGACATGGGAGTCATTATATGTAGATAGTGGCTATTTACTGATAACATAAACTCTTTAGTGGCAACATAAAAAGTGTCACTAATCTACATAATTGTATACTGTCTTTATTTAAGAATACGAATCTATTAATGGATGAAAAAAAAAACTAAATAAGACGCTTTCTTATATACAATACTAGAAAGGATTTTATGGTATACTAGCGACTTATCCTCCCCTCACCAGAGCGCGTCCCCAGATACGTTTTAATTTTTTGGAGCGGAAGCCTAATTCTTTTTCTAAAATAAAAGTAGCCTAAATTACTCATTAATTAATTTCAGATTACAATATGGGTGTCTTCAAGGCAAGAGTGAATAGGTGGCTACTGAATTAGTGCGACTTACCATCAACGACTGCGTTACCAATTACCATCAGGTGGAACGCAGTCAAGCACTAATTCTGATTGGAATAAAAAAAACTCTTTATAACATCAGTTATCTGCCGCTGCATGTCCCGTCAAAATCAGTCTAACGGTTTCTGAGATTAGACGGAACAGACAGACACACAGACAGACGGATGAACGCATTGACAGACAGACTAAAAATTATGTTTTACATATAAATAGCTTTTATAATTTAATTACCATGGCAACATGGCAATGTATTCTATCTCATTCTCTCGCCGATTTAATTCTATATATTTATGTGTTTGTCTTATTTTAATGTCGCATTTCCGTTTCATCACGATTCTAAAGAAGTTTCACTACAAAAATTTTCATAAAACTTCAGATCTTTCTTTTAAAAATATAATATGTAGAAAAGTTAATATTTCAATATTAAATACTGTACAAATAACATCGCGTTTAATTGAATCCAACTGATTTACTCCAGTATTCATTCATCTTCCGCAATAAAATTCCTACACACATTCGCTCACAACCGTTCTATTATTAAAAGCTCCAGCATCCATTCACTACTTATAAAGATTAGCTTTTACAAATAAAATGGCTTTGAACACTTTGTTTTAGTACTTAACGAGCACAATTTCTGCTTTTTTAATAGTTTATGCTACACATCGACGATTATTTCAGTGGTTAATAGATATGACTTTAGAACAGAGTAGCAGATTGACTTCCTGGGGGTAGTATTAATATATGTATAATAAATAAATATAAATGTGTTGGACATTAACACACATCTAGTTCCATTGTAAGCTTCGAGGCTTGTGTTATGGATACGGGATACCAGATAGTTGATACACTACACATAGGTATATACTCGTAATTTTAAATGCATATATATTACAAATATAAATGCCCACGACTGGAATATAAACATTGGTGCTCATCACAGAAATGATATCCCCCAGCGAGACTCGAACCTGCAACCGCTGGCACAGCAAGTTACCTTAGCCATATATGTATGTATATACTATGTATGTTAAATGAACATTAAGTATAGCCCATATATTTCTTATCAATTATGCTTTAAATTAAAATATTAAAAAATATTTCTACCATTCATTTTATGTAAATAAGAAATAGCCTATTTTATCTAAGAATAGCTACGAGTATATGGGGACAGTGAAATTTTTTATAAGAAGGAAATACAAACAAACAAAACCTCTTTATAATATGCATGACAGTAATAAATCATATAATATTATTAATATATTTACTACTTATTAAACACTCTTATTATAAATGCGAATGTTTTTATGTGTGTTAGTGTCTGCGTATGTTTATTGTTCTTTGAAGTTGAAAGGGCTGGGAGGATTTAGTATAAAATTGATTATGACCACATGTAACACATAAGCTTGTTGCAAGATTTGCCAATAGGTGGAGCTACCTGTGATAATCTATACAAATAATTAAAATTGAACCGACTGTTTGTAATTTCAAAATAACAGCTTTTTACTAAATGCATACAAAAAATATCTTTTTAAAATTTTTGTCTGTCTGTTTGTTCCAGCTAATCTTTGAAATAGTTGAACCGATTTTAAAGAGCGACTTTCATTGACAGATAACTTAGTACTTGGTATGGTATAGATGGTAACTTAGGCTACTTTTATTTAAAAAAAATGGATTTTGAACCAAAAATTTCAAATTATTTATGGGTATAGCGAACAAATATTAAGCAAAGTGAGGTAAAGTCGCCAATTTATAATAATACATAATAGTTTACTTACTGTTCTATTCCCAGTGTGTTTCGCACGACACCTCAACACGGCGGCCTGACCGACGACGGCGGACACGTTGCGAGGGGATACGTCGTCGAAGTAGGGCCGCTCCGGCCTGACCTCGCTAGCCACACCCGGTAGAACGCCCAATACTGTAACAATACATGGTATTCATTTATTTACTTTAGCAGATAAACAACAATACATATACGGATATTTGACTTCGTTAGACTAGATTATTAATATTCTGTATGTTATTATTATTTATATAGTATGAATATCGTGCCTAATTCGCCATCTAGGGTGCTTAAATTTTTTTCATTACACTAAATTCTGTAACAACTGTTAATCAGACTATATTTTTTGCTTTTGTATTTAAAGCAACAACCCTAAGGAGGAATTATACGTGAATAAACTAATCAAGGCGAACCACGATCAAAAGCTAGTTTTAAATACAATCGAAGAATATAAATACATGCAAGAGAGGCCGCGCTAATTAAATATGTGTATATGACGAAGAAGAATAAAGAATCTGTGGGTTTCACAGTAATCTTTCAGTGTTTTTGAAAAAGCTTAAGTATAACACTGTACGGGAGCTGCAGTTTCGCAGTAAAGCTCCAGAGCTAAGCCGCACTTAAAATCAATTTATAGTGGTATTTGCAGTTCATCGCGTAATTTAGTTTACCTGAACGAAGCGGAAGAGGATCTAGTAGTATAGTCCATATAATCTATACATAATGCGATAACGGGCTGTTAGTCCTTGTAATAATACTATCATTCTCTCGCAACTCCTCTCGGGTCGTTTAATCCTCTCTCGTAGGTTGGAGTGTTATGTATGATAGTAGAAATAGGTTAGGTAATAGGTATAATAATGTATGTAGAAAGATTTTTCAAATTGGACCTGATCCAGAGGTTAGCGTGTTCAAACAAATTCTTAAACTTTTTATTTATATATAATAATACGTCCATGACACACAAGAGATGGACTGTGTTATACAATTTAGCTGAATCGTTATTCGTGGATTTTTAACATAATAATTTTATTTAGGCAATATTTAGGCACTTTATGAAAAAAAGAGAGCGAAGGGAATAAAAAGCAGATAAATAACGTTCATTTTGAATGTTTTTACTCAGCAGACGAAATGTAACAGTGTGGGTTTTATGAGAGTAGTATTTCTCTAGCCGAGCTGGTCGAACCGACCCAATTTTGTTAGCACCATCAACGTTATACTACTGTTTTATTGTAATAAATTATTTTTCTTCAATTATTCAAAGTAAATAATTTTGACACTTTTATAGGTACTTGATTGTTGCGTAATGTAACATTTTGTTTTGTGGCACAAACTTAAATGGGTCACGTGACTTTGACGTCGCTTCCGGTTTGCCAAAGGTTGCGGCTGCGGGAAGTGCGGTGCCGGCGCTAAAACATTCTATGGGAAAGCTCCATAAATTTGAATGAAAGGCTACTTTTAAAAGGTACGTAACGATATTGATATTACATATCCATAAGATGTACATATCTCAATTGCAAAGACATTAATGTACTCAGTATTATGACAGTATATTTTCAATAAGTGTATAGAGTATTGAAAGTTATATTTTGACCAATTTAAAAATATAGTTAGTTTTATCAATCAATATATATGTTTCTTTAAATATTTTAGTTGATATATTTAATGTGACCCATTTTCGAGATTAATCTTTCATTGTAGGCGAATGGAACTGTCCACGTGAATGTTAAAAGTACATTCCACTTGCGAGGGTTAAATAACTACTTTTGTGTTCATTTCAAAGCCAAAGTAACTTTTAAGTTTGAATTTAATTATTAAATAATCTAGTTCGAGTTTCGTCAAAATTGCTATTACAGCGCAAATCTTTAATAAAACACAAGGAATGAAATTTTATAGGTTTAGAACAAAAAATTTTGTATAGTAGCATAAAAGAATCGACGTAAAAAATAAACCCGCACCTAATTGAATTTTCCAGCCCATTACATTTCTTTAGCACTTTACGATAATTTTAAAGATAAAATTTCAATGTTCTGACGAATAAAGAAATATAAATAAATATGTTGGGACATTAACACACACCACCATCTAGTTCAATGGTAAGCTACGAGGCTTGTGTTATAGATACCAGATAGTTGATACACTGCACGTATATAACTTTAAATACATACATATTATAAATATAAACACCTATGACTGGAGTACAAACATTCGTGCTCACCACACAAATGAATGCCCTCACCGTGCTCAAACCCGCAACCGCTGGCACACCAAGAAAGGTCACTACAAACTAGGCCAAACGTTTCATCGCTGAAGAAACTCATCGGACCTGTTAATTTATTTTAAGTTACCCTTTAGAATACTTACACAATTTTAAACTTAGTGTATTGAAATAACCTAGAGGTGATTATTTTATTCATTGGATTAGAAACTACGAGTATAAAGTTATTGAACTATAATAATAAAACATTTTCTATAAAAGTTCGTTTTCTTATTCGTATTTGAAACTCAGGTTTTGTGAATAATTAGTTTTAAAACTATATTGTTAATTACACAGTTCAAAAACCTAGACATAGGTAAATATAATTTTATATGTATGTATATATCAATACGAACTCTGTTAATTAAAGTATCTAATTAAAGATTTGGTAGCAGGGGTAGCGCGCTCGCGTGGGAAACCAATTGAAGTAGGTCCAAATCCTGGGTCTTGCACCTTTGATATATACATGTGCGAATCATTTTCACGCGATTACCACCTGTCTTATGGTGAATGAAAACATCATGAGGAAACTTGCTTATCTGATAGAACTTAGGAAGTTTTTGAAAGACCTGATCCCCCTCGTATTGAAGGAAGGCCCGTGCTCAGCAGTGGGACGTTAAAAAGGGCTTCATACAAAGAAACAAAGTATTTTACAACAGCTGCAGTTGTAGCTTTAATCTCGTGGAACGTCTTTTTGAAAAGTTCGAGTACAACTCGTCAATACTTTATCTTTCTATTAGTATCAAAATTAAATATAGTATGTGTAATACACATTGTGTATACATACATACATTCATTAATTATATTTTGAAAATTAGTTTATTAATTTTGCTTAAATGAATATCATTTAGACTAAAATTTATCAATAAAAGACTTAAACAACGTATGGATCAAGTGAGTATTGAGTAGCTAATGTTAACCTAAACGAAAATAAATAAAGCACGATAATCAAATCTTTAACCTACGCATTAGTGATATAATTTTTCTGAGCTTTTATACGTACCTAGCTAATAAAAGACTAAATGTACTAGTAAGTTTTCTAAGAGCAGCGAACTCGTGTAAAAAGCTACTGAATACGTGTTTTTGTACATTTTAAGTTCCCAAAAAAGTTTCCATTGTGTGTTAGGTTAGACAAAAAGCTAACAATTCGTCATTATCCAAAGTCAAACCTGACGCGTGTGCCGAACTGGAAATAAGGCCGGAGCTCAAGACTGGAAAGCTTATTCTAGGGGCCATAAACACAGCGATATTTACGTATATATTATGTATATACCTTCACAATAGTAAACGTCTTAGCAGTACTTTCTTTGAACTTCTGTCTGCTTACGATTGACTTTTGATATAATTCGTTAGCAAAAATATCAAACGAAACCGCGAAAAAATCCGAAAGATAGTTTTATTTGAAAAGTAATTTAAAGTTAATTAAGTTTTTTCGTTACAAAATACAAATCCATACTCTTTATAATATTAGTGTAGACGTAGATAAAAAAGCACATATTAATTAACGAAATTTTAACACATCATAATGTTTTAATTAAATATATTTATTTATTACAATTTAGCAAAACAAAATAACTGATAAGAGCCACCACTTAGAGAAGCAACCACAAAAATTGTAACGCTATTTTAAAAGCCGCACATTGCATAGTGCAAAATGGAAATGACAGCTAGTTCTTTGTTGTGGTGCGAGCACTAAGGTGGTCTTTTGTTTTTCTAACGCGTCGTACCCGGCCTTTCCCACCGTCTCACTATGATAAAGAACCGGCGGTTGCGATATTGCACCAAATAAATCACACAACGTACAATCTGAAGCCTTTTGTTGTCAGCTTTGGCTACATTGTTTTTATTTTTGGCACAAAGAATGGGTTGTTTACGACGCTACGGCTGCTTCATATTTTAATTTATACCTCCGTTCTATGATTACTTGTCCAAGACTCTGTGTCGGTACTTCCTTTATTTCTTTAATTATTACTGATACAATTGAGTTTTGTGATTATTTTGGGAATATTAGGTAGTGATTGAACTATTGATTGATTCGACCATCCTTATTAACGGTTTTTTATTGTTTATAATATACTTATACACTAATATTTTTACACGTAAGAGACTAATAGGATATGAAATATTCAATGCGATTTAATTTAAAATAATAGACATCTAATAATATTATATTTATAATATAAAATATTTTATTGTTAGTTCAATTCTAGCGCGGAATGAATACTGAATATATAATAATTAATGTTTTAGCTTGGTTATAGAATAATAAAACTTTGATTTATTTAGCAGTAGTTTATATATATGTTGGTTTTGATTAAAGGAGTGAATGGACAAAATTAATAATCGAACCTTCGAGACGTCTAACATCTCAGTCTCTCCCGTGACCAAGATTGCTGTAAAGCATTCGAAACGTCGGGAACCAAAAATCAAAATAAATTCGTGAAATAATCCGAAAAGATAGTTTTATTTAAAACATCTATTATCTTACCAAATTTCATCAAAATCTGTCACGTGGTTTTCTCGTGATGCGTTCCCAAATAGACAGGTAAACAAACATTCTAAAAACTATAGATTGGGCCTCTGCATTGGTAATAATGACTATTTCAATAAGATTTTCCACAGAAAAATAAAGTACAGTTAAAAATAACCCTATATCAGTTTTAAGCGCATACAAACACTGTTTGTATCACGTCGATTCGTTGCCACTTTACTTCAGTAAGTAAAAATAAACAAAAATACACCAATACACAAATTAGTAGGGTTTCCAAAAATAAACTTTCTAGGATAAGATATGTTTAAAAATTTAGAATTTCCATCTTAGATCGTATTAGCTGGTACCAGGTGAAAGGCAATAAAGCTATCCGTGTTTGTTCGATCTAAGAAGCCAGTGAGTGTAGAGACATTGGTTGAATAAAACAAAACGTGCATTCCTATCGCGCTCCGGCAGACTTGTGGATAGTTTTATTTCAACGGAACAAATGGGGCAGATACGGGTCCGACCGTAACTTAGTCTTTGAGTTTAGTTAGCTTTTTACATTTTAAAAATAATCTTAATCTCATTTAATTTATAGATAGTTTTATTAGATACTAACTACTTAGTCTGGCTTTCACTATGTGTTACTGTGTGTACAAGTCCATTTTTGCACTAAATTTCACCCAAATCCCTACAGCGTTTTCGCATTTACAATAGTAATCTGGTTTACTGTAAGTATTTTATAACATTCGGTATATTTGTGGCAATTCATTGTTTTTAATTTTATAAGCTTTGACTTAAAGATTTTAAAAGTTCTAATAGGCTAGTTATTTTAATGTTTTTTTTGATAACGTATTAAAATTTTAAATAATTCAAAATACGATAATTTTCTTTTGAAAAATAACAAGTCTATATCAGATATTTTAGTATCGTCTTTGACGAGAAAACTCGTTTCACGTACATATCTACTAATAGCTATAAGGACTATTAGAATTTTACAATTCAGCCAACATGGAATCACATAAAATATTTAGCGCAGCCCTGCAATATGTATGGGGGCTAAACCCGCGTCACATCGGTCACGTGACTAGAATACATCTAACGATTAAAATGCTCTCGATACTTTTGTAGCCACGATTGTATCATTCTAGTATCTAACATATGCATATAATAGCAAATAACTGGATAAATGGAGCAAACGAAACGTCATTTCATCTTCTGGGAGAGTGTGGACCTCGTATACTCAAGAAGAGTATTTATACATTTGTTTTGTTTTTAGTGACCCTGCTTGCCAGCAGTCGCTGGTTCAAGTCCCGCGTTCATTTGTGTGATGAGCACGAATGCTTGTATATGTATTTAAAGTTATATATTTGTAGTGTATCAACTATCTGGTATCCATAACACAAGCCTCGTAGCTTACCATGGGACTAGATGGGGCTGTGTGTTAATGTTCCAACATATTATTATAATAATATTATCTATGGAAACACTTTTAGGCCCAGATGAAATTAGCAAATCCTGCAATATATTACAAATACAGGGTCTAGCTGTGGTTTGCTTTAGTTCAACATGCGCCGATTACGATTAACCAGAAATAGTCGTAATTATAATCACAAAAATACTTCCTAAAGAAGTCAAGTAGAACAACATTATAACAAAATAAATATTTCATTGTAACCATTTTATAGGTTATATTTATAGTAGTGCGAAGCTATTAGAATTGAATCATAACTTTGTAACAGCTTTTGTGCGGTTATCTAGTTATATATTCTGAAAAGCAATATAACAGTAGACTTACAATCACAATGAACATTTATTTTATTAAATTCGACTTATACAAGCAATTTTAAATCTGCATATATATATATATATATATATATATATATATATATATATATATATATATATATATATTGTGAATATGTATGAATGTTTGTTACTCCTTCACGCCAGAACGGCTGAACGGATCTGGATGAAATTTGGCAGGGATAGATTGTTGTCTGGAATAGCACATAAGTTACTTTTTATCTCAGAAAAATGTACGGTTCCCGTGGGATAGATTTGTTTTTGTTTTTCACAGAGCAAAGGATCGACTATCTATTCCAACCCGAGTGAAGTGAGGGTGAGTCGCTAGTAGATAATAATTGCTACCTAAATGAATGAAAATAATACTAATTGTAAAAAATACACATAATAAGCGAGGTAAAATTACCAGTACCTACTCTATTTGAAAATCAATATAGGTTTTATTAAACGTAATTACTGAAAAAACTTAGAGAAAGTCTTAAAATGCACTTCAGGTGAATCTCAGTAAAAAGCATTCGCATTAAGAAAACGCGAGCAATCCTTAAGATAGCTGAGATTCTTAAAAAATATTAAGCTTCAAAAGCCTTCAAACAAATATGAATGTTGAAATATCTTAAGAATCGAGTGCAATTTCATTTCCATCTCGAGGATAGTGAAGGTGTCGACTTATTGCATTCGTTTTATATTTAAAAGTTGCTACTGAACAGTGATTTTGGTCTTATTTGAATGTTGCTTCTAATTGCTATTGTCTGTATTACCTAATGGATCGCTTTAAAGTATAATGAAACTCTTTATTTTAGCAAAAAGGCAAAAGTCACCTAAGAATAAAGTCTTTTTAAAATCCTACTAATACTTAAAACGCGAAAGTTTTTGCGGATGAATGGATCGACGTCTGTTACTCTTTGACGTAAACACTACTAAACGGATTTTGATGAAACTTTACAATAATATAGCTTATACATCAGAATAACACATAGTATATAATTTTCAAAGATATAGTAATAGGTACTATTTTTAAACTACGCGTTCAGAGCTGCAGTAAAACGATAGTATAGTAATAAAAAGAATATGGTCATGACGATATATTTACTAGGTAGGATAGATTTTGCTTGTAACTTATACATACATTTTAGGCAGTTCCTCGCGCCTCTGATATTTTAAGTCCTAATAATTTCTAACTTGATTACCACTTGCTTTACGGTGAAGAAAAACATCGTGAGCAAACCTACATGTCTGAGAGAACCTAGCAAGTTTTTGAAAGTCATGTGAAGTCCACCTACCCGCATTTGGCCAGCGTGGTGGACTATGGCCTGATCCCAATCGTAATCAGGGAGGCCCGTGTCCAGCAGTGAGATGAAAAAAGGGCTGAATACTTATACATTTTATGTATATTTAACCTTATTTTTATTACAACGATAGTTAAACAACTGCTCTTATGAGTAATCTTAAGAGAAAACTTTTCGTTTGAAAAACGACGAAACTGGCTTACATAGAAGCAAAGCACGTCATTTAATACTCGTAATATACGTTTAATAATCTTGATGAAAGTGAGATTGAGTACACGTATGGTAGCAAGTCGTCATAAAGCGTGGCAATAACGTCTATATTGCCAGGTAACATTGTAATTTATGCCGAGACGCGGTCTCTTTGATAGCGACAGACTAAAAATATAAAAATAATATTTTTATTTGAATTATAACACTAATAATATTTATAATTCAAATATTGTATTATACGATATAGTGTCAATAATTTCATAACTAGTGACTTTTTTCGTTAGATTTTTGGCTTTAGCAAAATTTTCATAAATTATATTATAATTTTCCTAGATAATTCACCTATTTATTGACGAAAACCTTATTAAAATTCATATATGTAGTAGTTTCTGAAATTAGCTCAAACAAACAAACTTTGCGTAGCGGGTGACTATATTTTTAATATATAATGACTAGCGACTCACCCTCGTTTGGCTCAGGTTCATCCCTAGGTCGCTTCTCCATACAAACTATCATCCCCATTTTTACCCCGTTAAAGGATGATTTCCGGGATAAAATTATCTCGTATCCTTCGCAGGGTCTCAAGCTATCCATTTATAAATTTCATCTAAATCAGTTCAGTAGTTTCGAAGCTTATTCGTTACAAACAAACAAAAAATCTTTCCTCTTTGTAATACGTATTAGTATAGATAATATGTTTTTATTTATATATTTAGATTTTACAGTAAGAATCATTTCAAGTCAAAATCGAACTAATATTGTTTAATTTTCACAAATACTACCTAATATTGTAAAGCCATTTCTTAAAACTCAATAACTAATTTGGGTTGTTCGATGTTAAAGTTATTCGATAGTTTACAAGAATATAAAATACAATTACTTATATTTTAATAGAATATTTCAAATATGTAAAATATTTTAACATTATAATAAACTAAATTTCTTCATTATAATCGATTAGCGGTTCACCCTCGCTTCGCTCGGGTTCGTATCTACTTTGACAAACAAAAAAAATCTATCCCACAGTAACTTTTTAATTTTCCGGCATGAAAATCTATCTCGGTATCTAGGATGTTGACCGGGGATATAAGGTACCACCATGCAAAATTTCATTTAAATCGGTCCAATAGTTTCGGAGATTAGCCCGTACAAGCAGACAAACAGACAGAGAAAGATAAAATTTGAAAAAAACTGAATTTATTCTATTTCTCTTTTTACACCCCCCTGACTCGGTTTTTAGCATTTTTTTTCTATGTACAGACATTCGATCTCGACAGACTACAGACTACAGGCTGCAAATTATCAGTGTATAGTGTTAAATATGCATAATTTGAATCGTATACACACTAAACATAATATCACATTTCACTATTGTACCAAGAATGATATATACACCAGTATTATAAATAACAACAATAGTTCAAAAACACTAAGTAATTTAATATGCTTTCGCTTCGCTCGGTTACGTTTCTAAGTACCTAACAATATTTTACGTGTAACTATAGACAATCTGTGTACTAAGTTTTATCCAAATCCGTCTATGCTTTTTAGCGTAAAGAACTAACAAATATAATAATAATAATAATAATATTCTTTATTGTACACCAAAAATAGATATAAAATAAAATAAAAAAAAAAGAACACAAAGAAAAGATGCACAGCAGGCGGCCTTATCGCTGGAAGCGATCTCTTCCAGGCAACCTTGAGGTGGAGGAGTAAATGTTCATAAAAACGGTAGGCGGTGTACACATACATACATACATACACACATACATACATTCATACATACTTATATGCGTAAAATTTACACACACACATAAAAAAGAAAAAATCAATCAAATAGTAAATAGAATTAGATACTAGAAGATAATAGAGCAAATAATAATAACGATGATATTAGGGGAAAGGACTAAGGGAAAGACTTAAAGAGACATATAAAATCTTTAAATTTATCTAAGCTTTTGGCAGATCTAATGCTTAAAGGAATAGAATTCCACAATCGAGCAGCTTTTACTGTAAAAGAATTTGTGAAGAAACAGGAAGAGTGAGTAGGAATTTTAAGAAGGAAATTGAGCAGAGCGTAAACAGCACGCAGTAGAGAAGATGAAGAATATGAGTATTCCTGCGGAATCGGATTGGGAGCCACTTGAGCTTTTTACGAAATTGAGAAACATGGTCATATTTTTTAAGGCCAAAAATAAACCGTATACAAAGATTTTGGAGTCGCTCAAGTTTATTCAAGTGCTCCTCTTTGATGTCGAGATAACAAATGTCAGCATAATCAAGAATCGGTAGTAGGAGTGAATTTGCTAGCGCAATTTTGGTAGGAATCGGAAGGAAATTTCGCAATCTGCGAAGAGAAGCAATCGCTCCAAACATCTTCCGGCTCAGTTCACTCACTTGCGGATCCCATGACAGGTGTTGATCAATAAGTAAACCCAGATTTTTAACTTTTTCCTGAAAAGGAATCTTAACACCATCTAGCGATATTTCTGGTATTTGTACAGTTTTAATTTTTGACAACATTCTTTGACTGCCAATAATAATTGCCTGCGATTTCGTTGCGTTTAAGTAAAGGCCGTACGATTTACCCCATGTAGCTATAGAGGAGAGGTCTTTGTTAATATTTTCTATTGTTTGTGGTAAATCAGCCACAGGTGTCACGGCATAAATTTGCAAATCGTCTGCATATAGGTGGTAGTGAGAAGAAATTTGGAGACAAATAGTATTAATAAAAACTGAAAATAAGAGAGGAGACAACACGCCACCTTGTGGAACACCGGCAGTAGATATGTTTAGAGAAGATATAATGGCAAGCAAGATGTCAAAGTCCACCGTATTAAAAGCATTACTAAAATCTAGTAGAACCATCACAGTAAGTCTTTGATGGTCCATACCTTTCCTGATATCATCTGTTATTTTGACTAAAGCCGTAGTCGTACTATGATTAGGACGGAAACCAGATTGAAAGGAATTTAAAAGATTATGTTTGTAGAGGAAAGCACTCAATTGCTGGTGAACCAATCGTTCGAGTACTTTTGACAGAAAAGGAAGAATAGAAATAGGACGATAATCAGTAAAAGAAGATGGACTAGATATTTTAGGAAGAGGAAAGATTTGCCCATCTTTCCAGGAAGAAGGAAATTGATTGAAATTAATTGAAGAATTTAAAATGGTAGTAATAATAGGAACAATATAGTCAAGAACGGGAAGAATCATTTTACGGCTTATACAGTCTGCCCCAACCGCGTCAGATTTTATTGCCATAATATTTCTCTTAACATCACTTTCGGAAAATTGACTAAAAGTAAAACGAGGAAAATCAGGAGTAGGTAAAGTTGAAAGATAGGAGTGTGTTTAATTTATTTGTACTATTAACAGTAGTAGAAGTGCCTACTCCAATAGATCATCCTCTTCGATGATAGATTTATAGATATCGCGTCGGATTGCGAGCCTTGTAAGCCACGGAGCCGGAAGATGCTTCATACAATCGATCGTATGACTCGGATTGTAATAAACGCCCAGGAGTATTAGAGTGAGATAATGCGATCTCAATAAAAAGATGTTCGGTATCTACGTTCCCCTGATGTTGATGAGAAATGTAAATCGAGAGTCTCGCCAAGTGAAAGGATACTGTGATAACTGTCGTTGCTGCTATCGCCTTCAGAAGTAGTGCAGGATAAGAAGGAATTATTTAGGCTAATATCAGTCGAACTCATAATATATGTATGTTATGTTAATATAAAATTAAGATAA
This sequence comes from Brenthis hecate, assembly GCA_951806755.1. NCBI lineage: Eukaryota > Metazoa > Arthropoda > Insecta > Lepidoptera > Nymphalidae > Brenthis > Brenthis hecate. Next base: position 6,709,712 of record OX638277.1, read on the forward strand.
AATAATTAAAATATATATGTATAGTTTTAAAACTAGATAAATAAACAAAATAATAATAAAATATTATAATAATTCAATAGCTTCTTATGTAAAGATAATAATAAAATAAAAATAATATAAGTAACAAGTAAATACTACTCACCCGCCAGTTGCAAGAAAGAAGAAAAATTTCACGATGTAAAAAAAACAAACATGAAATACAGAAGAAAAACAAAATAATTTAAATAAATTAGGTAATAGGCATTAAGATGAATATATAAACTTTTTTTGATAAGCAATGGCAAAAAAAAAAATAGTTGATATTTGATAAATTTGTATCGTGTGTACAGAACTTAAAATTCCATAAGGAATAATATTATCTACGTTACACTTTGTTCATATAATCTGTCACACTATTGTCTATACTATAAAGTAATTGTAGTGTGTAAACAATATTAACTTTGTCTGTTGTTTTGGGAACTGATACGTTAAATATACTCACGGACGAACTTTTGCTTTTATAATAGTAATCCGATGTACACTTACGTAACCTTCAATATTCTTTTCTGAATATGTTTTGCTAAATTCTATTTATCGGTAGTTAATCTATACTATCCATGCAGATAAGGTAAATTATTTCTTAATATACAACCTAAAGTATAACCTATATGTCTGTTTGTTGCCTTTTAACGCTTAAATCGCTGAACCGATTTCTATGCAAACTTATATTTGGCAAGGATATAGATTACATCATAACGAGCAATACGAGCTCCCTTTAATTCCGCCCAAACTAGTAACTAAATATTGCAAATATTTAGTGAAATTTGAGTTTGATTATTTTGAACACTTTGATTATTTTGTCATATTATATCAACATAAGGATCAGTTGCCTGTTTATTACGCCCATTTCAGGTTTAATTTACAGTCTAATTCATACGTAGTAGGTACTAGATAACTTAATTTTTGGATTATTACAAAGACGATTTTCAATTTAATTACTATTGTTTTAATAAAAAATATCATCATCATCATTTTATTACAAAAAAACATCTTACATCATCTCATCCAAATCTTCTATCATTTAAAGTACATGATAATTAAAATTAATTTATTTATTTCATATGAAATTAAAAGACAAACAAATCATAGACAGTTCAATATTTGATTTTTTTAGATATGAAGGAATAAAAAATAAAAAAACTCCACTTCAAAAAAAAAACACTAAAAAGTAAAAAAATAACTGATTGGTAGCTTTCTTTTCTTATAGATATCTAATGAGATATTTTAGTCGGTGTGCTTTAATTTGTCTCAGCTGGCCGTCAATATGACAATTAGAAGTAAGTTAAAATTTCATTAGCTATTTTTCCACCCTTAGAGGTGGTATTTGTTTTTCAAATTTAAATGAGATCAAACGGCATATACTCGTACTTTCAAATAAAATAAAAGTCGTTCAATAAATGTCGGAGTTCTGAGGTAACAAACATAAAAAAATATAGACGAATTGAGAACATCCTCCTTTTTGAAGCCGGTTGAAAAAGTATCGTTGCTTGCACTGCGACCATACGCTTTAGAAGTTAATGTTCGTATAGATATAAATGAAATTTGGATACGTCAACCCTACGAGTATCTCTCTGATCCTGATATTATTAATGTTCTGTCATGTACGGATTCTGTTTAGTTCGCAGGTAAAATATAATTGATATGCAACAGTGTTGTTTTGAGATTACAGTAAAATTTTCTTAGTATTTAGGCACAATGAAAATTTGTTTTTATTGTAAATTAACATTCAACATGCTTTGAATTTCTTAATACAATGTGAACTTTTTTAGTAGCTTTGCGCTGTATACCTATTAATATTGCAAGCATACTTTTTATATCTTTTGATATAATACTCCTAAATGTGTAAGTAGAAATAAAGTACTTGTAAATATGAGTCTTGCATCTCCGATATTTTCGTGTATATTTATTTTCAATTTAATTACCTCATGAAATCTTCGCGACGAAATGTCTGAGAGAACGTAACTACATAGTTACGTTAGGTTAGTTAGAACCTAACTGCGAAAGATGTGTGAGGTCTGCCAACCCTCTCTATTTTTCTCATTGAGAGGAGGCCTGTACCCTGCGGTGGAGTGGTTCAATTATATACGTATATGCATTGTGTCTTATAAGGACGATTTGTGGTTTAGTTTGGAGATACGTCGCTTCCGGTGTCTGAATAAACCAATGTGGGAGAGACGTGCCCTTTTGCTGGCCTGACAGGAGTAGCCTTAGTCTTTTCTCTTGTCAGCTAATGCCGCGAAACCGGTCTCATCGTAAAGGCAAACCATAAATGTTTAAAGACTTAAATTAATCACCACCTACATAATTTCTAATGGATGATTGGTTAGTGGTAATAATACAATAACAGATAGTATAGTAGTTAGATCTCTGATAATTTAATTTAGTTCAGAGTATAATATTTTTAATACAAAATTGCAGAGGTAGTCACAATTAATGGAAGCAGGTTCGCTATTATCATGCCAAATCTAACTTTTATCATATAAGGTTAAGTGGAAAAACCGAAGTCAGATCGTCTTTCATAGGTTCGTCTGCTTACTGGATGATAAGTATTTTGTATTAAACTTAATATTATATTATAAACAGTTATGTTATATTATAGATGACTTGTTGAAGGAAAAAATATTATTGTAATTTATTTATGCATAATATAAATATAATAAGTCAAGAACATTCCCTAAAAGGATGCAGATCTCGTACGTCTTTTCATACATTACTTCCGCCATAAAGCATAGGGTGAGACAGCAAATAAATCTTTTCTCCGGCATCACCTAGTAGCAGTAATTTATAGCTATTATTGGTCATTTATTAAAGCTAATCCATTGGGAGAATATGTTAGTTTATTGTAACTCTTAAAAACATATTAAGTGTTTTACTTTATTGGAGATTTCAATAAATATAGCAAACTAATATAAACATTAACTCGTCAAAGAATAGTGTTACTAGGAAAATACTTGTATTTTGCTGACATTGCAAATGAATATTTAAATAATTAATATATAAGGAGTTTTTACAGAGTTGGCCGCTTCATTTGTTAGTTTGTGTTGAGGTGGCTTAATCCATATACTCAATAGATGGCGTTAGCAATACTCTGAATTGGGAAGATGAAGGTCTTTAAATAATTTAAAAACCTTCGCCTTACGATCTTCGGTAAAGCACCTAAGCTGATATATACTTAACTGTAATAAAAATAATAGCTGATACTTACTTATAGCTTATACTCAACAGTATCAACCATCGACATTAACAACCACTAAATTACCAAATTACCCCAAATTTTATACAAATTTCCTTACGAACACTCATTAAACACCCATCAAAACTAACTCTAAAACTTTATCAATTCATTTAATATAAAATATAATTGCAATCACTTAAGTACAAGGCAAATCTGACATCCACTTACGTTAAGACTTTCTAAGATAATTTTCATCTGACATTACGCAGAAGTGCTTACAAAAGTGTCGCATTCGGACAATGGTAGCTCAGGCTAATAAATTTACTATAATGGCCCTATTCGGAACCGCTATTGAAAGTCCTGACTGATATACTATCAGTTAATCGATTTGAGACTGCAATAGTGTAATGGTTTAGGACGGTGTTTCGTTGATTATAGAATTGGGGTAAATCTGAGACGAGGATTTTATTGAGGTCTTTTGAGTATTTTGATTATGTAGGTCAAAGTCCAAGATCATTTACGAGTAAAAAGAAGTAGCTTATGTTCTAATCCAGGACATTCGCTATCTCCATTCCGAATTTCACTCAAATTTATTGAGCAATTGAGTGGCAAGAAGTAATAATTAACATTTGTACAGTGTACACCTGTTAAATGCACTATTCACAATCTTTTACAATTTTAATAGTTGTTGTTGACGATACTAATGAAAATAGAAAAAGATAAACTAAGTATTTAATGTAACTAGTTAATTTTTTAAGTTCGAAAAGCAAATAAAATATTGACACTATATTCTCTGCGACTTCTGAAAAAAAGTTTCCTCGTGTGCTTGATGAGAAAAAAAAATTAATCATTAAAATTTTAAATAAAACTATCTTTTCGGATTATTTCGCAGATTTATTTTGATTTTTGATTCCCCTAGATATAAATCCAATGAAAAGGAAACAAATCCACGAAATAATCCGAAAAGATAATTTTATTTAAAATGTCAAACATTCGCGTAAATCTGAGAAGGAATCATTAAAATATTCAAAATAAATTATTTTAAAACATTTAGAATATAGGAACTGAATTGTACATTTTTGTTTTGGAAAAGGTTGAGAACATACAAAAAGCTGAGAGTATTTCCTGTTTGTACGCTATAACGTTGAAAATGCGGGCCATGTATTTTGCATTGTGTATTTGGAGAGTGTGCGCTTTGTGATCTGTACACAATTTTTTTAAGGATGTATCGATTTGATTGCTGTGATGTTTCATTTATTTATATGATTAATAGGACCATATGAAAAAAAACAAAGTCCCATTTTTAACAGCTTTTTTAATCTTTATTGGGCAAATTAAAATTATAATTTATTTCAATAAGTATCAAATAATTCAAGCCTAAAAAATCTTTTGCCAATAAAAAGGCAGCTGTGGACTTTTTATTGCCATTATACTCGATTTTTATTAACCTCTTATCTGAGCAAAAGTTCGGGTCAAAGTTTGTATCTAATTTGAACGTTAAGAGAATGTAAATACTTCTTTGAATACAACCAATAAACAACATAAAAGCCCGGAAATATTATTTAGAAACAAATATTTTTACGAAAGCGAATTTTATTTTAAGGCATTCGGTTTTATTGGCCATCCATAAATCATACCACGAGCAAATGTAAAACTAGTTACAACTATTCCAGAATCATAGAATGATTTGCGAGTCAACTTTAAAATGAAAACTTTTGGCTTACTTTTACAAATAAATATAAATAACAGATGGAAAATATTGCAGCATTTCATTCGCAAACTTGGAGTCTCGAACTGTGTCTAAACGTACTGCGGAACTGCTCGCCGACTTTTAATGAAGTTGTATCGAAAGCAAAGAAACTAAACCTATATTCACAGGAACGTGAAAAATATTACAGTTTCAATTTCTTTCCTTTTGTATTACTTTTATTATGAGGCTACTTTCATTTTGCTTTTATTGTCAGGGCTTAGAAAACTAGAATTGCTGGAAGATAAGTCTTAATTAAAACTAGCAACGCGGGACCAAAAGTAAATGAAAGTTAAACAATATAAAATTGACAAATGTTGATAAATTAAAACATTAAGGTTAATGACTGCAACGTTCGATTTTATAAAATTAAACTTGTGTTAATTCATTTTAAAATTAAAGCCTAAACGTGTGTTCATTGCATCGCTCGTACAAGTAATATATGATAACATGCAAGCTCTTTAGGTCATGAGTAGAGATACCTATGTCCAGACAGAATCAGAATCTGAACTTTTAGTAAATAAAGAAATATATCTTGCATTTAAAGTATTTTAGGTCACCAGTTATAGTAAAGATAATACGAGTGCTGTCTTCGTGGGTTTATTTACTGAATGTAGGCCACAATATTTTATATAGCGATGGGATTTGGGAAAGAGGTATTAACAGTCATCATTTATTATTTAATTTATAATTTAGCGGCTTGAAAACCTAACAATAGATAGCAGCAGTCTAAAATACTTTTTCTCTAGCTGAGATTACTAGTAATTTACGATTTCATTATTAATAGATAATGTTATATTTTTTTATAATTCATACATAATTTCACGGAAAATATACTCTAAAACCATACATAATTATAAACAAGCCCATACAATGTTACGTAAAAGTTGTATAGTTGAAGCCGTTTTGGAAAAAAACTGAAAAAATGTCCTCGTTACAAAACTGTGAATAAGACTTTATCACCAACCCTCGGAAACTATAAACAAGGGGTATCTTAATGGTCTATGAGGCCGAATAGTTTTTTGTTCAACGATTTTACGAGCCACGCCTGATGCTTTATCACTTCGAATTTAAATTACTTTAGCAATACTTAGGGATGTGCGCTTCAGATAAACCTGATTTACATTGATTTTTATTTGTCCAGTCTAATTAATTGTTGTTTTTTCAAAAATATTTTTTTTTTTACAATTTTTAAAAGTTTGTCATGACTTGTTTTATCATATGTGTTATTTTCGTATTCACCCCTTTTTATAACGTCCCTCAGCTGATCTCCCTTCAATACAAAGAGGATCAGGCCATAGTCCACCATGCTGGCTAAGTGTGGATTGGTGGACTTCACATATATTTCTAAAACTTGCAAGATTCTCTATATGTCTTATACAGATTTTCTTACGGTGTTTTCTGTCACCATAAGACTAGTGGTGATCCTGTTGGAAATGATTTGCACATGAAAATATCAGAGGTAGAAGATCGAGGATTTGAAAGAACTTCACTTTTCTTTCCTTCACTTTTCATTTTCTCGTACTTCTACTCAGTCTTTACTTGGCTTCGAAATTCAACTGATCTCTCGACACCACTACCTGCCTTTTTTATATGTATAAACAAAGAACATTCTAGTATTCGAAAATTCGAAACCTTCCTAGTAATTTCGAAAGTTTTGTTCCTCTCTCAGTCTTACACACGGCAATTTATGTTTAACTGTTCTTGTCCGACAATAGTTTCTTAGATTTACGCGAATGCTTGACATTTTAAATAAAACTATCTTTTCATATTATTTCCCGGCTTTATTTTAATTTTTGGTTCCCGGCGTTTCGAATGTTTCGAACAACAAAAACAAATATAACAGACCAGTAGATGTAGTTAGTTCATACTGTGGAATCGCAATAATAACAGTAATTCTGATTAATATTTTTTTTCTATAAAGGTAGCAATAGTATTGCATAATATTTTAACTTTAATAATAGCAATCTAAGTTAATATTTTAACTTCTTTTAAATTATATATAAAACAATAATATTATAGATAAATAATTATTATTTTCAATTTTTATTATTGTTTATGGTTATACATAATGTAATAATAGCAACACTAAATAATATTAGTAATTCATAAAGTTTTTAAAAATTTGTAATATTTATTATAATAATAGCTAAAATTAAATAAATAATATTGCTACATTTAATTATAATACTTATTATTATTTTTTAAATGTTTAGAAATAAAAATTAACAAATATTGTAAGGTACTTCATTGCCATTTTTGAATTTTTGAAATCATTTTTGTAAAATAGTAGGTAGGCACTGTCAGTAACAAGTATGTGTTAGAGACGTCTATAACCTCAGTCTCTCCCGTGAACATGGCTGTAAAGCATTGGAAACATCGGGAACCAAAAATCAAAACAAATCCACGAAATAATTCAAAAAGACAGTTTTATTTAAAATGTTCTTGTCCGAATTCAAAACTTCTAGTAATTTCGATGCCTTTCTCGTATGTTTTGTTCCTCTCTTACTAACAGCAATATACGATTAACTGTTCTTGTCTAAATCTCGAAACTTATAGCAATTTCGATGCCTCTCTGGAAATGTTTTGAAAATTGTCTTAGGATGTATAAAGTATGCTTCAAACATATCTTTTAATTAATTATTATTTTTGGTGTAATGACGTTACATACTCTCCATTAAGCGACATTTTACAATTACTTCAGTTTTAAAAGGTGTTTTTTTTCAGTTACTTATATTTTATAAAGATACATAAAGAATTTAAATTAAATCAAAATCATTTAGATAGTTGAATTCTTTATATACGCTTGTCCTGAGATAAGACGTGCTGGTATTTATAAAATTTATATATCGTCTATGTTGATGTAAAATCAAGGCTAATCGGTCGATGTACCGATAAGTGCCGGCCCATTTAGTCTTAATGGCATCAAAATTAAGTTACTCTCAAATTGAAGCGCTCAACACTTAGAGTTCAAGTGTTGTTTGAATCGGAGGGTAGATTTATTCCTGTAACGCTTTTATTATGTACTCGTAAAAACAAGGAAAAATATATAACTTTTAGCATTTTGAAGTAAGTTAACATAGATTTTTTTGAATCTTCAATATATATTATGATAATAACGATGAATCAGATGGAGAGTATCTTAAATCTCTCTCTCTCTCTGTTTTCTATTCCAGTTGTGCAGTAGTAACGGACGTGCGGAGAAAAATAAAGTAAAAGTACGAGTTCATGATCATTGTGCGACCGACAGGCACCGCAGAACAATTCATACGTTATTGGTTGCCAATATTTTAATTGTATTTTCAATTTGTATCGTCTAAAGTATGGTGATTATGTTATACTAATTTTTTTTTAATATTTATTTTCTCAACAAATTACAAAATGTATCACGCATAATACCTATAGTCTCTGGCACGGAGCTATACAGGCAACGCATTAGCTTTTACTTGCTTTTTGTTTTGATTATCAAGTATGATTGCTACTCATAAGAACATAAACTTTTTATTATGACGATGTTTCGTTATTATAACATATAAATAAATAAATATTGGGGCATTAACACACAGCACCATCTAGTTCCATTGTAAGCTAAGGGGCTTGTTTTATGGATAGTTGACACACTACACATATTTAACTGTAAATACATACATATTATAAATATAAACACCCATGACTAGAGTACGAACAACGCTGGCACAGCAAGTACGGTCATTACAAACTGAGCCAAACGTGTCGTCAAAATATGCTTTTTGGACTTGGTTTGGTTTTCAAAATGAATACCGTGAGAAAACTTAATATCACTACGAAAACTAAGAACTTAAGCTTATAATACGTATATAAAATAATGCTGAGTCACTATCTTCGCCACACAATTAAATACACTAAACAAAACTAAAAAAATTGTTATTATTCAAAGTGAAATTACTTCCAGCTACAAACATTATTGAAACTATCATTAGTCACAGCTCTACGAACTTTTCCGTTTCTTTATCACGGCGACGATGCTGTTATTTTGTTTTTAATTTATTTAACTCTTACATTATTAGTTGCTGGAAATGTATTATATTATAAAAATAAGATATCACTTTGTTTCCTTTGATTGTACAAGATCAATACTAAATCTTTAAGGGCACGAAATTAATTCGATTAATTTTAATATTATAATTTTAAGAGTAAAGGCGTTGTAATTTTGCATATATTCTTATATTTAGTACTTTTGCAATATCAAATTAATATTTTTATGGTCGTCAATACGTCTGTCCATGTGGAAGCTACAACCGGCTCCTAAAGCAGTTCTGCTGAGAAGAGCCGGCGAGAAACTCAACAGTTGCTCTTTTAAATAATAAATTACATAATTTATCATAATAATTTACAGTATTACAATTTATGACTCGTGACTACAAACAATGCGGTACCGACATCTCTGCACAAAAGCGCGGGAAAACAAATTAATATCTGCGCCTTTTTTATGTTTTTTAATAATGTATTTAAAAAAATAAAAAAGACCAAGGTCACATAATTAAATGTCTGATACCTACACAAATCATTACGAATTAACCAAAAATTTATTATTTCCCATTAAAACGCACAAAAAATATAACAAAAATATAATAAAAATACAACCTTGCACTATATCATAACGATTTATATTTAACGCATTCACACATCTAGATGTAACAAGGAAATTTTATTATTTCCTTTTATTTTTTTTAACTATAAATAATAAGATTATTAATAAAAGCTCTGTAAATATCGACTGGAATTGGGTCAATCATACAAAATTGAAGTAAGTTAAATATTTCTAGCTCAAATACAAATAAAAAGTTCATTGCAACAATAATTTTTACTAATACGTCTATAAAGTGATACAATAAAATGTTAATAACTAAAGTTTCGCGATAAACACCGAATGGGTCAAGAACAACTGAGAAGTCATAGCTGTCCTCTCGTAGCTGGACAGAATTATGGCTACATTACACGGTTGATGGTGGAATTTTTATTCCAACTGATATACTATACTACATCCGTTTTATGTTACCGCTTCACTTTTATATATTTTTGCAAATAAAATTGTTTTTATGTTTCACTCAATAGAATAACATTTTTTACTATTGAGACTTCCGTTATGGAGGCATTGCACCCGATTGAAATGTATCAGGGGGCTGTTTTAAAAATTGTTATATTTTACCCTGAATCGGTTTATATCACGATCGATGTTTATATCTATACATATCATAAAATTGTAACTAAGTCGAATCTGTACATTAAATATTTTTTGGAAAATCTAATTGAAATAGACATTATTATCGATACAGAGTCCGAACCTATAGTTTTTATAATTTTTGTCTGTCTGTCTGTCTGTCTGTCTGTCTGTCTGTTACCGCATCACAGAAAAACTACTGGACGGATTTTGATGAAATTTGGTATGATGATAGCTGGTTATTTGGGTCAACATATAGGATACTTTTTACCGCGGGAAAATATCTCATTTCTGAGAAAAAATACAAAAACACAAAAACTGCATTGTAAGAGTATACTATTATGTAAAACCTAAGAATTTGGTTTTCGGTCATCTGAACGCGGGCGGAGCCGCGGGCAATGCTAGTAAATAATATATGTTTGGAATCGCAAATACATATTTAATGCACTTAACTTTAAAATAACAACATTTGTATCTTTTCCTTTATTTTACTAATTGCAAATATTATAATTGTAGGTAGACTAGAAATATGTTATACTGTTTAATCAAAATATGTGCCATGAATACCCATATTTCATAATTATTGCAATAATTTTTAAATTTGACGTTTCATAATGATTGCAAATTTTAGTAATTTTGATATAAACCTTTCTGTAAGAAAAAACAGTTCAATACAGTTAATTAATTTACTAATATAAAATTAACAATTTAAGAGTCGTTCGTTGCCCGAGTCGAGTACGTGCTAGATATGAGGAACAACACTATATTATCTAATATATAGAAATTTCTTGTCACGGTGTTCGTGGTCGCACTACTCCGAAACGGCTCGACCGATTTAAATATTTTTTTTTAATATTTGGTAGGTATGAGAATAGGACGTAAAGTATTCTTCACCCTCCTACCCCATCCCCCAATTTTTATACGCGATTTTGGTATTTTTGTATGAACAATATTATATAAATACCTAGCGACGAACCCGAAGCTAAGCGAGGGTGAGCCGCTTTATAACATAAAGACAAAGAGTTTTTTTTTTGTAGATTGTACGCAGGCGTAGCCGTGGGTTCTGCTAGTATCTCTATATTTTTATCTACTAAATCAAAAACTAGTATTATTTTGAATTAGAAAAGGGTATACTTTGACTCCTCGTTCTTTCACGCGCCAACGGAGCAACAGATCGACGTGATTTTTGCATAGAAATAGATTGTGGACTCGAGAGAGATATAGGATATTCTATCCTAATGCATTTATTACATCCGTGAAATATATTATGTAAGTATTTTACTTAAGGTCACTAATATTTAATACAAACATTTCCTTCACACAGAAATCGAACTCGTATATTGGTATAGACGACAGTCTAAATTATTTAATTTAAACTTTAATTAATCTATTTACTAAATTAACTTTGGTAACAAACGATCTATATATTATGGATCGAGATCCCACTGCAAGATTGCTACGTTCATAGCGCATTTAATCGAAATCGTTTTTTTATATACAATAATAAAAGGGACAATATGTGTTGACCGGGGTGCCTATTCAAATGTGCCCGCCAGTATGTTTAATCAACTAAATAATAGTTGACTTTTTGGAATAAAAACGATGCATTTGTTATTACAATGAATTATACTCCCCTTCACAGCAATATACGTAGAGTTCTTGAAAAGTGATAACTGCCGTTGCGCATTTGGCCGCAACCTCTTCGCAGCCAGGTGTAAGCGGATCATATTTTGAGACGTTTATACGTTCATTGCGTATGTTCATCATTTATATATCAAATTAAAGCTATTTTTTTCTGTACAAAGATAGATTAAAGTGAAAGAGAGTTAGCGCGTTAGTTATCTGTTTGTTGCCATGGTAACCGTTGATATTGTCTGACAAATGACATATAATATTATATTCTTTCCCTCTTTACTTTCCATTGCGACCACTTTTACATAAGTAAGAGGTATTTTATCATGTACAGAAAAAAATTTGCTTTAATTTGATATATAAATGATGAATATACGCCATTAACGTATAAATGTAACAAAAACATTTTTAATGACTCGCAACCACTTTGGCGGCCACTTTTACATAGGCAGACGTAGTTTATCAGGTACAGAAGGTTTGAACAAATAAGAACTGAGGCATCGATGTCTCAGAAATTTTACTTTTTATACCAATCCATCACTATTTTAGCTCTTACTACATATGAAGTATGTTACATTTACTCGGAACAATATCGCAATACTTCCATCCCATTGCCTATATTTCCCGCAACTTGTCAAATAAATTTCTCTCCATTCTATTAGCAATGCTAAGAGCTATCGTTCACTGAGCTGTTGAATGCTAAAACACCGACCCTTCCAGAGCTTAGTCTAAATATGTTCTAAAAGCTATTTACTTATAGATTTCTTTGTTTCAAATATTTCTGTATTAAGATTTTTATTTATTTTATTTAAACACTTTATTGCACACAAAAATAAAAATGATACATACAAAAAAAATATATACATTTAAAGAAATGTGCAAAGGCGGCCTTATCACTAAAAGTGATCTCTTACAGGCAACCGCTAGAAGTAGGATACAAAAGTTAACAGAAAGCGGAAAGGTGCATAAAGTGTACTCAACAGACGTATTACATATTATAAACATACATAAAAAAATACATATATAAAATACTATTTATACAATAAATATTTATTGTTTAAATACTTAAACATATGTATACATAATAATATAATAAAATAATAATAAACATACATAATATACACAATAATATAATACATGCAACTATAATGACAGCTTAGTTGTAAAGCGACAAATAATGTGTTTTGAGACGCTTTTTAAAAATGCTTATTGATTTGGACTGTCTTATTTCATTTGGAAGCTCGTTCCAGAGCTTCACCGTCTTAATAGTGAAAGATTCGCTATAGGATTTGGAATGGACTAATGGGATTTCTAGTAATCTTTCACTGCGAGAGCGAAGCTCTAGAGCGAGCTGGGAACTTGCCCCTAAGAACTTAAAGTGTTCTTTGAGGTAGGTGGGAGTGTAAGGATGGTAAAGGGTTGTGTATAATAGAGTAAGCGCGTGTAAATTACGTCTATTGTGAACTGTTAGCCATCTCAACTGTGTCCGATATTGCGTAATGTGGTCATACTTCCTAAGTCCAAAAATATATCTTATAATAAGATTCTGGAGACGCTCAAGCTTATTGAGTAATTGCTGAGATAAATCTAGGTAGCAGGAGTCAGCATAGTCGAGTATCGGCAATAAAAGGGAGTTGGCTAATAATATTTTGGTTTTGACCGGCAATAGGTTTTTCCACCTTCTCAAGGTGCCAATAGCAAGAAATATCCTACGGCTAAGTTGGGCAACTTGAGGTGTCCAGGAGAAAGTGCTGTCCATTATGATCCCTAGATTTTTAACACTACTGCTGTATTCTAAATGGACATTATTAAATGAAATGGGAGGGAGGAAGAGATAAGATATGATATGCAATTTATAGTATATCTTTAAAAAATCTTTAAGGATACATATATAATAGTTTTTGACAACTATGTATTTGTTAGAAGATATTTACAAAGTAAAGAAAAGTTTGAAACAGTCTTACATTATTTAAAAATGTTTATATAGATTTATATGGGGTGTTTTTTATTATATAGATAGTAAGTAATAAATCAAATTAAAAACGTAGCTTTTTGTATTGCAATTGTCGAAATTGAGCGAAAAATAAGTTTTCATATACAGGGTTCTTGTTTATCTGTGGACTGTGTAATGTGTGTCAATGTACCACAAAAAAAAAAACACCTACATATTTGCACTAGCTTGAATCGAATCTGCTACTCCTAGCGTAATCCTAGCAGCAATGAATCTAAGAAACAAAATATATTACTATATATTATGTACCTATCTTAAAGTGCTAAGCTTCTTATATACTTAATACATCCGTTTTATATACACCAATACATACATATACGTCTTCTAATACCAAATATGAGTGGAAAGAGGAAAACCAATAACCGTGTCTGTTTTTATAATAACGTATCCCTATTATATGGGATTTGGCGATGATTCATTGAATTGTGTGAAAATGATATGATTCCAACGTTTTAGGGGAAATGATATTTTATGATATTACTTGTTATGTGTTTGAGTTTTATTCGCAAAATGGCAAGTCGTAATTTTGTTCTTTTATTTGAGGCTTTTAGTGCAAAAGTGGCTTACAATTAAGATATATTTATGGCAATTTGGCATTTATTCGTATTTATATATTAGCGACTCACCCTCGCTCCGGTCGGGTTCGTCCCTAGGAACGTTTAATGGTTAATGTAGATTTCTCAGAGATGAGATATTTTCTCGAAGTAAAAAGTATCCTATATGTTGACCCGTATACCCTAGTAGCTATACCAAATTTTATCAAAATCTGACCAGTGGTATTCAGATAGACAGACAAACAGATATACAAAAATTCTAAAAACTACTATTTTAATAAGATTTTACAAAAAATATTTAATGTACAGATTCGACTCACTTACAATTTCATAATATGTATGTATATTTTATAGATTAGCTTTCATTCGTGACTCCACTCGCATTTTACGATGATGACAAAAAATACCCTACTTGCATCTAAATAATCTAGGAGTATATGCTAATAAAAGTTTAAAAAAAGTGATACCACGTGAAATTTATTTGTAAAAAAGTAGTCTAAGTACATTGTCAGATAAGCAGATATAAAGCAAACAAATAGTTTGAACCATCTGAGCTCGATATGGGTAAGGCTATATAGGAATACAGACGTATTTAAAGCTTATTTACAAATATAGTTAGTTATCGATTATAATATGTGCATATACTTCAAGATAAATAAAAAATAAAATATGAAATATGTTATATAATTGTAATATTATTTTTTTATCTTTAAAGTGCTGTGAAGGCGAAGATGAGAACAGGAGGGAATATTCCTCGAGTTCCCTTGGGAAGCTGGGTGCAAATTGACAGCATTACTTCTGGCTACGGGCAGAAAATGTTTCAAATATCTACTAAGATAAGGTAATTTTTTATCAATTATTAATGGAGGTAAAGAAACTAAATAATATATGTAATGTGATTTATATAACCAAATTTCCAATGTTTTTACACTTTGTTATGGTGTTAAAACTAGAGGTACCTATTTACAGATTCGGGTTGCTGATTGAAAGAAAAACAAAGCAAGGAGAAAAGTATCATGCTCTTGTTGTTTCGTGTACTTTAAGAACCATGCAGCATGAAATTAAAGAAGGAAAAAAATAAATTTAATTGACTAGGTAGTTACAAATTATGCAACGAATTTTGCTCTCCAAATGGCACAGCATAGCTGGCAATTAAGTTAACTAGAGTATAAAATGAAGCAGTCCTATAATTCTATTTATTAGATTTCTTCTATCGTTTTCGTAGGTGACTTCTGGTATCAGCTTATCAGACTGTCAGAGAGCCTCTTAATATGCTTATTGCTGAACGGATATAAATTGATAATAATTTGTAATCCGTATCCTTAATCGTAATCAAATCTGACGGATAATAATAATATTCTTTTGATCGACTTTGGCTATAGCAGCTAATATAATTGAGACTAGTTTTGTGTGCAGAAGATATTAAAGTGTACCAGTATGTGCGCAAATACAAATTCGGTAGGATAACAATTTAACACCATTGGTGAGAGTTAAGGGACAAGACCGACGGCATGATGGTATCACACTGCCCACCTTCCAACCCGTAGCTGTTACTGGGAGAAAAGTCTATAATAATTATATCAAGGTCGACCAAGGGCTCGAGTACAGAACCCTCCAGATTAGTATATGCTAGCTACTAGAACAACCCTTCACTATTTTCAAGTCTTTTTACTAAAGCTTACTATCCCTATTTAACTTAAATACTTCTTACATTTAGCGTAATGACTAAACAAGTAAACTGCAATCTTAGGATATTTTGAAACCGTACAGCAAACAAATTCCGTATAAACAAGATGATGAAAGAAATAAAAATTCTTATTTAAGGTATTCCTTTTGAGGTATTTTCGAGCTCGAGCTAAGTAAATCTGAAGAATGGAGCTCATTTCAAATATTAAAAAGCGGCTTCCGACTTATTCGTAGAGAAAACAAGTAGGAGCCAACTTTCCTACGACAGTCTAGCTTCCTACTAGATTTCAATATTAAATGTTTTAAACTTTGTATTTCTATCGTTTTGTCCGACTTTAAAAGGGTGAAGTTCAACCAATTTTGTCTACGTTATTAGTTTTAAGTTATATAAAAATACGTACAATGAAATGGAAGGAATTCGTATTAGTTTACGGATTTTTAGTAAAAGTTCCATAAGATATTTTGTCTTGATAGTCGTAGAGGAATGATGTGTTTTTAGTTTAAAATTGCGACCACTTGCTTGCATACTGGAGTGAAAATTACGTTAAATTCTACTAAGCCGTTTATTTTATTCTAGCGACTCACGCGTTTTGTCTCCGACTTACTTTGCAAATCCGACTATCATGAAAAAGTCTTTTCATTATTCGGGCTGATATATAGCCTATGACACTCAGAAAGAACGTGGCTTTCTATTGGTAAAAGAATTTTGAAAATCGGTTCAGTAGATCCAGAGATTACCCCCTACAACATCACAAACTCACAATCTTTACCTCTTTATAGTATTAGTATAGATTAGCTCGTATGGACATATTATACTCGTAGACCGCCAGCGACTTATTTTCGCGTCGTTTGATGCGTCCTTAGGTATTTTTGATTTTATAATATTATATACATACTTATCGGTGAGGCTGCTTTTTGATATCTTTTATTATTAACAGTGAAAGTGTTATTTAGCTTTTAGTATTAGATATATAATTATAATGCGAGAATGTATATTCACGTTGAAATTTCGGAGAAACTCAAAATGCAATTGACTCCTTTAAATAAATATTCAATTCAAGTGGGCATCAAAATCAATCTCTCCGCTCCTACAAATTAGTACTCCTTTCTCCAAAATAAAGAGGATATATATTATACTCGTAGCTACTTTAAAGTGAATAGTTATAATTTTGAAGAGATACTAATTACTGTTCGAAATTGGAGTATTACCCGATAGCCTCAAAGAAACTGAGTACAAAATTTCCCCTATTTTAAATATAAAAAAAACATGAGGTCATCCTTTCATAATTTCACAAAGAATACACGGCCCATGGAAAAGTTCAATTTTCCTCCGCAATAATGCCCATAATCCCTATAACTTTTAATGGGACATTCAAAATTTGATGGCTATTATTCAAAAATATATACGCTAAAAGTGCCCGAACTTTGAATTCGTTTCGATTATGTTCATGTTATACTTTTAGGTTTCATAGAGCTCATTTAGTTAATGTTGACTTTGTATTATAAATAATTGTTTTATTTTATCTCAAGTCTCTGCCTATGGTTTCGCTTGCGTTCAAAGTAACTAAAACAAATAATAAATGTTAGATTGTACATTTGCTTCTATCCTGCGTTTAACCAATAGGTAGGCCGTAGACGGCCGTAGCCGTAGACGTAATATATTAAATGCAGATATTATTATACAGATATTATTATGTATTATTGTGAAAAGTGGAACTAACGTCATGTCTTTTCAAGCATCAAACTTGGTAAAATTACTAATTTCTGACTAAAGTTTGACTAAGGTCTCTGTATTATGCCCGATATTTATTATAATTTGCCATATTAATATGCAATAAAATATATAGTTATAAAGTGAATACACTTAAGAGAAGTGTGTATAGTTGTGAAGCAAAGCTATAAATAAAAAAATTAAGCCAATTGGATTTGAACTGGCCATAGTTTCTTAACAGCTATTTTAATATACCTAATAAGGTATTGTTTTATTGTTAAATACATAACACTTTATTATTTTGTACGAAACCCTCAGTATGAAGATCTAATTTGCACTGGACCGATTTTTAATAACTCATCATTATTATTTTTTATTTTGCTTTATTATCAAAGAACAAATATTTTGAAAGTTACTATGAAAAATAAGAAAGTAAATAATGTTACGCGGCAAATAGAACTGTGTGAGCTCTTTACGACGAAAATTCGACAATTTCGGTGATCCACTGCTTACAATACAAAATATGTAACATGATATTATAGTGATATCGAACTGAAATATTTTTAATATAATACGTTTCTTTGGAAATTTGTATTTTCCGTTTCGTAAAATCATTTTAAGTATCATATCAGAAGTTTCAGAAATAATTTTCTTCGAATAAACTAACGTAATATTATTATATATATATATATATATATATATATATATATATATTTATTTTTCATCTTTTTATTGTACTAAAGGTATTTGCTTATACTAAATATTAGCTTAACAGTCTAACATCTAGAATCTACATCTACATAAGAAAACATTATTAAAATATAAGCTCTACAAGAGTGAAGAAAATCCATTAATTTTCTATTGAACATAATATTATTCGGGTGTCATAAAAAAGTAGACAGACGCCGTCATCACGCTGCTTATTATTTTACATAATTTGATAATACAATTCTATAAAGCTAATATAGGATTACTCAATGCAGGTATAATCAAGTATGGCGGCGGCATAAATAAAAGGAGCTCGGGGGAAATATGATAGGATCCCGAGTTGACATGTGACAGGCACAAGACACTTGACCCCGCTGTAATAGCACTTAGACCAGCGACCTACAGGACGCATGGCGGAGAACAATTCCAGAGCTACATTTTAATACACAATAGGTAATGACAGATGATTGAGAGCGACCTGCCTTCTTAGGCTGTTGACTGCGACATTCGATAATGGTAATAATAAACTAAATATGTAGGCTTGGGAATGATAATGATCTGCTCATGTGATTGTATGCTTAAATAACATGTCGTTCCCATATTTTTTATAAGCTTTCTATTCTATCTTTTTAATAGATATGAATAGTTATTGCGAGTGTTCCTTAGAAAAGACTTATGCTATTGCAGATTTTTCTCTCTTATCTACAATTTTCTACTGCATTGTTATGATAGATCTGTTGTGCATGTCTAAGGTTGGCTAAACTGTAAGCCGTTTAGCACCACCTTATTTTTGCATCTTAGACATGTAAATTTCTAAGGAAGTAATATAGATATATCAATAATTATGACACTTTTATAGT
Source organism: Brenthis hecate (assembly GCA_951806755.1). NCBI lineage: Eukaryota > Metazoa > Arthropoda > Insecta > Lepidoptera > Nymphalidae > Brenthis > Brenthis hecate. Next base: position 6,729,035 of record OX638277.1, read on the forward strand.
ATGAGAATATATTTTTTATAGGATAAATGTCCATACATTTAGTGGATGATCGTCCTTTTCCCATTTTTCCTCTGTGAAATGCGATCTCGGATTCTCTTCTGTAAATAGGCGGGGAAACACGCAATATCAATCTATAAAATGGAATAGGGTTTTATCTCGATAAGAGCAACGTAATAATAGATGTGATAATTGTTCATTAATATTAATTTATTGTAAGTAATTATTACGGAATAATAAAAATTCATTCATTCTTTCATTCATTCATTCAGAGGAATTATTGAAAAATATAACGCTAATGTACGCCGTCTTTTCTATGTACGGCTGCGATATTTATACTAATATTATAAATGTGAAAGTGTGTTTGTTTGCTTATCTTTCGTTCACGTCTAAACAGATGGCGGATCGGCGTGATTTTTTGTGAGGAGATAGTTGGAGGGCTGAAGAGTGGCATAGGCTACTTTTTACCGCGGGAGATTATATCTTTCCCACGGGAATACACGTTATAAAACAACATAAAAAATTATTTATGATCAAAATTACTTGAAATTTGGTATATAATCTTCAATACAATTTATTAAATAAGTGTTTAAGTATTTTTTGAAATTTATCCCATAAGGGGGTAAAATAGCGGATAAAAGTTGGTATCAAACCTACCTTTAAAAAGTATTTTTTGTAGTTTTAGCGCGAGCGAAGTTGCGGGTTCTGCTAGTAATGTTATATTTACGATTGTTTACTGTATAATACACAGTGTTTTTCATGTTAAAATATTAAAAACAGTTTAAATAATAAGATATAATATAAATTTTATATGAATAGCACTTGAAATAAGTTGATTATAGTTATTCTTCATTACAGAGATCGTAGATCTCTGCTTCTTTAAATAATTACATAAAGTTTAAGATTTTGCCATCTGCAACATGGCTACTTGGAACAAGCAAAAAGGCAAGTGTTGTCGCTGTATTGTAGATACAATGTATAATGATTTAACACAAATATTTCCATTAATATTTTCATCGAAATATAATTTATTTATAAACAATATTTACACTGTCAATAGAAAAAAATTACAACCTGTGTTGTATAGGAGCAATTTTGTATATTACTGCGCCACAAATGTTATAATTTTTTGGACTCTTTTTAAAGGTCTTAATATCGTATGAGACCCGTATTATTAAGAACTATAAGGCTGTACAAATTAATAAACATGTCGACCATATGCCATAGAAGTTGTTTTTTGCTAACCGCCAGTATAATGGTGTTTGACACACGTTTGGCTCAGTTGGTAGTGACCCTACTTGCTGTGCCAGCGGTCGCGGGTTTGAGTCACGCTGGGGGCATTCATTTGTGTGATGAGCACGAACGTTTGTACTCCAGTCATAGGTGTTTATATTTATAATATGTATGTATTTAAAGTTATAATATATGTGTAGTGTATCAACTATCTGGTAGCCATAACGCGGGCCTTGTAGCTTACCATGGAACGAGATGGTGTTATGTGGACGTAATATCCCAACATATTTATATTTATATCGTAACAGGTTTACCAAAAACTTTGTTCAATAATCGTGTTATTTTTCAATACACTTGCCTGTCTGTCTATTTGATTTATTTGTACAATATAAATTTAAAATATGAACTATGCATTTATAAGGTAAAATGAATTAAAATAAAAAAGTTACAAACTTGCAAATCGTCGAAATTCAAGTAATATTACTAGTCTATTTAAGCTACATATTTGATAGACATAACCATGTGAAAATGCTAGTTTATATTACATCAATTCACTCTGCACAATATATAGCGTCAAACTTTTGTGCCCGCAATGCGTGGGTAATTCAATTTTATGAAAAATGTGTTATTTAAAAAGCATACCCGTTACGTGTTCTTTAACTGAGTGTTCGTGTGAATGCAATTTTCATGTGTTAGGTGACATGCGCTTTTACTACTGAACCAAATTCACTTGATGGCGTTGTGGTAATAATTGTTATTTAATTTCCAGTTCCAGTCAGATAATATTTAAAACAATCTGATTAATAAGCAATATGTATGTAAATATGAAAGTTTGTATGTCTATCATTTTTCAACCGACTTCAAAAAGGAGGAGGTTCTCGATTCGATAGTATTTTTTTTTTATGTTTGTTACCTCAGAACTCCGTCATTTATTAACCGATTTGGACAATTTTTATTTTGTTTGAAAGGGTCCCTTCCAGATTGGTCCCTTTTAAATTTCAAAAAAAAAAATACCGCCCCTAAGGGTAGAAAAACAACTAATGATGAATTTAACCTACTTCTATTTGTCATATTGACTTGAAACTTTGCAAGTATTTCTATTTCCGTTGATAGTACAGTGTTTCGGTATTGTTGACCTGATCTGATGGTAAGGCCAGAAGGTGGATAGGTGGAACTCTTCAACGGCTAATATAGATACTTTGAGTTTGGGCTTGTTTTGTTTGATTTGACAAGCCTAATACGTTAGAATTCTTACTTTGCTACTACTGTCTACACTAAAAAGGGAAATATAAAAATTTTTTAACAAAAAAATAAAAATTGACTTCAAACAAAAACACTAAAAACTAAAAAATAACTGATTGGTAGTTTTCATTTACTATACATACCTAATCAAATATTTTCGAAGTCGGTGTGCTTTGGGTAAGTAATTAAAGCCTACCTATTAAATACATACCTAATGAAATATTTTTGAAATCGGTACCAGCCCATACAAAGCAAAGCACACCGACTTCGAAAATATTTGATTAGGTATGTATAGTAAATGGAAACTACCAATCAGTCATTTTTTACTTTTTAGTGTTTTTATTTGAAGTCGGTTTTTATTTTTTTGTTAAAAAGTCTTTGTTTGCTACTCCATCATAGAACGGCTAAATCAGCAAATAAGTACACCGATAGACTATGACCTGGTCTAATAGATAAACTAACGGTAAGTTGTTATGTATGTGTGTAAGTGTAATAATACTAATAATAATTAATCATTTATGAAATCAACAATTAAACTTAAATAAGTTATTAAGCGACCAGCACGGATTTTATACCTATCTTTATCAATTCTTATGATTTTTTAAACACAAGTGCTATTATTTTTACTTTCAGGTAACAACAAAGCGAACAAAGTGATGTGATTTTTTACATTGTTTATGTTGACAGTATAGATATTACTTACAGTCAATTAGAAACAAAGATTACTATAAATGCCATTGTAAAGAAGAAAAATCTGTTTTACACTTCTAAAATAAAATGAAAAGCTATACAAATATATTATATAATACTAGATTTTATTCGAAATTTCATTTGGATGATAAGCGGAGCTAGGTTTAAAAATTGGCTCGTGATGCAATCGATCCTTGCCTCATCGAAATCTGTCGGCTGAAACGTGACAAATGTAAAAACAGACAGTAACTTTCACATTTACAAAACTAATATGGGTAGTGTACATATCGATGGCATGAAAGATAATTTTATCGTGATTTTTCCTTTTGTACAGAGAAATTAAATTAACGAAAATTCATTTTACAGCTTGAAAATAATTTTACCGAGGCAAGCGTTAAAGAACATCCCGGTAATATCGTCATTTCGCTGAAGAGTTGCCATAACTTTAATTTTTAGTGCCATAGTAAAATTTTAACCGCCAATCAGATTTAATTTACTCGTGAAAAAACTTTTATAGGGTAGATGAAAATTTTTGTGTTTAAACAGCCTCATTATTTACAGCATAAATATGTAGCTTATTATACTTTATTTTGTTAAAAAAAAACTGCTATAATTTAGTTGATTTTTTACAGTTTTTGTTTATAATTGTACTATAAAATAATAAATAAATATTATAGTGACTCACCAGCGATTTGTTCGGGTGTGTCCCTAGCTTAATTGGTTTAGGAATATACGAGGTCCAAAGATTCTTTATGTTGCGCCAGGATTCTTCGCAGGCGTATACAGAATAACCTACCAGTTTCATCACAATCGGACCTATGGCTTAAGAACGCATAGTGGACATTTATTTTTATTTATTTAGATAGATACATTATGTATAGATAAAATAATTATAATTTAAATAAATAATTTAAATTGATATTTTAATTTGAAGCATGTACAAAATAAAATACTTTAAAAGCCGGCTTGTCTAAGCAGAATTGCATTCTGGTATAGAAATGTCAAATGGCTTCATCACGGACTGACTCAACCATAACGAATAAAAGTGCTCGTAAAAGTCTAATTGAATAAAGTAAATTAAAATTTTAATTAACTGAATTATTACTTACTCTTTTGCTTTTATTATTTGATAAAACATATTATTCATAATTAATTAGAGATTTATTTGCTTTTAAATGTTTTTGTTTTCAATAATTATTTACAGTCTGACGTCAAATTCTTAGTTTCTTGAGAACCTTAGTAAAGTGTTTAAGTTTTTAGTTAAAAAAATCGCAAATTAAGACCAAAAATAGTTTAGTTTAAAATTTTCATATTAAAGTAACAATGCGAGTAAATATAATATTATGTGATTGTCGCGTCACTTTAGTTTTTAAAGCATTAAAATGCAGACAAGTTTACTTTTTATTACCGATATCTATACATATAATAAAAATGTAACTGATCGCTGTCTGTAAATGTAGATATTTGAGAAAAACTATTATTGGTGGTCTTTATTAACTATTTTTTTAGAATTTTTGTCTGTTTGTCTATGCGTTAGCTTCACTTAATATTAAGTATATGTTTTATTTCAATCAATTCATAAATAAAAAAAATATATCAATTTAAAGCATCATCAGTCATTAACAGATACGATCTCTAACTTACCACTTATAGTATGTCAATCAAAAATTTACATTATTAGTTAATAGAAAAAAATCGTTAATTATCGCCCTAATGTCAGGTGAAGACGTAACCTAATAGCATCGTAACTGTTGAAGAGAGTTTTCTTATTCAACACTCAGCCGCTACCGATGACGCATGAAATTAATTTTTTCGCTAATTTATTCCCAGATTACAATGGGTTGAGACAAGTTGAATGTAGAAGAGCTCCCAGAATACGTCTTGAAAAGATCACTATACCTACTGTTAGTTTGACAGGCTATTAGGAGTTCGAACATAATGTCACTGCTAACAATAAGAGTTGATCGTGAAGATAGCCTTTTTTTATATATTACTAGCAAAAACCGCGGCTTCGCTCGCACAATACAAAACGCACGCTACAAAAAAAACTCTAAAATGGTAGGTTTCGTACAAACTTTCATCCGTTATTTTACTCCCTTATGGGATGAATTTCAAAAAATTCTAAAACAAGTATTTAATTAATTGTATTGAAGAGAATTTATATTAAGTTTCAAGTAATTCTGATCAAAACTAACTTTTTGGGTTGTATTATAACTTGTTTTCTCGTCGGGAATGAGATAATCTCCCGCGGTTAAATGTAGCCTATGTGACTCGCCAGCCCTACAACTATGTCCACAGAAAAAATAACGCCAATCCGTCACTCTGTTGTAACGTGAAAGATGGATAGACAAACAAACAAACACTTTCACATTTATAATATTAAGTATAAAAGTATGGATAGTGGAGTTAGCGACTCAAATGTACGATATTTCACATCCTAATTATTGTGGCGAGTCCTTTCATAGCATTTATAACTTCCTTTGTGAACCGCTTATATAAAAAAATTGCATATTGCAATTTTAAATACAAACGCATAAACTAAAAATAAATAAAGTTTATTACCATTTACATCTATACTAATATTATAAAGAGGTAAAGTTTGTGAATTGTGAGTTTGTGACGTTTTAGGGGATAATCTCTGGATTTTCTTCTTAAGGAAAATTACGCATATTTATAATTCATAACAATATCCATCTTTATTTAATAAAATATATATGTACAATATATATATTTTATTGGTATACATAATATATTATATGTACATTATATACTATAATAATATAAAAAGTTTGCAATTACACTAGATAGTTTCAAGTATTTATTATGAAGACGTGTTATATTGGTAAGTAGATTTATTTACATAAATAATATGAATAAAATATATCATGATTTATTCATGGCATCGATAAAGACAGTTTTATAAAAGCCTATAGGAAAAATAGCTTTGGTATAAACAAAAACTCGCTTCGCATTTGGCCAGAGCCATTAAGGTAGCATTAAGCCGCCATTACGCGATTATCGCTATACATTATCATAATATAAATTATTCGTCATTTTGAAAATAATCGGAATTTTTCATTAAAACACTCGATTATTACGATATTTTCTTTAAAAATATTCGCTTGCCACAAGCATATATTTACAATATGAAATTGTTTTTAACATACATATTTATTACATAAATATAAATACGTGTAAGATACAAACTCCATGGTTTATTGCGGTTGTGCTATAAATAAACCGACCAGGTGATAAATCTAGACCTAAAATTGTTTCGTTTTATTATATAGTAGTTTTAGCTCGCAGCTCCGCTCGCATCGGTATGTCAACGAAAAGGAGCCCATGATGTTAGTATAATCTGGGATAGTGTAGAAGTAACAAATATCCTCGTTCACTCAAAAGATTTCGCATATTATTATTCGATTAGTCAATAAAATAAGTATTTTTGTTGTTATCGAAGGTTTGTCTACGTTGCTTGCTTTTAAGTTAACCTCATATATGCTTTACTATTCTTATTATTGAAACTTAAATCGTCTTTTGCACTTTTAAATTAAAGCAAATTCACAAACATAACTGAGTTTTGATGTAATTATTAAACAACATTTGTAATTTAACTATACGCTATTATTCGATTGGAAAAAGAAACCTGACACACTCAAATGTCAATGTCAGTGTCAACACAAAGCTTATGTATATATATATATATATATATATATATATATATATATATATATATATATATATATATATATATTTCATGTCACGGTGTTTCTATTCGCACTCCTCCTAAGCAACTCGACCGATTTTAATGATTTTTTTTGTATATTTGGTAGGTATGAAGTCGTAAAGTTTTTCACCCTCCTTCTCCCACCCCCCATTTTTAACCGCGATTTTAGAATCTTTGTATGAACAATTTAATATAAATATATAATAAAAAAGAACCAAAAAGTTTTTTTGTAGATTGAACGCGGGCGTGGCCGCGGGTTCTGCTGGTCAATATTCAACTTTACATATATATACATATATATATATATATATATATATATATATATATATATATATATATATATTTCATGTCACGGTGTTTCTATTCGCACTCCTCCTAAGCAACTCGACCGATTTTAATGATTTTTTTGTATATTTGGTAGGTATGAAGTCGTAAAGTTTTTCACCCTCCTTCTCCCACCCCCCCATTTTTAACCGCGATTTTAGAATCTTTGTATGAACAATTTAATATAAATATATAATAAAAAAGAACCAAAAAGTTTTTTTGTAGATTGAACGCGGGCGTGGCCGCGGGTTCTGCTGGTCAATATTCAACTTTACATATATATACATATATATATATATATATATATATATATATATATATATATATATATATATATATAATATATATATATATATATATTATATGTATACATTTACAATTTAGATTTTAAAGATAAAATGATAAAGCATCTCACTTCTATCCCGCTATCCACTATACACGAGAAGGAGTTAATTCCACGCGTAATCGAATTTCCTGCGCGCAGTTCGCAAATTGTAACCTCACTTTAATTAACTTAAAGCTTTTTCTATTTCGTATTTTTTGGAAATTCAAAAACTGAAAGTTTCGCTGCTGTAAAGTTTTCAATGATTGAAATTCAAAAAGTTTGTAAACGAAAACGTACCCAAAGTAAGTTTATTTGAAGGGAAATGGTGCACGAATCCAATTAAGTTGTGTATATAATGTATAAGTGATGTTCTGCTTTGAAAAGTTTTGATTTTAATATTCTATTACGTAAATGCATATTTAGTTTTTTTACATCTAGGTTCTTCTTAGGTTTTCTTCTTAAATTTATATATTATAGCTCAATTATTGTAAGGATATTCAAGTTATATAATTTTCTGATCAAACTTTTAACATCACTTAAAAGCCGAAAAATGCCTCAAAAGTCCCAATAAAAACACCTAGCCAAAAAAAAAACATGCACACAGTCTGAAATAATGAACTTTATCATATACAAAGAGTTATTCTAAACTAACGAAAGTAATTCTGGCCATCTATTGTCAAATTTGCATATAGCGATGCTCGAAAAAACGGGACGTCGCATATTTAAAATCGAGCTATCCCTAGAACAAACCAGATAATTGTTGACACGAGATTCTACGAGCGAAAATTTAGTTTAGAGCTGCGGAAATATATGGGCGAAGCATAAATCGTACCTAAAATATACTCGCAAAAAGCCCCAAAACGAATGGAGTATAAAAATGTCAGAGGTTTTTTCAGTTTTGTAACCTATAACACTTATTTCGCAATAGTCGGGGTAAAGTGGAAACAGCTAGAGAGGAACAAATAAAAGCGTGTTCAAAAATCGTTACAAGCTGACTGGTGTCGGATGGATGTCGGTATTCGCAGGATGGAATTTTAAAGCAAATTGGTGATAACGACGTTTCTATGACTTTTTTAATTGACTTCGTGCTACGGGAAATGTTTTGACGGGCGCCCTCGTTGTCGTTGGCATGGGGTTAGGGGTAAATTAAGATTTTAAGTACCAATAAAGCTTCTAAGGTTTGTTTATATAAATTAAATACGTTTTCAAAATAAATATTAATCTTTACAGATTAATAAATTGAGGTGTCTGTTGGGAATGTCAAATTAAAGCTTTTTACTAACTGTAAATGAAATTTTATACGGCATTTAAAAGTAAAACATTTTTTTTTTAATTTGTCTGTTTGTTGCAGCTAATCTACGAAATGGCTAGATTCATTTTGACAGGACTTTCACTAGCAGATAGCTGATATTATAAGGATTAGCTTAGGCTACTATTATTTTAGAAAAAGAACTTTTCTACTTTCACTAGCAGATAGCTGATATTATAAGGATTAGCTTAGGCTACTATTATTTTTCGCTAAAACAATTAAAACGTACCCGATCGAAGCGAGGGTAAGTCGCTAGTTCTTAAGTATGTTAAATGCTGTTGTTTTGCTCTTATTTGGATTATTTTTTTTATTCTTAGATGAAGTAATATTTTATTTGATCATTAAGATATATAAAATAAAATATACTGTTAGTAATGATTTTTATGTAAAACTTCGAACTTCAGCAATTCCTCCTTTTTTAATTATTTCTACAGAATGCCCGCAAGGAAAGGGTACACTACATACACTATGTACCCACCGTTGGCATTGTAATCTGACGCCATCTATCTTCTACACATTACACGTTACCCCACGGTGGATGACAATACTTTTAAAAATTTAACTCATATCTGTATTAATATTATAAAATTGTAAATAATAAAATATAAATATTCAACGTCATATATATATATATATATATATATATATATATATATATATATATATATATATATATATATATATATATATATATATATATATATTATAAAATATAAAATTATAAATTACAAAATATGAAAAATCAATATGATCTTCATATCAACTATTACTAATAAATAAAATGTATAAAAATTTGTGAGGAAAGAGTGGTAAAAGGTATATAATATAATATAACTATGTACATAATGATTTTTCTTATTTGTTTTGAAGAGCCTGCCTGCCTGCCCCATGTAGTGCGGGATAGGGACAAGAAAAACTCATTCTGTTTAGAAGATTAAAAACCAGTATGTTAAGAAATTTAGTCGCAGTTTTATTCTTCTTGTAGTTTAGAATATACTAGAGCATATTATCTATACTAATATTATAAAGAGGTAAAGTTTGTGAGTTTGTAATGTTGTAGGGGGTAATCTCTAGACCTACTGAACCGATTTAGATGAAATTTGGTAAGAAGATAGTTTGAGACCCTGGGAAGGACATAGGATACTTTTTATCCCGGAAATCATCCCTTAAGAGAGTGAAAATGGGGATGAAAGTTTGTATGGGGAATCAAGGTAGGGTCGAACCCGAGCGAAACAAGGGTGAGTCGCTAGTTACATATATATTTATTAGAAGTAAAATCAATTTACTCCAAAAATGACAAATAAAAAGCATGTAATATACAGGAATTGTAACTGAAAATATCTACATAATGTTCTTTATGACAACTTTTAACCTGAAAAATTATTCTGTTTCATAAATATATCACTTAGTTAACCTTAAAAGCCTTTACAGAATTGAAATGTAAAAATTAAATTAAAACCGCGATAAAATCTGCTAAACTGCCAATGTTTTTTCATTCAACAATGTTTGAGTTTTTTTGTGGAAACTTTTCCCGTATATTTTGTTGTTGAGTTACAGTTTAAAATAAAATTTTATAAAGACTTTTTGATATTTGTACATTCATTTTAAAGTTAACTTATAAAGTTTTACCTTCGCTTTATGTTCTTAGTATTCTTTGGATGTATACTTGAATGTTGAAAATTTTATTTTTTTGTTTTTTTATTAGAATAGTACGTAATAGAGGCTATTGTACTGACATCGACAAGCATTATTATCTCACACAATATAATCTTCTTAAGTTATTATAAAGACGTTTGAGTTATTAGTTTGAAGGCTTATCTATGATACTACTAAGCTCCCAATTTTTAGTTTTTTTTTTACTTCTATAAAGATCACAATATCTCATACCTAAATAACATTAAATACTATTATAATATAATTTTCTCCGTAAATATATTATACTCAACAGTTGAAAACCCTTTTATAATCATATATTGCGTACAAAGCAATTTTGCTCAGAAAATATTAAAAAAAAAACGAACACAAATTACAAAACTCAGATTGCTACTTTGTATTTCGTAGTAGAAAATCTCATTAATTATAATAACCTGTCTCTTAGATTCTAACGATTCCTGGGACTCGAACCCAGAATCCACCCATCCACACAATCCCTTTCTAGCTAGCCAGCCACTATGCCAACAAGGTTTTATATAAACACAATGTAAAACATAATTTACAGTCCTAACATTAATCCTTTTTTCTTTAAAACAAGCGCTGGCAAAAACATGTGAATTATTGTAGGCGTACAATAATAGGGAAAGTTAATCATTGGTCCCGACCCCGGGGAGCGATACGGGTTAAGCTTTAAAGGCGAAAAGTTGAGGTCGCCGTAGTTTGTTTGTTGAAAACATTAAAATTGTGTTGGATATACCAAGTTTTATTTGGCATCTAAACAAGAGATATTTCAATGCTCATATGGTAAAGTTTTGCTATCGGTTTTTAAATTAGTTGTGCTCAGAACGTACAACGCTGTTGTTTTGTCTTTTTAGATATAGTCTAGATTGTGCAGGTCAAGTGTTCGATTTTTGTTTAGTGTAAAATGTTAAATTATGTTATTAGCAATTTATTTTGCAAAGAATCAATGAATTCATTTAAATTCAAAGATTTTCATGGTATAGTCAGGTTTATTATTATCACCTCCAGGTAAATTGCTAAGAAATTAATTAAAATTCAAAAAAAAATATTGTTAACTGACACGCCGGCGTGTCCGCGGACGTGAAGGGAATATTATGTGTAGATGGCGTCGTTAACGGTGACAACTAGTACTTAATTACTTTAAAGTATTATTCAAACAAAAAAAAATTAAGATACAAAATAAAAATCGGTTAAAACCTAAATACTCACTAACTCACTGACTAACTAACTCACAAAATCTCAAAAACAACCAACGTTAGGATCATGAAATTTGGTTAAATCATAGTTTAATGTAAGGAATCGTAAAAAAGATTTTTTGAAAATTATTACTGTAAACAGAAAAAGAAGGAGCGTTTAAGCGTCGTAGTATGAAATTTTTTCTATAACCATTTTCTATTGTCGATCCACACGCGTAAAGTTGCTGTAATAGCTTGATATTCGTATTTTTTCATTACTTTCTTTCATTCTATAATAAATACTATAGTCAAGCAATATCTTTAAGTTTATGTTAAGCGATATGACTTAAATATAAAATTAAAATGTACTGAATGTAGCTTATTCCTTAACCATTAATATTAAAAATATTAGAAAATAGCTTTATCCCACAGACAATATAAACTTTTAAATTTTCCTGGTCTGTGGAATAATCTCACAACAACTTAAAATGATAGCTCAATTTAAAGTTTATCTTTTCTCTAGAATTTGTAGAAGTTTTACCAGTTATATGCGAGACGTTTTGTTAGTCTTCCTCATCACCACGAACTTTACTAGAGCATATTCTATTGAAATAACAGTTTCTTATTTGAAAGCAGTTACTATTTTTGACGATACGTTTGGCTTAGTTTGTAATGACTCTAATTGCTGTGCCAGCGGTCGCAGGTTCGAGTCCCGCTAGGGGCATTCATTTTTGTGATGAGCACGAATTTTTGTACTCCAGTCATGGGTGTTTATATTTATAATATGTATGTATTTAAAATTATATATGTGTAGTGTATCATCGATCTAATATCCATAACACAAGCCTCGTAGCTTATCATGCAACTAGATGGTGCTGTGTTAATATCCCAACGAATTTATTTTTATGATGCAAATAAAGTAAGTAGTTTAAGAAATTTAACAGCTTTTTTAATTATTGTACTAAAAAGCTCTGCTTTTAAGGAATCTTTAACGAATGTAACGTATGGAGTAGATTTTCCATTAAATCACTAGTCAAGACGAATTATATAAGCTTATACATACATGAGTATAGTCTTTAACCGACTTCCAAAAAGGAGGAGGCTCAATTTGTCGGAATCTTTTTTTAATTTTTTTATGTATGTTCACCGATTACTCGAAGACGTCTGAATAGATTTGTAATTTTTTTTGTTTCACCCTTTGAAATACTTCCCAGGTGGTCCCATATAAATTTTATCAAAATCGACAATATTTTAAGATATGAATATTTAATATGTAAATATATACATATATTACGTATCGAAATATATTAGATTTACTTTGCATCGGCTGGCACCGACTTCGAAAATATCTGATAAGGTATCTTATCTAATATATTTTACATGAAAACCCCCGTTTAGTTATTTTTGAAATTTGAGTGCCTGGAAGTCGTTTTTTTTAAGTTTTTTAGTGATTGCTTTTTACCATTTAATTTAATGTGGAACAATTAACATTTAGTTAAGGATTTACCAACGAAACTTTATTCATTATTTAAATGTAGTATAAAAAATCAATCAAGTCTTTAAGAGCTTTTATTTTATTATCGTTAATCGAAGGTATCGAATAGATCGTATTCTGATTATTAATAGAGATAATTATACCTTGACATCCCTAATAATATCAACGTATTTTAGTAATAGATTAAAAAAAGGAAAATAGTAGCTTTTGGACTAAGAATGCTGAGCTCTCGTATTCTCGTCACATCTATAATTCGATTTTACCACCTGACATTTTGCTAAAAAAGCCTGAGCCTAACGTCTCTATAATAAGAATATAAAGCGATACAAGAGAACATGAAAAGGCATCAGATGAATATTTCAAACGTTTCAAGCATCAGAAGGCAGTTCGAGAACGTGTGTCGAGGCTTTTATGAGATATTTTCACTTCTTCCCAACCTGATGGAGAAGTTAACATAAATTGAACGAGCTAAGGGTGACTAATAATAGGCGATGTGGTTTAAGAATATTGACTTAATTTTTTATAGACGCAATCGCTGTACTAGTTACCTTTATATTCTTTTTCACTATATAGCTTCCACGGTGGTCTAGTAGCTAGTATGTACGGCTGCAGATCCGGAGGTCTTGGGTTCGAGTCTCCGATTGTATCAAGCTTAACTGTTGTGTTTTTCTGTAATGGCATTCTCAGGGCAGTGTTGCAATCATGTTTCTTGTAGAGCACGTAAAGTTGTCGCTCCTGCGCCTTGACTCTCACCGGTCATATCGAAATATCAAAGAAGAGAGAGAGTGAAAGGAATAGAGAATGTAATTGTGTCTACGCGTACCCAATTGTACACTATGATATGCGCATCTGGCCAGTCCCATTGAGATTGGCCGCCGTGACCGAAATCTGCCGGGAGGACAGTATAGTTCTTTTTAAAGACCTGAAACATTATAAACTTCTCTTTTCTATATTCTCAACTATTAAGTTTTGCCACAATCGCGATGTTCGGCGAATATCTATAAGATCGAATCCAACATAAGAACAATCTCCATTTTAAAATTAGCATAAATTCGTTTAGCCATTACAACGTTGAAATGTAACATAGTACATATATCATACACCACTCACAAAATTTTTATTTAATATTATATGTAGTATGATATAAGCAATACTATAATTGAAATTGATATCGAGATGACGACGGTGTACACAAGAGTCTTTTCTACATGTGACTGACACAAAATATATTTTGAAGCCTTACTAAAGGCTTCTACTTAATTTAGTTTTTATATTACCAATGTAGAAGAAGTTGTCACTTTAAAAATTAAATAAGAACTCATAAACTAATTTGCTTTATGTTGTTCCACTTAAAACTGCAATGAATTACCTCAGCAGTTCAGTATAAATAATTTTTTAGCTTATATCGGGGCCCTATTTTGTTTCAAGTTATTTATTTCAACCCGTGTATTTATTCATCCCCATGCAAATTAATATTTATCGGTGCCAGCCAATACAAATCAAAGCACATCAACTTCGAATATATTTGATTAGGTATGAATAGTAAATGAAAACTATCAATCAGTTATTTTTTACTTTTTAGTTCTTTTTTTGGAAGTCGGTTTTTATTTTTTTGTTCAAAAGTTTTTATTTTTTTAAGCAAATATTTATTATAGTAACGAAAACGCCATTTTATGTACTACCTATAAATTCGCCACAAATTCAGCGGAAAAGAATGGGCATAGTATGAAATTAAATTTCCCCTATTTGCCAAACGATGAATATATATATATATATATATATATATATAATATATATATATATATATATATATATATATATATATATATATATATATATATATATATATATATATATATATATATATATATATATATATATATTATGTTACGTTCACAAATCAACGTTACATTCCGTTATTATAAATATTGCTACCATGAAATAAATAAATAAACAACGTCGACACGAAATAGCACTTATTCTTTAAATCATAAATCGTGTCGTGGAAATTAGAACGTCTTCAAAGAAACATGACGCCCTAATTCGGAAAGGTGCCGAATGAGTGAGTAAACAGCGGCAAGCATAACATTGTAGTTTCTTCATTCGATAAAGCAACTTTAGAAATGTTCATTAAATATTTTATATGTGTACAAGTTTGATATTAAACTTCTTATGGCCAGCATGGTGAACTATAGCCTTTAAAAAGGACTGAACACTCTTCCCATCCTCGAAGACATTTTTAAACGTAAGATTAAGGAATTAGTTGATTTTAATTATCTATAATTCTGATATTTTTCCAGTTTTCCATGTCTTGGAAATAATAGGATGATGCCATCAAAATCATAATATAAAAATATATAGAACATCTTCCTTTTCGAAGTAGCTATTTCATTTTATGAACGTCAACAAATATTTACGTAAAACAAAAACAAATTCGCTCAACCTAATTCATTATAAATAATCTAATGCTAAAGTTCTGAGCAATTCAAAATAATGGCCTTCATTAACTGAAGTAGCTCGAATAGAAATGTCAAAAGATAAAAAAAACGACAGGTCTTGTTAAACGTTGGATTGGACGAGATATAATTAATATGGGTCCTTGGATGTTTGAGTTCTCTTGATGCGGCTAGATTAACCGTTGCCCGGCAACGATGGCCGCCAGATGGATCTTTGACAAATTGTTATGAATTTTAAATAAACCAATGAAAATGTGCTTTTATTTTCTTTTAAAAACGTCTTTCTAGCGTGTCTTTTCAAGACAATATAATTAAATTTATTTGTTATATACTCACTTTTTATTTCTTTTGTAGCATTTATTTGGGACAGTGTACACTTCATTATTTATTTCAGTTGATAATAATTTAGTAATTTTAATGTCCCACTGCTGGGTACGAGCCTAGCTTTAATTCGAGACAATAACCCGCCACTTTAGTGCGGGCTTCCTCATAATGTTTAACCTTCACCGTTAGGCGGACGGATGTAATATTTTGACAATTAAACTATTTTTGTATTTTTAATTACAAATTTTACATATACATTACGTACAATTAACCTCTTTTCTTAATTAAACTGAAGAATCAAACTTTTCTATATTTTACTATAAACACATAATATATTTTATGTATATCTTGAATGACTCATAAGGAATATTGTGTTTGCCTTTGTACTCATATTTCGGCTACTAAAAATGTAATAGTCGTCGCGACGATTAACAAAAAATAATAATTTGTCACTAAATATATTTTGGTATATCACATTACTGTTAGAAATGCGAAATTAT
Source organism: Brenthis hecate (assembly GCA_951806755.1). NCBI lineage: Eukaryota > Metazoa > Arthropoda > Insecta > Lepidoptera > Nymphalidae > Brenthis > Brenthis hecate. The sequence continues at coordinate 6,745,506 of OX638277.1, forward strand.
ATATGACTAGCAACTTACCCTTGCTTCGCTCGGGTTCGTACCTATATTGCTTCCCCATACAAACTTTCGTCCCCATTTTTACCCTTTTAAGGGATGATTTCCGGGATAAAAAGTATCCTATATCCTTTCCAGGATCTCTGACTATCTTCTCACCAAATTTTGTCTAAATCGGTTTAGTAGGTCCAGAGATTGCCCCCTACAACGTCACAAAGTCACACACTTTACCCATTTATAATATTAGTATAGATGTTGAGTGTTGTTGTAAGAACATCATACATGTAACACACGTGTATGTAGAAATTTTTACTCCAATGAACATTAGATTGGCACACAGAGAGTGTAGTAACACATTGGTTATTGTTAGTAATATTTTATTCCAAATGATGGCACTGTGTATATCTGCAGGATATAATTTGTTAAATACCAAAGGCACCTAAGAACGCACTCGAACGAAGCAAGGATGGGACGCTAGTACGTAATAAAATTTTATGTGAACAATTCTTTACTATTTCTGAAAGAAAAATTAACGACAGTATAACGAGCTTCATAAAAAGCAAGCGTATAACAAAAAACTAACATAACAGATACAATAATATTCAAATTGAAGCAATTTCCACCAGTAATAATTCTTCTGAACCGCATCTGCAGCCGCAGTGTATTCTAAGATTGCGAATAAATTCATTGCGAACAGCGTTAAAAGGATAAATTTCAGGCATATTACTTTATCTTAGCTTAACAAGAGATTGTCTGGATTTCATTCATTGTTTTGAAACTGACTTATAAATAGAGAGGAGAAACAAAAATATCGTTTAGGACCGATTTTTTAATATTTATTTATATTACGTTTGGAAAAAAATATGCGAATTTTTACGCTGCGCGCGCACACCGACAGCCAAAAAGCGACATGATGAAGTTAGCTGATAACTGTTTGTTGCCATGGTAACCGTTGTTATTGTCTGGCGAATGATATATAATATTATATTCTTTCTTTAAATGATATTCTATAAATATATGATTGTAATATGCCTAATATGCCTTATTTGATTATTTTATGAATTTATCATTTCTTTTACAATCAGAGAGTTGTGACATACGGAATGAAATCTTTAGCTATGTTTGTTGATGTTACGCTAAAGAAGTATAACTTGTCATGTGCGTACATATGTACACACATACGTGTTTTTTTTATTTGTATCTTTTGCCAGCGGCTCAGTTAGTTTATTTACGTATATTGTAGAGTGATGTTACGTAAACTATAACTTTCCTTAGTAAGTATCCTCAAAATTTAAGAAAAAACATCTTCTTCAAATTGGATTGATCGTAGAAATAGATATTAAATAATTATTGACATCTTCTCTTTGAAAAATTTAATTCAATAGCTCGAATTATTTACATTTTGGCTTTTGTTTATAGAAAAGTGTTTGAGCCTTATATATTACACTATGATAAACGATCTTTACCGAATAATTTAAACGAGAAATCAGAATATTAGTATCAAATATCAACACAAATCCTTGTACACTCCAAAAGGCTCTTTCAAAGGCTTTCACTGAGACAAATCGAATCCAATTTAATTGGTAAAGTTAGTGGTTACCAACTTCCTAAAATTAGTGAAAATCTTCATCCTGTAATAAATAAAGGAACCTCAACTCAAACACGAGAGGAAATTCCGTAAAATTTAGGCATATTACTATATAATAATTTGTAAAGCCAAGTTGTTTGGATAATACCAGCGGAGGCTCGTTATTTCGCTGTTAGGTTAGGTAAGTAGACGTCTATTGTACATAATATTTAGTAACAAGTGGGATAAGTATTATGTTTTGTGGCAATATTTGAAAATATTATTAAAATTTATTATTATTATTGACTTAAATTTCGCTTTATAGAGAAACGCAAACTGGTGAATAAAAGCTCTTTGAATCGATTGAAAAAAATCTAGCTGTGTTTTTATTTTAGACTATTAGGTGTAAAGCAATCAATTTGGTTATTAAAATTAGCTCTTTGTGTGTAATATGTTATGTTAATTCAAGTATACATGAAATCTAACAACTTTTGATATATTCTCTAAAACACTTAGAATACTCAATTATAAAAAAATAGATATGTAACGTGCAATAAATATTTATAATATGTACATATTTAAAGTTACATATGTGTAGTGTATCCACTATCTGGTATTCATAATATACGTTTTTACCTTTTTAGAAAGGTTTGTGAAAAAGATTCTGTCTTAGCGGTTACTTTTGGCACAATAGGAGCATGCTCTTAAAATTTCAGATCTTTTGATCTAGCAATCAGTAACCCAAAATACATAAATTAAAGAGTATGGCTCATACAAGAAAAAATGTTTTGACAAATCATAAAGCATTATCGTTCTATATCTATATAGCTATTAAACATGCCCTAATACTTGTATAATAGCATAATGTAATGAGAACCTCCTTTTTTTTGAAGTCAGTTAATAAATAATAATGTTTAGTTAACACCTATGTATAAAATAAAAAAAGCCTTGTTGCTTTACATTCAATTATACGGAGTACAATTGCGAGGAAAATATTCTTGAATATGAGCAAGACAAGTTCGTGGACGCCCGACTTCATTCCAGTTTACCTTTGTCCCGCCACAATGGAGTCTAAAAAATACAGTGATTTTTGAGACGCACAATTATTTCGTTGTAAGAAATGACTTAATACCCAACAGAGCTGCTTTGGAGTTTCTATGGAAATGAAAGCGGGAAATGTGCAAGCCGAAGGAATTTTTATTTTCTAATAATAGTCACCGGTCACTCGGGTATGGAATTGGATTTATCAGACATAAAGAAAATTAGCAGTTCTTATTTAGAGATAAAAAACAAACCTTAATAATTTTAATAGAACTATCTTTTCGGATTATTTCGCGGAATTATTTTGATTTTTACGTCATGGTCACGGGAGACTTAGGTTTTAGATATCTCAAAGAAGGGTAAGGTTTTAGTCCTTGAATATCCTTGATATCGGATATTTTGAGTACTGAAGTGTCTTATTAAATAAAAACCTACAAAAACTCTGATAAAAGACTGACGATCTTTTACCAACCGAATTATAGTAAAAAAATATTATAGACTAGCATTACCCGCGGCTCCACCCGCGTTCAGATGACCAAAAACCAATTTCTTAGATTTTACTTATTAGTATACTCTTACAATGCAGTTTTTAAATTTTTATCAGAAATGAGATAATTTCTCGAGGTAAAAAGTATCCTATATATATATATAACCATAACCAGCTATCACCATACCAAATTTCATCAAAATCCCTCTAGTAGTTTTTCTGTGATGCGGTAACAGACAGACAAATAGACGGACAGACAAAAATTCTAAAAACTATAGATTTAGCCTCTGTATCGATAATAATCACTATTTCTGACTGGACTGTTTTGTCTTTTCCTATTTATACATATACTATACACTAAGTTAAATAATCTTCAATTCAATACTTCATAAAAATTACAAAACGTGTATTTATTATTAAAAAGAGCAATTTTAAAATTTCTCAAATAATATAGACAATATTTTAAAAAACAGTATAATTCCCAGTAGAATACAGTAATGTATCTCGATCCAATCGTCGTAGTTCAAGCGACGTACGCCGTTATTCATAGGACCGACGGATTTACAACTCCACCGCTGTGATTTATTCCGTTCACATTTTTTCTATCTGCTTTTAACAAGGAAATACGAAGAAGGATTATCTTGAAGTAAAATACTTTATATTTGCTAGGAAAAGATATATTCCTTTACTTTTATCGTCTGGTTAAGCAAATGCGAGATGTGTAGTGAAGTGAGCCCGCACTTGAATATAATAGAATGATTTCATAACATATGAAAAGATATTCTAAAGAATTTACATATTACATAGATTAACGGTAACGTAGAAATCCTAACATCAGTTTTAAAAACAATAAGAAAGAAAGGAAAAAGTTTCAATAAAGTGTAGATAAAACGTTTAGTATAGGTTGTGTTTTAAATTAAACTACATATATTTAATATGTTTTTTTTTTGTATTAATTTTAATAATAATGCACACTACGTGTTGCGACCAATATATTTTTTTCCCAACTTCATCTGTATTCGATGTGTTAATTTAAATCTAAAACAGTATTTAGAGACCACATACAAGTTCAAGCCACAGTATAAGACCTGGAAATGCTATTGGTTTATTTCAATTTTAATTGAAGCATTTATTTTAACCTCCATTATTACAGTCACTGCGAATAACAGATAACTAAGAGAAGGGCATAAAATAGGATAAGGTCATAAAATGTACTATAAATAACATAAATTACGTAAAATATAAGCTACTTTTAACTTTCGTATCGATTAAAAATTTTGCATATGATTACAATTTTTCATATGGATAATACAATAATGATTTAGAATCATCAAATCTGATGGTGCAAAATATCATTTGAGCTCATTTAGTTAAAGTATATAACGAGTACAGCCTTAAGAAATAGTTAAAGGTGAACTTATAAGATTTTAAAACTTAAGAATACATCGAGGATTCGAACTTTTCTTTGATCGTTTATTAACTTACTTGAAACAAATATAAAGTGCTATAACAAGATAATGTAGACTAAACACAATGTAGAATTTGAATGTATCTAAAACTTTGCAGACAAATTACATTTAACTTTTTGTTTTGTATAAATATTGAATAAATGAGTTAAATGTCCGATTTCACCAACATGCCATAAGCTACCACCTACGTATGGAATCCTTAGCTTAAAGGTTCCCCTAAACTAGACCGTAAATTAAATTTCGTTTTACCATCGTCAGAGCCCGTATTTCTAGTACCTATATTTAGGTGGCATTTTAACATTTAGGTGACCCCTAACTGTCGGTGAAACAGAAACTGTCCCCTAAGAGCCCCCTAGCCGTGCTTAGGGGATCCCTTAAACTTAGGTGCCGTTGGTTAAATCGGCCAAAAATGTTTTTACATGTGCCATATCTGAAACACCTTTCTTTTTGAGTTACGACCCCTACCTTTTAAGGTTTAAAATTAATACTTATTTTTCGATTATTAAACGATTTTAATTGGTGTTGTATGTCTCTTTGTGTATACGTGTATGTGATAATCAACTGTTGTTTTATCACTAAGTTTCTACGTGGGTGGTGCTATATATATATATAAAAAAAAACAAAATTTCGTCTATAACTCACATTTATGGTAGAAAAAGTGGTTTTTAAAATAAACCGATTTAAAAAAAGTATTATTTGCTTAATTCTAAAAAATACTTCAGAGATTCTATATCTTAAAATTTGTAATAATGATGTTGTTATCTATATTTCTATACTCATATTATAAAGAGGAAAGATTTTTTTATTTGTTTGTACCGAATAAGCTCCGAAACTAGGTACTGGACTGATTTAGACGACATTTGGTAAGAAGATAGTCCGAGAACCTGGGAAGGACATAGGATAGTTTTTATCCGAAAATCATCCCTTAAGGAGGCAAAAATGGGGATGAAATATATTTATGCAATCTGTAAATAAAGTAAGACTATAAAAATCATTTTTAATTCTTGTACTTGGCGATTATATTAATCACTAACGTTTTCCTGCGGCTTCGACCGTATAGTACATTAAGCACCAACATATCATATACTAAAACCTTCTCCGAAACACGCTGCATCTTATTGTAGGAGTATTATTCCGATCGGTTCAGTAGTTATCGCTGTATAACCGAACAAAAAAATCTGCTCTCCATTTATTAGAATAGATATGAATATGTCTTGTCCCGCTTACATTTTTGGCATTTCGAAAGTTTCTTTTATAATGTACATAATATTATGTATAACAACAAAAAAATATCTGATAACAATCTTTACTAAAATTTGTGTATGGATACGAGTATATATTTTGTTAGATATTGAATAAACTTAAATAAATAAATATCAAATTATAAATCAATAAGTATAATAAAGTTAGAACTTTACTATCAAGAATTCCCTTTACTCAATCAAACCTAATAAAACTATGTTTTCGGAATTCGTCCCCGTTTTATTTTGGAACATTCGTCCCATCTCTCCTGTGACCATGTTTGCTTTAAAGGATTCAAAACTATTGGAACAAAAAATATATACAGTGGAATGGAAAACCTCCTCCTTTTTTTGAAGTCGGTTAAATATTCAATATAAAGCCGCGATGAGTTTCGAAAATATAGTGTTATTTAAAACTAGGGACTCGCCCTAGCTCCGCTCGGCTTCGTCCCTTGTTACGTTTTAACATAATAATAGTATAGATTTCTCAGAGATGAGATATTTTTCCGCAGTAACAAGTATCATCTATGTATGTATACTCGGATAACCAGCTATCATTATACCAAATTTTATCAAAATCTGTCCAATAGGTTTCACGTGATGCGTTCCCAGAAAGATGACGGGACGGATAGACAAAAATTCTAAAAACTATAGATTCAGCCTCTGTATCGATAATAATAACTATTTTAATAAGATTTTCCAAAAAAAAAAAATTAATATACAGATTCGACTCAGCGAGAATTTTATTAAATTATGTATGTATAGATGTCAAATATTCGCTTAAATCTAAGAAAGTAACAATGTAATAATTTAGCTTTTGGTATAATATCTACCGCGTAGATTGACCCGAGGCGTCTATAATTAAGCAAAACACCCGGAACGACAAGTATATGCATGTTTATTACGATCTTGTGATGTCTTTGTAACAATGAAACGCAATATTCGTCAAGATTTACATAATTCCTATTTGCTATTCGCACTGAGCCGAGTGCCACGTGGCAGTAACGCTTATGGTTCGAATATACTAGCTGTGTTAGGGAAATGTTACTGACGTTTTCTAACGAAAAATATCAAAGTTCCAAATAATATTCTTCCAAATAACGTTTTTAAGTACCTTATTAAAGCTAGTCTTAGTAAATTTTATACTATTATATATAAAAAGTTAAAATTTATTTGTTCTTAATCTTTGGAACTATTCAAATAATTCTACATATATATTGTAACATATTACAAAATAATGCACAATGAAATCTTGAAAGTTAATTTTAAGTATACGTCTAATATTATGTTGATTTTAACTTTATGAATATCTTAATTTCTGATTGTAATACAATATTTTCATACCATAGAGCTGGTCCGATGATGGAGATAGAATATGGAGAGACCCAAAAATGTTTTATACGTACAGTTTCAAACGAAAAAAGTTAAAGTAAAATGGAAATACTATCTATCAGCCGAAAAACAAAATCAACCGTATCGATAAAAAGCCGAAAACAGTATGCCTGTCAATACTTTTTATTCATTACATCTATTGATTTAGAGTTACTTAGTTATCTTCTATACATATAATAAAATTCTGAGTCGAATCAGTACATTAAATATTTTTTGGAAAATCTTATTGAAATAGTTATTATTATCGATACAGAGGCCGAATCTATAGAATTTAGATATTTTTCTGCCTGTCTGTGTATCTGTCTGCGACCACATCACGTCAAAACCACTGAACAGGATTTAATGAAATTTGGTATGATGATAGCTGGTTATCCGGGTCAATATATAAAATACTTTTTACTGTACATAAATATCTAATTTCTGAGAAATCTATACTAAACGTTAAAAAATAACAAGGGACGAACCCGAGCGGTGTAAGGGTGAGTCTCTAATGATATACATTCAGCCTCGATAATTACAATACTATTACATAAAAGCTTTAAGTGGCATAAAAGCTTTGCACAAAAGATACTTTGATAAATCTCTAAGTTGAAGTAGCTCAGGAATAGAATTGTGATAAACGACGTCGAATGCCTCCAAGACACAATTGTTAGGAAGAAAATAGGGCCTTTTGCTTTTTTGTTATAATGAAGTCTGTACTGTTAGCAACAAAAGATGTTCCTAAAGAAATACTGCGACCGGGACTATCTGTTTTATAAATAAGTTTCATTTCGCTTTTAGGGAAACTAGATATTTTTTAGTTAGTTTAAATATACTATTCTGATATCTATAATTAAATTAAACGAAACTGTTCGTCTGTTATTTTAAAGAGGTGTTCCATTCAGTCATAATATGGTTTTTGGCAACATAACCATTAAGATTTTTGGTAGATTAAAGAATTAATTTAATATTTTTATATTATATTAAGGTTTAGTATAGATTTTTCAGATATGAGATACTTTCCCGCAGTAAAAAGTATCCTTTATGTTGACTCGGATTATCAGCTACCATCATACCAAATTTTATCAAAATCTGCCCAGTGGTTTTCTCGCGATGCGTTGCCAGATAGACAAAAATTCTAAAAACTATAGATTCCACTGATTATAACTATAAGATTTCCCAAAAAATATTCAACGTACTGACTCAGAATTTTATTATAGGTATTTATAGATTACTATTAAACTGACTTGAACCTGACTTTAACTGATGATTAGCTTATGCAGGTATGACCTTACTCCTTCAAAGGCACCTTGCGACGTACCCAAGCGAAAAGAGTGGAAGTCGCTAGTAAATAAATACACCTAAGCATATATTGTTTCTTTTTCCTTTAATTTTCGGACCAGTTTGTCTAAAAGCCCCAAATGCAATATCCAGAATGTACTCATGGAAAGCAATTTGCCTTAGTATCTACGGGAAGGATGCCAAGAAGGCTGTGGCAATGCATTCGTTTGACTTCATTTGCATGAACGATAAACGTTTTAAACTCCTACGGTAGTAGCAGAAGTTTTTAATAAAAATTGCGACGATAGCTAAAGAACCTATCATCATAATTGTTTTGTAACTTTTTATTTTATAAAGGTTTATTACAATATATTATTGATATCATCAGGTACTACTAAAATTTTGATAAGAAAATAGGTAATTTTTTTAGATAGGTGACTACAATTTAGCCCTCCTTTTGTTCAGGCAATACATAATATCGATTGAACCTAAAGATTATTTATATCTTATTTTATTATTTTAATACATATGTATTTTAAAATAACTAACATATATTAAGATTCCCATACGAAATTAAAATGATTTTTCTTTTTCATTTTACAATGTAGCGTGACAAACTCTTTATCGATTGCTTTTAAGCATTAAAACTTAAGAAAAAACTTTTAAAATATTAAATATGGATTCTATATTTTAAGTATTTTAAAAAACGCACCATTCATCTTTGACTGGTAGCATTGGAAAATTTCAAACTATTGAAAATTTTATTGAAGCTCTTACCTCTTAAGTGCTACATATTGAATTTTTAAAGAGTCAACATGCAATATCTTTACGTTTCTAACTTAGATCAAAGTAGTCACTCTAGATCAGCGTTAGATCTTTGGGGTCATTGTACATGACCCCTACGTAGGCTTGCAACAAAGGACGAGTCTCTCGCATCTTGACCGCAAATACGATTTTGCGATTGTACACTAACAAACGGTACATTCTTATTATATTAATAATTTATGTCACTTTTAGTTATAATAAAATATGTAAAAGTTTAAATGAATATGTGTGTATGTGTGTGTGTGTGTGTGTGTGTGTGTGTGTGTGTGTGTGTGTGTGTGTGTGTGTGTGTGTGTGTGTGTGTGTGTGTGTGTGTGTGTGTGTTTGTGTGTTTGTTACTCCTTCACATCGAAACAACAGGATGGATTGTAATAAAATTTAGTACCTTAATCGGTTAATATCAAACAAAAACCTTATAAATTTCTTTTTCTAAGACTTTTTGGTTTATTATACTGTTAATAAATTATAATAAAAAAGTCCATAATACAGTGATCCTCATAATTTTAATGACCAATTACAGTTTCTTCTCAGAATGATATCATCATAAATGAGAAATAAATAAATGATGATTAAAATGAATTAATAATAATATATAATTTAGAGACACAAAAATATATTCGGCAAAGAGCTTTCTTTGACTTATTAACTTTCATCTGTTTATTCGTTCTATAACAAATTAACATCAAAGGTTTCAGACTGACGTGTGTGCCAACATACTTCTGAGCAACTACATTTTCTAATTCAACGATTCGAGAAAGTTTCATTAATTAAGAGATAACTTCATTAAGATTAGTTTGAAGATATTTTAACTGCTTATAAAGTGATGTCAATGAAATAATATTTTTTACTTTAACATAGTAAAGCTATACACCTTGCTTTGCTCGGACCCTAATTACACCATGTATGTATGTTTGTGTGTATTTATGTATGTATGTGTGTATGTATGTTTGTATGTATGTATGTATGTATGTATGTATGTATGTATGTATGTATGTATGTATGTATGTATGTATGTATGTATGTATGTATGTATGTATGTATGTATGTATGTATGTATGTATGTATGTATGTATGTATGTATGTATGTATGTATGTATGTATGTATGTATGTATGTATGTATGTATGTATGTATGTGTGTATGTCATGTAACTACGATTGGAATAACTTTTATGGGAACTGTTTAATAATTCATGTTATAATTCAGTTTTTTCACCATCTCATTACTGAACGTACGCCTCAATGAAAGGAGATAGATAGATAATCAGACCACAGTCTACGTCTCAGACACGAAAATTTCCTATTGATTTTAGCATATGGTAATTATATTAGTATATGTATATTAAGAAGAGTGTGTCACTCGAATTTGATCCCGCTTCCCTTGGTTTTTCAAGTAAGCACGTAACCACTGAACTACTCCCTTAACTTGATAATGAGTAATGAGTATAAAATAATAAGTAATAGTCTATAGATACAACTCACCAATATAAACTATATGTAAAAGAATATGTCAATCTGTTGTTTCATTATTCTTTTAAATAACAAAAAAGGAACAACAACTTTGATTCACTAGAAAAACTAACGGCCGGAACCCAATGATTTGTTTTTTCAAACATGTATGTCGAAATTCGGTCGTTAAATTCACTAGATTCCAATTCGTCTAGGTTTTTTTATACAACCTTGACTTTCTATTACATAATATGTTAAATTCTAACGTAGGTATATAATATATATGTATGTATATCTAACTTAAGCATATATAAAAGCTAAGCATATGATATGGAAATATCTCTCATCATTTATGGCTCAGCTAACGGGTTTGAATCCCACTCGTGGTAAGAATTAAGTTTAATTTAAACAATATATCTACTACGAATGAGATAAATATTATATATTTATCATCCCGTAAATATTTATCCCGTAAATATGTTTATATATTTATCCCGCTCAGTTAAGAGAAAATGCGGCTTTAGATTTTACATATTAACACAATACTAGGAATATTTCGAATTTTGTGAAACGTGGATAATTAATTAAGAGTATCATCGTCTATTCCCCGAAAATAGGAACATGGCAATAACAGTTATTCGGTAATATATTTACATTCAGAATTCTGTGAACATATCTTTTCATCACGATATTCATATAACCATAAATATAAAAAGTTACTAAGCGACTCACCCTCGCTTTGCTCGTGTTCATCCCTAGTCACGTTTTGTCGTGTTTTCCCGTGGAAATGAGATAATCTCCCGCAGTTAAAAGTAGCCTACGTCACTGTCCAGCCCTTCAGCTATCTCCAAACAAAAACATACATCAATCTGTAGCTCTCTTTCGACGTCAAAGGAGGATAAACAAACAAAGCACTAAATCTAAATCTCTTGTAACTAGCGGTTAAGCATTATTTGATAGTAAGAAGAAGGTAGAATAACTTTTCTCAATAATGCCTAAAAAATTATTCATGAGAATATTTTCGTCGACTCTACCATTTGAGGCTCTAGTCTCTACCTGAATATTAGCCTCATAAACGAGCTGCATTCTTAGCAAATAAAAAATATTTAAAATTTTATTAGAAGGCCGTAAAGAATAATTTTCATTGTAAGTTTTGGTAGCTTTATATTTTGCATAGTGGCCTCCAGGGGACATCATTTGGTTCGTACCTCATTAGCTTTTAGATGAGTTGTGTGTATTATTGAATTATATTAAATTCATCCCCTTTTAATTTCATGTAAATTGATTTATTTGATCCTGTTTGCAATAAATAATACAATTACCGCCTACGATTAATGTTATTGTTTTATTACTACGTAGATTATATGTATATTTACGTATAAAAGCATATCATGAGGTAGGTAAAAGCGCTCTACATCATTTTTTTAAGTGATCTCAAAAAATAATTCATTTCAAGCTTAATTTACAATATAAATAAGATATTCGTGATACGAGTATAAAACTATTTAATGACATTAATTTCATTAGCAATCACGTTGAAAGTTCTAAATTGATTATTTTGATTAGACTTATGTCACGCAAGTAATTTGTTCACTTAATACAACAACACAGCTGTAACACGGATAGATGTATACTGGCTAGATGCTAGTTCATTGATCGCTGATTTTTCTATTAGTTTGAGGATTTGAAAATTTAAACATTAAGGTTGCTTACACAAGGTGTCATACTAAAATCATTCAAAAATAGAAATTTTGAAATAGAATTGTATTGAAATGACAAATTAATCGTTATCTTATAGAATTGTAATAATCCAAATCCATACTAATATTATAAATGTGAAAGTGTGTTTGTTTGTTTGTTTGTTTGTTTGTTTGTTTGTTTGTTTATTTGTTTGTTTTTTTGTTTGTTTGTTTGATTGTCTGTCCTTTTTTCAAGTTGAAAAAGAAAGATATATTGGCTTGATTTTTTGTGTGGCGATAGTTGGAGGGCCGGAGAGTGACATAGGCTACTTTTTGCTGCAGAAGATTATCTCATTCCCACGATAAAATACACAATAATACCACCCACAACAACTTAAAATAACTTAATCTATTCCATACTAACCGGTAGCCGACGAACCTGAGCAAAGCGAGGGTGAGTAGACTAGTATAAATTCCATAATTTTTTACATTTCTTTTCTTCAACAATTGCAGAATATCATGTTGTGTAAGCATCTAAAAAAATTAATTACAAAATGAGTTACACGAATATCCATGAAAGACACCAAAACTTAATCAAATTGATTGCATCACATACATATATGTACGTATAAATCTATGTAACAAAATAGAAAAATCTGCAAGTTATATTTGTATTGTCTAAAGAAATAAACTCACAATGTTACATATTTTCAAATAATTAATATACACATTCATGGCAGTAGCACACATTACTAACACGTACATTAATCTTATTATTATTTATGTAAATTAATTCATTCACCTGGCGCCAGAACAAATTGCAAATTAATTTCCTATTTAAATTAAATCGCTAAGATTGGACGAGCTCGCTTTAAGTAGTGTCAAATAGACAAACAATGAAGTGAGTGCCTCTAGGACTCTCACTCTGAGTGAGATCAAAGCCGGTCCGATCCGACCGCAGATTTACTCCAGCCTTCAGCAAATTTAATTGAACGAATGGATGGCATAATTCTTAGTATATTGACCGAGTGTTTTAGAAATGTAGTACCAAGATAGATCTTCACATTAATATTGTAAATGTTAAAGTTTGTATGTGTGTAACACAATAGGCTACTGTTACTTTTAGCCTACATCATCCCACTGTTGGGCAAAGGCCTTCCCTCTATGTTTCCAAGTTTTGCGGTTTTGTGTAAGAATAAACCAATTTGGATCTTTGTCCAATTCATCTAGCCATCTAGTTCGTGGTCCGCTGCGATGGCGCCTCCCTATTTTAGGGATCCACTTTGTGATAACTTACCACAGTTCTGCAGGCATACGATAAATATGGTCAGCCCAGTTCCATGTAAGTTTTCTGGCTGTTTGAGCCATGTCCGTGTGTTACTTATTGAAGTCAAATGATGGCGCTTTCTATATATAAAAATTATAAATATAAAAGGATGAACTGTAGTAGTCTGAGTATCGTAGAAAATTGAGAGGGCTTTATCTATAGGATTTTTATATTATGATCACAAACATAATAAAAATTTTGGACCAGACCACGTCTGTCAGGTCAGCTAGTCTATAATAATAGAGATAGCACACAGTTATTCAAATTTAAATAGTTACACAGTAACTTTTTGAATCGTAGAGACATATTATGTAAATAAAACTATCTTTTCGGATTATTTCGCGGATTTATTTTGATTTTTGATTCCCGACGTTTCGAATGCTTTACAGCATCCATGGTCACGGGAGAGACTGAGGTGTTACATGCCTTGAATGTATAGTTGTTACAGACAGCCTACCCACAATTAACAAAATGAAAGTTACACCAATTACATTACAATATTTTTTAACTTTAAACATTTTTATAATTTTATAATTTTAATTATAATTGAATATGGAAAATTATTTATTTAATTTTTGCTATTATTTTTATAATTATTACAATTTTAAAAATATTAATTAGTAATCTATATTTAGTGTTGCCATTATTATATTTATAACCATAAAGAAAAATATAAAATATAGTATTAATTATTTAAGCCATATAATTTAAAAAAGTTAACATTAAGGATAATAATTTTAATTTAGTTTGCTATTATTTAAAAACAAATTACTAAGCAACACTATTAATATATACTTTTACAAATGAATAATGAAAAATATTAATCTGATAAGCTGTCATTTTGATCTACACAGTATGAACTTACTACATCTGCCTGTCTGTTATGTTTATATTTATTATTTGATTTTATTATATTAATAACAGGATACCATGACGATGGTAGTACCCATCTTCCCTATTGAAATTTGGATGTTTTTTAATTTCAATGGCTTCTCGAATCATTCTAGGGCGATATCGGTTTTCTTTCGCCAGGATTTGAGGTCTATCGAAACGAATATAATGGCTTGGGCGGTCCTGGCTATGTTTGCAGACAGCAGATGTTGTATTGCGACGGTGCTTCACATCAGCTATGTGTTCTTTGACCCTAGACCTAATGGATCGCTTTGTTTGTCCAATGTAAGAGAGCCCACAACCACAATCAAGCTTGTAAACTCCTGCATCTTGTAGAGGGATGTGGCACTTGACAGGTGGTAAGAACTGACTAATTTTCTTTGGCGGCTTGAAGTAAGTTTTAATTGAAGCTCTCTTTAGAATGTAGCCAATCTTGTTAGTGACTCCTTTCATGTATGGCAAGACTGCAGGGACGCGCTCGACTGTGGCTGGTTTCACTCGGTCACTGTGACGCATGACAGCTTATCAGATTAATATTTTTCATTATTCATTTGTAAAAGTATATATTAATAGTGTTGCTTAGTAATTTGTTTTTAAATAATAGCAAACTAAATTAAAATTATTATCCTTATTTAATTTTAACTTTTTAAATTACACATAGAACAATTATATGGCTTAAATAATTAATACTATTTTATATTTTTCTTTATGGTTATAAATATAATAATGGCAACACTAAATATATATTACAAATTAATATTTTTAAAATTGTAATAATTATAAAAATAATAGCAAAAATAAAATAAATAATTTTCCATATTCAATTATAATTAAAATTATAAAATTATAAAAATGTTTAAAGTTAAAAAATATTGTAATGTAATTGGTGCAACTTTCATTTTGTTAATTGTGGGTAGGCTGTCTGTAACAACTATACATTCAAGACATGTAACACCTCAGTCTCTCCCGTGACCATGGATGCTGTAAAGCATTCGAAACGTCGGGAACCAAAAATCAAAATAAAACCGCGAAATAATCCGAAAAGATAGTTTTATTTAATAATGTCAAACATTCGCGTAAATCTAAGAAAATATTACATATTATGTAGTTTTAATTTTAGGCTCAGTGCATCAAAACGTAATACAAATGGAAAATCAAAATTTGGTTATAAAATTATCATATAACTATTTTACAGAAGAAAACATGAATATTAGAAAACCTAAGAAACTTAAAAAAAAAAAACAAATATGAATATAACATTAGTATATTTTAACGTGCAACATTTCATGTTATTTCATAACCGCAACGCACTCAGCGTTATTTAAAAGGGTTGCATCAAGCTTTATACTCTTTTTACAGTATTTGACATTAATAATTTAAAAGTCGACCTTGTAACAGGGGATTTAAGCTCATATTACTTTGAAACTGTTTGGAAATTGTTGAGTTGTCGACGGGCTAAATATAAGGGCTGCACGTGCCGTTTTAAGTGCATTCGTTTCCTAGGGAATGCTCCTTTTACGACATCTGCTGACGTTGAGAGAGCTTTTATTGGAGATCAGTAGAGCAAAAGCCAATTTTTTCCACAATTTCGATTAGGTTTAAAGCTTTGTCACATAATATTTATATATTTTTACAAAATAACATTGTTTAAGACGTTGTTAAAAAGTAAATGCTGCGGTCACAAAGCTTTATAGTTGTAGGGGTTGAAATTGTGGCTTAGAATGAATGTTGCAAGCAAGCAAAATGATACGTCGAGTTCAAGTAGAATGTTGACACCTAATTTTATCTGACTGACGCTAGTTACTGTTTTACAACGTTATAGATTCATCTGTGTGAATTCAATTTGTTTTAATCTGCTTAAGAAGCATATTTTACGTTGTTGGAAATCATCACCCTAAGAGATAATAGCGTGAATTTTGTTATATTTTCCTATGGATCTATTCTGCTTCTATACAGTTACTTAATGATATTATTATAGAGATGACGTGTTAGCATAATTTTACTAATATTACAAATGTGGAAGTTCAGATGTTTGGATGTTTGGATGGATGTTTGTTACTCAATATCACCAGAACGGTTGAACGGATCCGAATAAAATTTAACACGGATATAGATTATAGTCTGGAATAGCATATTACTTTTATCTAGGAAAAATGTACGGTTCCCGTGGGTTAGATGTGTTTTTATTTTTCTAGATTTTATTAAAATATTGTATTATGCAATTAATGTTACACATACAATTCGTATATACTTTATTATAACGCGATATTTTGTCATTTTAAATGAAACTGCTTTTTCAGACTTTATATTTATTTCGCACGTGACTATTGATTGTTGCTGTAAAGCATTAGAAACGCCGGTAATGAAAAATAAAAATAAAACCCTGAAAATCCATAAGAAGAAATCTATCAAGTATTATTAAAGCTATCTATTATGTAATAGTTACATCTTACGATTAAAATCATAAAGTAATAATGGATCATCCTTATTTTACTCATTAAAAAATATAACAATCGATTCGTCAAAAATATAATAAAAACGAGAAGTAGAAGTTCTTTTTGAAGTTGTCAAACAAGCAGTGTAAGATGGAACGTTTATGTAAAGAAAGAAAAAAAAAACAAAATCTGTCGCTGTCAGAGGAGTGAATAGAAAATCTTCGAAGGCTATTAATTGTAGCGAAGACATCTTAAATTTATTCTGCGATAAAATTGACACAATATCATTGTATTATACATCGTATTGTTCTTAGGGACATGAATTATCATAATTAAAATCCATACTTATTATTATAAATGTGAAAGTGTGTTTGTTTGTTCTTCTTTCACGCCGAAACGGAGTGTCGGATTTTTTATGTGGAGATAGTTGGAGGACTGAAGAGTTACGTAAACTACTTTTTACCGCAGGAGATTATGTCATTCCGACGGGAAAACACGTTATAATACAACCCACAATTATATACATTACATATTATGTTTGAGCTTTGACAGACACAAACAGACACTTCAATTTTATTTATTAGTAAAGTATATGTATATATAGTTAGAGAAATAGGGTTTTAAGTTTGTTTTTTTTTTATTTTAAGTATTTAAGCTTACACTGTAGCCATGAGCGACCGAATTAAATTTCTTATAAACTTTTTATTAGAAATTAAACAATATTTTTTAACTTTAAACATAGTAATCTATATTTAGTGTTGCCATTATTATATTTATAATAATTAATATTTTAAAAATTGTAATAATTATAAAAATAAAAGCAAAAATTAAATAAATAATTTTCCATATTCAATTATAATTAAAATTATAAAATTATAAAAATGTTTAAAGTTAAAAAATATTGTAATGTAATTGGTGCAACTTTCATTTTGTTAATTGTAGGTAGGCTGTCTGTAACAACTATACATTCAAGACATGTAACACCTCAGTCTCTCCCGTGACCATGGATGCTGAAAAGCATTCGAAACGTCGGGAACCAAAAATCAAAATTAATCCGCGAAATAATCCGAAAAGATAGTTTTATTTTATTTAATAATGTCAAACATTCACGTAAATCTAAGAAAATATTAGATTAAATATAATTATTTAACGTTTCCTTGAAAATATTCCAAGAATTTCAAATTAAGTTTACATTTTGCATTTGCTGTGTTATTTTTATTACTTTATACCCTAATGTGTCATTCAGTCGAGAGGCTAAGCGGTTGGAGCACTCTCCACGTATCTCGTGCCAGCCTTGGTACGCCCCTTTGATAAAAAATACGGAAAAAATATTTTTAATGCAAAGATATAACTAACTCATACATGAAGTATGTTTAACCTATTTAAGAAAATGAGGTAATTAATTTTCTGTCGCTTAGGAATGGCGACATATTTTCTTACTTTGTGAATATTTATGAATGTGTTTTCAACGAAAAAAGTCTATCAACCGACCATAACAGAAGTCACGGATTCGAAAATTCGAAATTTGTGGTGTAACAATCGCATGATCTAGAACTTGCTAAAGTAATCGATTCAATATTTGGTCTCTCTGGTCCGCATTATTTCCCATATATTGGGCTATGAGAGATCTAATAAAAAATTCAAATCTCTAGAAATTCGAAGGTCTATGAACGATTTCCAAACGTCTTTTCTTACTAACATAAAATGTAAATGGACGTGAATTATTAAACTAAAAGCGTATATATATAACGTTATCAGCGAAAATAAACAAAATATTTATAAGAAAGTTAAATACAATCGAATACTTATAACTTTTGTATATAATAAACGAAAATCTCACAAGAGCATCCAAAGCTAACAGAGTACGGATATTACTAGCCTTATTGTACATTCATACGGTATAATGTTTGTTTTCATTTTTAATTGTAGCTCAAGATTAAAACTGCTAAGAGCGCTCGGCTTATGCTATAAGATTTGGCAAAGCACCAAACTACTTAACGCAAGTTATATTTAAGTAACTCGAAACTTGTGACGTGATTATTTGTAACTTTGTGGGTATTAACAAACTAACTGTTATGGACTTTAACCCACAATGCTTACACATTTTGTAAGGTATTTTAAAGGTAGTTTAATAACAAGTAGGCGTTAACTTAAATTTTAGATAATTAAAAACTTAAATAATAATATAAATATAATTTAAAATATTGTTTTAAGAAGAGCTAAGCTAACTAAAATGAATTGAGTGAAGCACTAACATCAATTAAATACATAATATGTATTGAACTCTATAATTTTGAATTGATACAATTAATTCATAAATAAAATCTAAGTACATGTTTCCAGCATAGGTACTATACGGTAATACCCATTATAGCTAGCTAATGTGCATATTTTAGTAATCGCCTCAACCTTCATTTTGGTACCCCTCTCGATTGGTTTGGAAGATTTTTTTTAATGATAGACAGATTGGTGCCTGAAATACGCCATTGTAATTTTTAACTATTTTTATAAGGTACTGGTTAACTTTATCGTATAAATCGCGTTTTGTCTCAAGAATGCCAAATAGGAATAAACATACATACATACTACGTACATATATAGACTGATAAACACATTACCCTCCTTTGAGTCGGTTAGTCGGGTAAAAAATATTCAAATGTGTTTAAATCCGATGTTTTAGGTACATAATAATAAGCAATAAATAAAGCTATTAAAATTTGAAGTGTATGTATATAAAATATGTACTTGAGGCATGTAATAACTTTTTGATGTCTAGACTAAGTAAACTTATTTAACATAAAATAGATTTACTTGAAAATATATTACAATTAGGTTTTATCAGAGCCGTCTGTCTGCTTACAAGGTTAAATGATTGTTATTTAGCCAAGTCTAACATGTATAAGGCTTCAGCGATAGAACATAATCTCACTTTACACAGTGAATAATTACAATATACAATACACATATAGCAAACACAATTATTTTATAACTAAACAGATATGTAAAACTTTTAAAATCCTTTAAAAATATTCTACTCCTAAGCAAGCATTGTGAGGAAACTTGGATGGCTGAGAGCTACTAGAGAAACTAGCAAGTTTTTGAAAGACATGTGAAGTCCGCCAACCCGCACTTGGCCAGCTTGTACAGAAAGGAGGCCCGCGTTCATCGGTAGGGTGGAATACAATAAAAATTGTCTTACAATGTGCGAAAATATCGGGTAGCATTCTTAAAAAACATACTGCATGCATACCTCTTTTTTCTTTGATATCGGTTAAAAATAGTAAAGGTTTTAAATTTACATCCGAAAATATTTACAACATAATGTAAACAACATTAAATTTTGTACGTTTTGTCTACCGACTTCAAAAAGGAAGAGAGGTTCTCAATTCGACTGTATTTTTTTTTTATGTTTGTTACCTCAGAACTTCGTCATTTATTAACCGATTTGGACAATTTTTATTTTGTTTGAAAGGCTATACTTCCAGATTGGTCCCATTTAAATTTCAAAAAAAAAAAATACCACCCCTAAGGGTGGAAAAATAGCTAATAATGAATTTAACCTACTTCTAATTGTCATATTGACTTGAAGCTTTGCAAGTGTTTTTATTTCCGTTGATAGTACAGTGTTTCGGTATTGTTGACCTGATCTGATGGTAAGGCCAGAAGGTGGATAGGTGGAACTCTTCAACGGCTAATAGTAGATACTTTGAGTTTGGGCTTATTTTGTTTGCTTTGACAAGTCTAACACTTTAGAATTCTTACTTTGCTACTACTGTCTACACTAAAAAGGGAAAAATAAAAACTTTTTAAGAAAAAAATAAAAACCGACTTCAAACAAAAGCACTAAAAAGAAAAAAATAACTGATTGGTAGTTTTCATTTACTATACATACCTAATCAAATATTTTCGAAGTCGGTGTGCTTTGGCTAAGTAATTAAAGCCTACCTATTAAATACATACCTAATCAAATATTTTCGAAATCGGTGCCAGCCCATACAAAGTAAAATCTAATATTCTAAATAGAGCTGAAAAGAAAATGAGTGTTCTGCCTGCTCTGAGTACATTCTTAAACGAACATTATTTTGACCTATGAGGGGATCGCTGGATTCCAGTGTATATTCCAGGTAATTTAGCTATCTTATATGTAAGCTTTAATTTTATATAGAACGAGAGTAATTCCCGCTGGAGGCATTTGTGTGATGAGTGCGAATGTTTGTACTCTAGTCATGGGTGTTTATATTTATCTATACATATAATAAAATTGTAACTTAGCCGAATCTGTACATTAAATATTTTTTGGAAAATTTATTGAAATAGACAATAATTATCGATACAGAGGCCGAATCTATAGTTTTTAGATTTTTTGTCTGTCTGTCTGCCCGGAACGCATCACCAGAAAACTACTGGACAAATTTTGATGAAATTTGGTATGATGATAGCTGGGTATCCGGGCCAATATATAGGATACTTTTTATTGCGGGAAAATATCTCATCTGTGAGAAATATATATACTAACCGTTAAAACGTGGACGAGAACCTAGGGATGAACCCGAGCAGAGCGAGGGTGAGTCGCTATTCTGTCTATATCCATACTAATATTATAAATGTGAAAGTGTGTTTTTGTTTGTTTGTTTGTTTGTTTGTTTGTTTGTTTGTTTGTTTGTTTGTTTGTTTGTTTGTTTGTTTGTTTGTTTGTCTTTCTTTGACGTTGAAACGGAGTGACGCATTGGCTGTCTGTCTGTCCGTCTGTCTGTCTGGCCGTCTGTTACCGCATCACGGACAAACCGCTGGAGGGATTTCGATGATGGCTGGTTATCCGGGTCAATATATAGGATACTTTTTACCGCGGGAAAATATCTCATTTTTAAGAAAAAATACAAAAACTGCAATGTTCTTAGTATACTAATATGTAAAACCTAAGAGTTTGGTTTTTGGTCATCTAAACGCGGCAGAGCCGCGGGCAATGCTAGTAATATATATGTATTTAAAGTTATATAATATTATTTGCAGCGTATCAACTAACTGGTATCCATAACACAGGTTCGTAGCTTACCATGCAACTAGATGGTGCAGTGTGTTAATGTCCCAACATATTTATTTTATTATTTATCTAAGAATAATATAAGATTAATTAAAGGCTAAAATTAAGGGTTTATTGGTTAATATTCATCAAATATTGCCACTTGTCAGTTCCAAGTTGTTTCACGCTTAACTAGATACATATATGTACAACATACGTTGACCTTCATGATATTATTAATATGTTCCCAATATTATAACAATAATGTCTACGAAATCGTTTCTGTATCAAATAGAAATATCTGTCTGTCAAGTTTACATATTATTTCGCATCGTCTGCTTTGTTACCTCAGGTTGTGTGAGGACGTCATGACTCCAAGTTTCGCCGCAATGTTTGTCTTTTCTCAAGGTACGTTATAAATTATAAACTGAGCACTTAAGCTCTTTATAAACTTGTTTAAATTGAGGCGCTTATTAGAATTCTTAGCTACAACTTCTGGATAATATTAATATTAACGTTTGAATAGAATTTATAGCTGCTGCTTAAACCTGCTTAAAATATTGTCCATCGTTTTTTTCTAGTCTTCTTTAGGGATTTCTAGGAACCTAGATGGTAAGACGAAAATATCTATTTAAAAATCCTCAAGATTTGTAAACGTGAGATGAAGTTATCGGATTACCTATTTAAAGAAATATTAATTAATTAATTATATATCAGGAGTAAAAGACATCGATCATCTTGATAGTCAAGGAAATATAGCCCTTATACTTTGAAATATATGTTTAACTAGCGGCTTACCTTTGCTTCGCTTGGATTCACCTCTAGAACAACAAAAACAAATTATCCCACGGGAACCATACATTTTTCGGAATAAAAAAAATTGTCTACGTGTTATTCTGATATATGAGCTATATTATTTTAAAGTTTCGTTAAAATCCATTCAGTAGTGTTTGCTTGAAAGAGTAACAAACATCTATACATCCATACTCACAAAGTTTCACATTTATAATATTAGTACCTATAGATGTTCGTTTTTTATTTCTAAACTTAACTGTTTCCTTTATAACATAAACAGAGAAAACTGTATTACTCTCCATTATGTTTTCCGCTCCCTCTTGATCTTATACGAGTGCTGGATAACGATTCCCAAGTTTTCTTTCTCAATTTGTCTTAACCACTTAGATATATTATATACGAAACTTCATACAACAATTTGATTAAAGAGAGGTCAGAGCTCAGGATAAAATGTCGAACAAATAATAATACCTACTGCAAATCTATACATATATAATAAAACAGTAACTTAGCGAAATCTGTAGGTACATAAAATATTTTTTTAAAAACAATGATTGTAACGAATATAGACCCCATAGCAATAGTTATTAAAAATTTTGTCTGGTTGTCTGTGTCTGTTTGTGTGTGCGCGTTTTACGCTAAAAGACTGAGCCGATTTTAACTAAATTTTATGTAATCATAGTCATATTACTCGAGTCAACATTTAAAGTACCTTTTATTACAGGGAAATCTCTCATTCCTACGGGAATACACAATAACTGGTTCTATCGAGTCGTTTGCAGAAAATTATATTGCTAAATATTAAAAGATACATCCAAACAATGAACTACAAAATTGTAGTTCTTAAAAAGGTCTGCAGAAAAGTCAGCAATATCTCCTAAGGTACTATAATGAAAACCACCAGAATATACTTCAAACATATAATAATTATAGATTCATATATAAGAATTACACCACACTTAACACTACATATATCACTACTTTTACTAAAATTACACAACTCAGTTTCAGCATAACTTCACCGTAACTCTTACTAAATTAGAATGAATCCCAATCATAAAAAGCACTCCTTATATAATAATTTTAATTTCAATCCACCCACATTTTTAATAATTATAATGGAACTTCAACTACTTCCGGCGTAATCTCTAAATCATTATAATCTATTTAAGTATTTTAATTTATAAAAGCAAACTTAAAATATAATTTCATTGAAACTTCAAATAATAACAATAAATATAGGTTATTTTGAATATATCGAACAATTTTAGCATTAAAATTAATAAATCACAACAGTACACTCGCAATAACTATTTTATCTACTAAAGACGTGCCCAACACGCGTGCACCCAAGCAAAGCGAGGGTAAGTCGCTAGTCTATACTAATATTATAAAGAGGTAAAGTTTGTGAGTTTGTGAGTTTATGATATTGTGAGTTTGTGACGTAGCAGGGGGTAATCTCATCTCAAGGATCTAGATGAAAGGTAAGAAGATAGTATGAGACCCTGGGAAGGACATAGGATACTTTTTATCCCGGAAATCATCCCTTAAAGGGGGTGAAAATTGGGATGAAAGTTTGTATGGGGAATCAAGCGTCCCTAGCTTCCCGAGCGAAGCGAGGGTGAGTCTCTAGTATAATATCAAATTGTTAACATAAAAATTTTGCAACATTTCTTCATACATTTTCACAAAATGTCAACATGTCAAAAGTATTGAATACGGCTTAATTTACTTTATATAAAGTTGAACTTATAAAAAAATGTATATTATAAAAACTTTGCATGTCAAGGTTTTGAAGCTAGATCATTAAAAAAAATACAAATTCAAAGTCGTAGAAATAAAAATATTTATAATACTAGCCAGACTTTTCTTGTTACTGCCACATGTAAAGATATAAAAAAAAGTTCTTATCGTTTAATTAAATCATTATGCACACATAAAAAACTTAAATGTGCATGGTTATATAAATATTTGAGTACTTTTTTAAGTTGATCAAAACAAGAAAAGTAACACGCGAGCGGTCGTCAAAAAAAGCTAGTAAAATAGTTATTACTAAATGATAGAAAAATGAATCTCCGTAATATATTCAGAGTGGAGCCTTTGTTGCCCTTTTACGATGGGATTTTCTTTCTGTTTTAGTGAATGGGATATAAAATTATGTTTTAGTGTCTATGAAAAACCTTATACAGTATAGTTTATATATGGAAATACTACCACTCCAGGATATAGATTGTAAAATATTGTGTTTATTATTTCTTTACGTCATAGTACAAAAATACCAATTATTTCATAGGGTGGATATACCTTCCTTTGCAGTTATGCAATAGATCTATTTCTAGTAACCAAACTTTCTCTTTGATTCGTTTTCAGGTGTTTTTATATAAAGCGGAGGTCATATTTACTGATCATGGGATATCTATACATATAATAAAATTGTAACTAAGTAGAATCTGTACATTAAATATTTTTTGGAAAATCTAATTGAAATAGACCTTATTATCGATACAGAGTCCGAATCTATAGTTTTTAGAATTTTTGTCTGTCTGTCTGTCTGTTACCGCATCACGAGAAAACCACTGAACAGATTTTGATAAAATTTGGTATGATGATAGGTGGTTATCCGGGTCAACATATAGGATACTTTTTACCGCGGGAAAATATGCCATTTCTGAGAAAAAATACAATAACTGCATTGTAAGAGTATACTAATAATGAAAACCTAACAATTTGGTTTTTGGTCATCTGGACGCGGGCGGAGCCGCGGGCAATGCTAGTATGTCTATAAAAATATACAAGCATTCACAGAAATCTGTCCACACTTTGTTGGAATCGCTAGTGTTGTATAAATCTTCTTGTTGATGGAAATGTGTGGAATTAAGTGACTCATATGCGGGCAATCTGTAATATTATTTTTATTAATGTAACTTCGATATTTAAAAGAGCAACTGTTGAGTTTCTCGCCGGTTCTTCTCAGCAGAATTGCTTTCCGAGCCGCGGTAGCTTCCTCACGGACTGACTACACTGACGCTCTAAATTGACGATTTAAAAGTGCTTGTAATAAGTGTATTTGAATAAAGTTTCATTTCATTTCACTTCAAAAGAAAATTGCAATATTTAGTGTGGAGAAGTTATCAATATACATTTGTATCAATAGTAGTAGTCAATCGCTAGGTACTGCGGAATGGCTGTTTGATTGATTAGTATGAAAAAAGTCCAGCTAATTTTATTATACTTCTTTTCTCAAACAAACTTTTATTAATTAGTTTAGTAAATAATTATGTTTTAACTAAACGGATACGTTAACTTCTGAATCAATATACGAGTAAAAGTGATTACTCTAACCTAGGGGTTCAATTTTTTGTGTAATACCTATAATATATGGCATTGCTCTTAAAATGTAGCATATTCATTAGAAAAAGATACGTAAATATTGGTTCACAATCGGATACACCATCCTCTAATATATAAATACTTCCTTCTAAGGATGGAGCTTTATTTAATTTAAAAAAATCCTGTATTGCCAATTAACAAACGATAATCCTAGAAGCCTTCATGCAAAATTTCAACGTCCTAAATTGTAAAATTTAATGATTTAGAAGTTTAAAGAAAAACTAATATTTGGCTTACAAATAGAGTAACTGAAGTCTTGAAGATAAAAACGTAATCTTTTGATTTTGGCATAAATGAGGCTATCCCATATGATCATGGATTAGAGATACAGAAGATTAAAAATAAAAACAGAAAAATTTTTTTTTTTGCCTGATTCACTCCATATGTATTGTAATCAGTCAACGAATATACTTATCTAAACATCCGTTTATAAGAACGATTCACCAAAAATTCGAGTTCGAGCCTACCAAAACTTTGGCTACCGTATGTACTATGTCGGATATTGTTATATGTAACTTAAGTTATGATTTAATGCTTTCAACAACGTCATCATGAATGGAACCAGAATAAATAGTGTTATAAAGATGTATTTAAACTGTGTAAAAGTCTTTATAAAGTTTTTATGTTCATATTATAAGTATTGCGCTATAAAAGTAAATTAAACGTCACGTCAGAAAACTGGAAGCCATTAAAGTCACTAAGCAGAACAACTAACAATCGAGGCACTTAGAAAAAGTAAAAGCTCTTTGTGCTTTCGACTTTATTCAGTGAATGTTATAATTAATCACCGATCAAGTCACGTGATGACGCCGCATAAATGATGACAAAATGGCGTCAAAACGTAAACTAAACTCAGAACTGACAACTCATCTATGGTTAGAATGAAATTAGCATTGTTAAGCGATACTTTAACGTTGAACTGACAGTTATTAATTAAATATATGTACATTCTATTTGTACTTCTATAGTAGAAGCGCTTTTAAAAATTGATATAGGTGTTGTATAAATAATTTGATTCAATGAGCTATACATTATTCTGTTGGTGAATAAGGGGCAAAGTCGGTTCTGAATTGTACCTCGTACCAAACTAAATTTAGATATGTTTTGACTTATATTATTTGTTAGGTTGAGAGAAAATATAATATAGACCCATACAAAATATTAATTTTAGTAAAAGCATAAATATATTGGTATTCCTTAGAATAAAATATAAGTTCCGGATTTTAGCTTCAGAATATCTATACTAGGAACTTTAATGAAATTTGGTATGGTGATAGCGGTTAATCCGGGTCAACATATAGGATACTTTTAACGGCGGTAAAATGTCTTATTTCTGAGAAAAAATAAAAAAAACTGTAATGTAAGAGTATACTAATATGTAAAACCTAAGAATTTGGTTTTTGGTCATCTGAACGCGGGCGGATTATAATTTAATATACAAGAATTCACTTAAATAAATTTTTAGTTTTAAATTGCTCATGTTTCAAATTATTACGGCATATTTCGTACAGCGCTTAAAGCTATGTGCTCATATTGTGTTTATGAATTTTCTGAAACGTGTGAATGAGTTCATAAAGTTTGATGGAATTATCGTTAACAGCACACGGCTTTGCGACGCGTTGTATGGGACTTCTTTCCTAGTACTGAACATATGGAGTTTTATTACAGACATATGATTTTATGCTTGAATTATAATTTAGAATAAATAATATCTATAATCAATATATAAATATTGTAATGACATATATAAATAATATCAATCTCGAATAATAATCAAAATATTTATAATAATATACGTAAATATTTATGAATAGCCAAATATTCCTCCATAATAAACTATGATAAACAACGCAGCCATAAAACTACAATTATATAGAAAATAAAATATAAAACAATAGCTGTATTGTTTTTTTCAACAATTGCAACTATATCTAGCGGAGTGTTCGTTGTGGTGAAATAGTGATGAAAAGCGTATTGTAGTCCACGAAAATCATAGTTGTAAGTGCTTCAAGTGAGGTAGAACACGAGATTGTTATTTTTTTCTGTGTTCAATTAGTTTCCTATGCATAGTATAGTATACATATATGGCCCAATCATAATACTCCTAATGTTATATAACTAGCGTTAATTTTAGACCGGGCTATCTTGGTCTATATTATAGTCCATATTGGCTTCTATTATTCTTCAGCGCAAATTCTGTTCCTACGGAAACATCATGCCAATCAGACGCTCTGTTTTTAGAAAGAAAGATTGATGAAACCAACCGACTAACATATTATCGGGATAGTAATATTGTTAAGGATACCAATTTGCCTCACGTAGGTTTCTGTGGACAGCGAAGTGGACCACCTCCTTGTGTGTCTATTGGCTTCACGCCCGGCTGACTTGCTAGACGCTAATGAGATCCCCCCATCATGACAAAGTGAATACACATCGGGAGGGCAGCCATCTCTTGCTGCACCATGTACCAACAATACCAGTTTTCATCGTCATTTACAAAGGCACTTGTCAAAACTTCGGTGAATTTTGAACTACGATTCCCGTAAGCTAAAAATGTATCGACGTTGTCATAAACCCATACAATGCTGACTGAGCCCCATTCATGGAGATGCCGACTCTTTATCAATTGAAATCAACTTCCACTGAATAAAATGTTACCATTCCATTGAATATATTTTCAATGGTTTATTTTTAGCGAAATAGATGACGTTTTTACGCTTCAATAACTTTAATGACGATTCTGGTTGGGATGAATTTTAAGTATACATAATGCGATAGTAAATGGTTGTGGTTAATAGATATAGGGGTTTGAACAAATTAATTACTTATCGATCCTCTTGCATATTTGTGTTTATATGCATCAGTGATGTGTGAGGTAGTGGTAGCAAAGTGGTGACCCGCTCGATTGGGAAACCGAATGAAGCGGGTTCAAATCCTGGATCTCGCTCCTTTGATATTTTTATGTGTGAATCATTTCTAACACGATTACCAAGGTGAAGGAAAAGCTGTAACTCGCACTTGGCCAGTGTGGTGAACTATGGGCAAATACCTTTAGTAAAGAGAGACCCGTGCCCAACAGTGGGACGTCAATAAAAGGTCTGAATACATATGTACATGTATACTCGCCATATGCGTCAATAAGTTGCAAATTTTTCATTCATACATAGTATGTACTAGTATTTGTGTAAATGTTTTAGTATTTTTGGCATTCATATAATGTAAGCTTTTCATGACCTTGATATGTGTCTAGCGGACGGGGTGTATCTGCACAGTTTTAAAATAATATACGTAGTACGAAACTGTTCGCACGCATACAGATATAATAGTATCGTTTTATGTTGACAATTTTTGTTGGGAATCTGGTGGGTAGTATGTACGGCTGCATATCCGGAAGTCCTGGGTTCGAGTCCCGGGCAATTAATTACAGTTGGTAACTCGAAACCTAATGACGCCGTAGATGCACTTAGACACAAAGCATTTGCACGAAACATACTAAAATGTAAATAGCGCCTCATAAAAAAATGTATTTTGTAATAAATATCTAATTATTTTGTCTTAAAATCTAATAATTATTTCTTATTTTAATACATTATTATCTAGGGTTGATTTTGGAATATGGGTTAGTACATTTAATGGAGTTGCTTCGGGACCCGCTTGGTACTTTATATCGTAATTGTCGCAGCCTAAAAGTGGAAGCTAGGGTGTCGTGGCCTATGTTGGTAACTAGTAACTAAAATATAATATTACAATAGTATAATAAAACTTTGTAGATGAATAGTGTGGGAGGGTTTGATACATATTAGTAGAAACACAAAAAATACGCTCAGTGATTTTGATACATCAAGTATATTATGTATATGTACATATTATGTATGTATATATATGTGTCTTTTTCGTATCATTAAAGTCAACTTAAAGCCCATATTTACAAACCAAAATATATTACAGCCACATTAAATACTCTCTTAGTGCCAATAAAGAAAATTAAAATATCTGAACTCGATAGATTGCAAATAATAAAGTGTATTTTAGAAAAAGAAGAACGAACTGCCGGGCCAACTAGTCGTAAAAAGTTGAACAAGTCCAAATCTGACTACCACACCAAGAGTTCCGTAGCAAGAAACATTAAAATAAGTTTTGTTTTTTTTTTTGTTTGTGAACAAAGTACAAATTTATGGTTTTTGGATTATTTATTTTCACTTTACTTGTGTTAAAAGAATTTTGATTGAGTTGACTTAGATGTTTGATTTTTTTACAGCTTCAAGAGATTGCTTACTTGAGTATTTGATATTAATTTCGAATTGGTACCTCCACGCGTTCCTGAGAAAAAGGGGCAGACAGATTGACTGAGGCAGATAGATGAGAAGTGATCCCATAAGGCTTTCTTTTTTCCTTTTAGGGTACGGAACGCTAAAAAGTAACAATACTTTATAAGTAATGTTAGTACATACTAATAATAGCACTGTAGTATAAATCACCTAGATTGGTATAAACAAATTTATCAGAACCGCGTCGGTACATGCAACGTAATCGTAGCGTCAAACGGACACCTTTGTGTGGCTTTGAGCTCGCTCTACTTTCATCGTGTTCGTCTGTCGACGGTTTTTCTCGCTTTGTCCCACAATTGCGGAGTATTGCCTAGTTCTAATGTACACCTAACAAAGCTGATGGCTATTCAGATGTGCAAAAGCTTGCTCGTAATGGAATTCTATAGTTTAACTTTGTGTAATGACAGTGTTTTGTATCATGTAAGAGAAAGTATAATCCTTTATATGACAATGCGGCGCCTTAGACCTTATTTGTTCAAACCACAAATACTTGATGTACTTTACAGTATAGGTTTTTCAGCTATTTTAAAAACAAAGCTTTGTTTTTAGGATTTATACACATATATAATAGATAAAATACATTTTTTTTGCCTTTTTTAAAAGTTAAATGTTTATTTGATACCAATAGAATAGATATGTAAATGTGAATAATTCTGTATTAAAAACTCTTTCGGTAAACTAGTCGTTTGCATAAATAAGCGCTCCCACGACTGGTTTGTGCTTCTAAGATTTTTACTATCTGAAATAATACTAATATACAGCTTTCCAAAGAACCTACACGAAAATTACATTCTGTGAAGCGACAGAGTTATGTGCGATCGTAGCGGTTGGCACTTTTCTTCTCTCTGGCCACTCCGCAATAAAACGTGAGATATGTACGAGTATCTACGAATTTTTAAATTATTATTTTTTGTTTATAAACATTATGGCTTTTTTGGAATTTAAATAGATAGACTCACTCTAAACTCCACTTACTATGCCTTTACTATTACTATACTTTACTATACTTTACTATACTTTTACTTACCAATGTGTAAGAAAAATGAACCATGCTCTATTCCGTAAGAAGTGTCTTAGTCTCTTTCAATTCACAAGAGTGAAATTGAAAACGGTTTTGACGTTCTGAAGTTACATGCAGCTTATCATTGTGACAGATATTATTTTAATGATCGAATCAGTATATGAGTTTACTCGTAATGTAGTAGCATCTTTGAAATTATTCATTCTATAGATCCACAGACACATAATATAGGTATGTAGTATAATATGTGAGATGAGTATGCGTAAAATGATATTTTAAGAGTAAAAAGAGACGTATGATAGGATTTTAAGAATGGAATAAATGAATAAAGGAAGCGGATGTTATGCCATAATGGCGGCACGACGATAGCGCAAACATTATATTTTCTTAGATTTACGCGAATATTTGACATTTTAAATAAAACTATCTTTTCAGATTTTTTCGCGAATTTATTTTGATTTTTGGTTCCCGAAGTTTCGAATGCTTTACAGCAATCATGGTCACGGGAAGGCATTACATATGTAGTTGTTGCAGAGAGCCTACCCACAAAATAAAATAATATTCCATATTCAATTATTATAAAGCTTATTAAAATTATTGAAATGTTTAAAATTAATTTTATTAATAAATATTGTAAGGTACTTTGGTGCCATTTTTTTATTTTTTATTTATTTAATTTCATTATTTTGTGGGTAGGCTGTCTGTAACAACCATATAACGCCATTGAGACGCCTAAAACCTCAGTCTCTCCGTGACCAAGATTGCTATAAGGCATTCGAAACGTCGGGAACCAAAACTCAAAATAAATCCGCGAAAAATCCGAAAAGATAGTTGTGTTTAAAGCGTAAACGTTGTTCTCTCTAGATCAAATAAAATAAATAGTCGGTGTGTTTCAAACGCTTTTATTTAAATCCCCGGATCTTACATATAATTAAAATAATTTAAGTAATTTGGAAAATTTTATACTTTAAACAAATTCTTCATCGCGTAAAAGCTGAATGTCCCATTTTACTGCATTTCGGGAACATTTAATGTTGCTACGACACTTCCGATCGCACTTTACTTTCATTTGAATACAATCAATCGTTGGATCACGTTATTAATGATTTGAACAGTTTTCGTTCGTGTAATTCGAGGATATTTACTATGGAGTGTAAAGTAGTTTATGCACACAGTTCGTTCAAATTGTAACCGGGTCAGTGATAAAAAGTAGCCTATGCCCGTCACTATAATCTTTGTCATTTTTTGATCATTTTGTCATATTTCATCTAAATCTACTCAGCAATTAAGGCAAAAAAACTTTTAACAAACAAACATGGTTAATTTAATATTTGTAATAATATTAGTATAGATAATAGAACAGTAATATTTTATGCACCGTTGGTAATATATTATTCAACAGTTCAAAATTAGTAATCTACTTTTCGAGCACTTTCAAGTTGGTTGGCATACCGATGTAACTTGGCAACAATATAATAACAATATTAACATACGAGTTGTGCTGGTCTCACGATAGAGTCGGGAGGTAACTCCAGTACTAATATACAGGGTCATTTTTAATTTACTGAAAACCTTTTGGGAATATACTATTGACATCATAACAACAACAACTGTAAGAAAAAAAATTTTTCTTAAATTATACAAAAATAAATATATTTTTATTGCACCTACTAAACGGTGATAGTCCAGCATTAGCAAAAGAAAGTGCGTGACCGGTGGAGGGGGAGGGGTGGAGGGGTGTAGAAAGCGGCCCTTACTCATTTAAACTTGGCCAGATTTTTGTATGACAATAAAAGTTTAAGAAATATAATTTTTTCTTGTAACAGATGTTGTTGTTATGATGTAAATAGTATATTCCCAAAAGGTTTTCAGTAAATTAAAAATGATCCTGTATAACTAGTTCATATATGTAGTTCTCAGTTTTTTGTAATAGTTTACAATTAATATAAAATTCATTATCAAAAATATTATACTAATGACAATTTTTCGACCTCATTTAAGAGTCAATAGCAGATACCGGGAAGGCACTTCGTTCCTACCTCCCACGACAACTCCACACCGACCAACTTTTTTTTCATAATTATACTCGTATACTTATGTCCAAACCAATTTCAAACGAGTAATAAGCTTCGGTGCTGTTAATAGGAATATTAATTATTTCTCTGCAGGATTGGACTCATTATTAATATATTATTGTATTTCATGGATCAAGTTTACCTATTATAATACTAAATAGTGTATAGTTATATCAAACCAGCGTACATTTTAATTTTACCAAAATGATGCTAGAATATTAAAAAGTTTACCAACAATTTTCATTCAAATTTATTTGCATTTTATTTTTATTTAATGGGCCCAGCTTTAACTTTCTCCAAACAGAAGCCTGAAATATTTTGATTCGACCAATCCACCTGAATTTCAGTTTATTGGTCGAATCGAGCTATTAACCCACTGACTGCATTACTCACGTTTTAAAACGTCCAATCAACTCACACAGGCACAACTAACAAGTGCATAAAAATATATCGAGTAGAATGGTATTTCAATGAAAATACTGCTCTTATACAGAATTTGTACCCTCGATGTACTTTAGCTTTTTAACTACATATTTGTTGTGATCTCTTAATGAAAATTACGCTGTAATACGACGAAATACTCAATATGAACCCACATTATATGAGGGAAGATATGTATTAGGTGATATCTGTATATAATATGTATGTATATTTGATCACATATTTTTATTATACTAAAATTAATATATAATATTTTTAACGAGTTAATATTTAGAACTTTTCTTTAACATCAAATTTCTTTATTTTTTCATACACTTTTCTCTAAAGGCGCTTCTGGGTAGGTAATGTAACCTAATTGCAAAAATTTTTACTTTACTATCGATATTCGCACGTTTTATTTATTTATTTAGAAAAGCACACCAACAACATACATATTAACATTTATATACACTTAGAAGACAATAAATTAATTAATCAGATATGTATATGTCTTTTCAAGTGTACATGACATTCGCTATAATTACATAATCAAAAGTATATATAATTATTAATACAATTATTTTACGTTCATAATTTTTGAACACATCGTTAATTGGATCGCGGCATTATTATTTTGCCCTTCGAGTTCACACAATAATATTTACCAAAAACCATTAAAATAATGGATTTTTTTTTCTAAAACCAACATTACTTCATCTAAAGGAATTCTAATTCCGGCGGATCACAAAGCACCCCGTAATTTGGCAATTGCGAAACTCGCTCAGTTCAATCATTTCTCGCAGCTGTCAGGCTGACAGAGCCGACGGTTATTGTTTTCAACTGTACCCAAAATTCTACCAAAACGCTATTTGATACGCAAACCTGACACAATTTATTTCAAACTAACGACTCCGGTTTCGCTGACATTTGTCATGTGGCCGTTTTCAATTCGCTGTAGATTTTCAATCGACATTGTTCATTAGAATATTGTATGAAGCGTGTTCAGAAGACAGATGCTTAGGTTAGAGTTAACTAATGTTTTTTCGTGACTTTATTTAAAAACTAGCAACTTTTCCTCGCATCATTCGGGTACGTCCCTAGGTTGATTCTCCATACAAACATTCATAGCCATTTTCACCCCCTTAAGGGACTATTTTCCGGGAATTATCCCCGAAATCATAAGGAAGGTCATAGGATACTTATTAAAGTATCGAAGTCCTTACCAAGGTCTGAAACTATCTTCTTACCAAATTTTATCTAAATCGGTGCAGTAGGTCCAGAGATTACACCTACAACGTCACAAAATCACAAACTTTATCTCTTTATAATATTAGTATAGATTAATATTTTTAATATGTTTTATACATATAATATTTACTATAGAATAATATTTATACAATGATTATTATTTTATTGTAATTAATATTTTTTTACAGTTTAATATGATTTATGATATGTAACTCGATCGTAACCATACATCAATATGGTGTGCGAGCTTTTAACAGGACGTCCCAAAAGCGAAACTTTAATAAGAAGGACTAAGTAAAGATTATGTTATGATATTTATTTGAGGTAAGAGTATTTTATTAGATCTGAGTGATTTTAGATCAGGAAAAAAAATAACCGAGGAAACAATGTACGTATAATGAAATATCCTTATTTGATGTAAATAAAGATATGAGATATCGATATAGGATTATTGTATACAATCTAAAACATGAAACATTTTTATCACACCAAATTTTGAATTTTTTTTACTGACTCTGTTTTGTGAAATGCAATAAAGTAGATCCAAGCTTTTTAATAATTTTATTTTTTAATTAGAATCTGTCATTACTCATTATATATTTTTCACGACGTTTGCCCAACAAATTCTGCTCCTCTGGCATTTTAAAGCCTTTAACTTAGTCCATATTAATTCTATAATATTTTTTTCAAATAAATATACAGTACATTTAAAATCTATTTTTTCCTTTTATCTCGAAGTTTCAAGTATTTTTAATTATCTGCGTCGATTAAAATATAAGCGATCGAAAGCTATCGGTATTTAAGCTACTTATCGTCAAAATGTTTTGCTTTTTATTTTGTGACTTATCTATCTTTTATTTTGTGACTTATGTAATCTTCTGGGAAAATATCCCATTTCTGAGAAAAAATACAAAAACTGCAGTGTAAGAGTATACTAATATGTAAAACCTAAGAATTTGGTTTTTGGTCATCTGAACGCGGGCGGAGCCGCGGGCAATACTAGTTTGTATATATTTATGTTCAATGTATGTTGAGTCTATCATTCTTTATTTTATTATATTTTTGCAAAAATTTCATTAAAAACTCTTAATTTAGGTTTAATTAATCTCTTTTCAGCCTTTAAACTGTATCAATGTAAATATCACATTAATCCGTTGCTACATACAATAGGAACGAGTTAAACACACTATTGAACTTACAACATTAACAAAGACCTGTAATAGCTCGTTCATTTCTATAATCAAATTGCAATTCTACATGAAACTAAACAGTACTTCAGTAACATGTCAGTGGTAGCCAAATGAATCGTGTAGGTTTCGGTAATTGACAGCGTCATCTCTTCGGCGTGTCGCAATAGAGCCTCGTCGATTTCGCTCAAGTGTTCGTCCTGTACTCGATACTCTAAACTTGCGTTGTTTAAACCAACTATTAATTTCTCGTCACGCATTTGAATGGGCCGCCACGAATTTGGAGCACGTTCCGGTAAAATGTTTTTTAGATCAAATAAATTTTTCGTTGTCAGAGTTAGCGGACGCAGCGGCATATCTGCATTCACATCGACTGCTATAAATACAGTTAGATGGAATTTAGTTTTGGCAATTTTTGTTTTAGTGTAATAAAATATTCGAGTTTGAATAAAAATTAATGTATAATTTTCATTTTCTATATAGTTTTTTGTGTGAATATTGTAAAGCAATTATAAACTAATTACCGTCTGCCACTTTGCCCGTATGTTTATTTTTAATAATTTTCCATTATATTATATACTTTCTAAAGCAACGCAAAAACAGGAAGTTCGGTACAGAGTACCTTTGAATCTATTCGACCCATTGAAATGGAACGTAGATACCTTTTCAATTCAGTTTATTACTGACGTGTATGTACTAAAAATCTCATTGAAATTTGTGTCATTGTCCACTGAGGCGTGTTTAAATGGACGGACAGACAAACACTTTAATAACTGTCCATATAAGTTCAGGGTATTGTAATATTGTTAGTATTGAGAAATAAAACATCGAGAACTGTATATCTGTAAGAACCTAGTTAGGTTTCGAAAGACGTGTAAAGTCTACTAACCCGCATTTGGCCAGCGTGTTGGACTGTACCCTAATTCTCTTTATATTACAATAAGCTGTTGATATATATAAATAAATAAATAAATAAATAAATAAATAAATAAATAAATAATAAATAATAAATAATAAATAAATTAAGTGGAGCCCGTGCCTGGCAACGTGACATTAAAAGGGCTAATTTATTAAGGGTTTTGCTAGATGATATTTTTTTACAATAATTTGATACACTTTATTTCTACAATAGTTACATCTGTATTTTATACACGAAAGCTTATAATTGACTAGGGGAACTAGTTACTTTATTACTTCTTCACAATATAACGGCTCAATTTAAGTGAAATTCGGGATAAACAGCTTAAATTCTACATTAACACTTCGATTATCTACTTATATAATATCATATGCGAGTAAAGTAAGCGAAAAAAGTAGTATATTAGTAACTTAAATAACTTTTGTATTAATAATAATATATAGTACAAGGAGCGCCACCTTTTATTTTTTTTATAACTAACAGTGCCTTATGTGCTATAGGTATAGTATTGTTTAAAACCTAATAAAAACAAACGTTATTATAAAAAGCTTTCAAATGGAGTAAATTAAACAAAGTTGAACTTCAAAAGCTATAACAAAGTTAGTTATGATTTAAAATACTAAATTAGCATTAAATGTGGTAATATATGTATATGAATATGAATATATATTTCCACAATCTCACCTGCAAAGTCCGCGAATAACTTACAAATTGTATTAATCAAAAGTTCTGGAAGCGACAAATCTATACATATAATAAAATTCTAACTAACTTGAATCGATTCTGTACATTAAATATTTTTTGGAAAATCTTATTGAAATAGCTATTATTATCGATACAGATGCCGAATCTATAGTTTTTAGAATTTTTGTCTGTCTGTCTATCTGGGGACGCATTATGAGAAAACCACAGAATGATGATGATGATGATGTTCTCCTAGCCGATTCCGGCCACGGCGGCCAATCTCAATTAGATTAGCCAACTGCGCAGGAGATATTATAGTGCTCAAGTGTACGCGCAGACACAAGTGCACTCTCTATTCCTATCACACTCATACTCCGGTGGGACGACCACTCGACACGACCGGTGAGAGTTAAGGCGCAGGACCGACGGCTTTACGTGCTCTCCGAGGCACGGGGGTGAAACACCGCCAACTTCCCAACTCCGGGCTGTTACTGAGACTTACTATACAGGAAGACTCAATAACTAAACTTGGCCCGACCCGGGACTCGAACCCAGGACCTCCGGGTGTGCAACAGTACATGCTAGCCACTACACCACCGAGGCAGTTAAAACCACAGAATATACTTTGATGAAATTTGGTATGATGATAGCTAGTTATCCGGGTCAACATATAGGATCCTTTTTTACTGCGGCTAAATATCTCTGAAAAAACTATACTAACTGTTAAAACGTACATAGAAACGAACCTGAGCGGAGCCAGTAGCCGTAGCGGAGCCGCTAGTTATATGAATTTATAATATTACATTCTCACCTGCAAAGTTCAATTATTGAATTAATCGAAAATTCTGAAAGCGACTTTAAATATACATATATCCTTATAAATTTTAAATACCACCACATCCCCTCGCAATTCACATGTACTTAAATAATGAAAACTTTTAATTGTAAATGAGCGTATACACTATACAATGCACCGAAGTCACATTAAGCGGAACGTACGAGAAACATTATTTTCTTGATTACTTATTCAGCTACGTGTTAAATTTACTAGAGGTTTATTAAAACTTGGCCACCGTCCAGAAAGACATTGGGCACTCGCGCTAAGCCCCGCTCATTATGTCTGCGCTATTCGAATACTGTTTTGTGACTTGATTAATTAAAAGTTGTCGGCGCCTAAATATATTCTCCGCAACTCCAAATGAAAGCTAAAACATCTAGCGGTGCGAGCAGTAATTTTGCATGATTGTTCTCTTTTGTTAATACTTACGTTATTTGTTTAGGTTTAAGATTCGAGTTTGAACAAGTGGTAATTAATTTTTCATTTAATATGTAGCTCGTTCGAATATTGGTTTATTTATTTTTTACTAGCGGCTCACCTTCACTTCGTTCAGGTTCTTCCCTAGTCCCCTAGGTGCATTTTAAGTGTTAGTATGGAATAGATATGTAGGCGTATTATATCAATGCGCCGCTCCCGAGTAGTAGCATGATGATATATAGCTTATAGCCTTCGTCAATAAACGGGATATCTAATGCAAAAAGAATTGTTCAAATCGGATTCAAACAAACAAACTCTGCCACATTGTAATATTATTATTGTTATAATATTATTAAAACCAAAGGTTCATTTGAAATATATCATCATACTCTACCTAACTTAAAATGGAAATTTATGTTATACAAATAATATTACATTTTTTCCAACATGAAGCTTAGAAAAAAAAATCGAGTAGAAGTAGAATGCATAAACTTTATTATACTTAGTCGGCTGGAGTACAACTAAAGGCAATGGTAGCCCAGTGGTAACGCGCTCGCTTGAGAAACTGAGTGAACCGAGTTCAAATCCCGGGTCTCGCACCTCTGATATTTTCATGTGCGAATCATTTCCAACATGATTACCACTTGTTTTAACGGCGAAGAAAAACATCGTGAGGAAACCTGCATGTCTGAGAGAACCTAGCAAGTTTTCAAAAGACATGTGCGTACAACCCGCACTTGGCCAGCGTGGTGGACTACGGCCTGATCCCCCTCGCATTGAAGGGAGGCCCATGTCCAGCAGTGGGACGTTAAAAGGGGCTGAATACAAGTATAACTAATGTCATAATTTTATATTGTTATTTTCTGATTTTGTTTACTAAAAATGACTAGCAATCGTAATTTTCCTTTGTAACATACATTTTCCGGAATATTTCAATTTTGAGAGCAATATTTGGGAAATAACAACATTATAATAACAAGTAACTAAAGTTAAGAAACAAAATGCCTCTCGACTGTACAAAGCCTATTCTTAATGAGGACACGTAAAGCTGAAACAAAATACACCTCAGTACAAACTCGGCGTCAACATCTGTCAGGCTTTGTATGACACTCGCGACGTGGGGCTGTCCCGTTGCACCGCAATGTGATCTTTAATCCCAAAGTACAGGATTCATTTTCGGATGAATTATGACAGCTTGTAATTTGCATGCACATCGGAAACTTGTCAGCATTGAGTCGGGACCGGATGCTTTTGGCACCTGGCGACATTTTGTATTTGACCGCTTTACCTGCTACCTTTGCATATGTACGGAATTTTCATATTTCTTCGTGAAGAAAGGCAATGTCGAAATTCATACAGACTGTAATGAACAGTTTCCTTGAACCTTTTTCAGCGTAAAACTTAATTGAAAAAATACAAAAAATCTAAGTAGGTATGTACACAGCAGGACAAAAGTTTGACACCACCTCAAAAACGACGGGAAAATAAAATAAAACTCAATGTTTTCTTAGATTTACGCGAATATTTGACATTTAAAATAAAACTTTCTGGATTTTTTCGTACGTTACAGATTAGAAGTTCCAGATGTAACAAGTATATGTATAATGACGAACTTTGTGACGTCTAAAACCTTAGTCTTTCCCGTGACCATGATTGATGTAAAACATTCGAATCATCGGCAACCAAAAATCAAAATAAATCCGCGAAAAATCCGATAAGATAGTTTTATTTAAAACTTAATATGTTTAAAGTGTATAAAGAAAAGCATAATAATAATAATAGTAAAGGTCAATAATAATAATAGAGACAATATAATATAAAAACTAAATTATTTGCATTGATAAAGTATGCAAAATTTATCTAACAACACATTAGTTCTTTTCTTTTCGGCACTCATTGAAGATGAAGAAATAATAGTTGCTTATTGCACCTTTCCTCTACAAATGTACAAAAAATGACCTTTTACGTATAACATTATGAATAATAGAATATGATATATATGCGCAGATTTTTTGCTATCACCGGTAGTTTTAAAATATTTAGGCGTAACGTTGACTACACTACAATCTATCAAGAAGGTAGTTAATTATTTATTTAATCTCTTCCTACACCAAAAAAAAAAAAAAATTTAAAAAGGATACAAAAATTTATAAATACATATTTAGATCTCTTCCAGGACACCTATATCAGAAAGAAAGTTTAAGTTAAGGTTGTATAGATTGGTTGACGCAACAAAAAAGTAAAATTAGATACAAGATCTAAAATATACTTACTTAAACTAAAATCTGTTGGTTTCTCAAGAATTTTACATTGCTATGTTATTTGAGAATATTTCCAAGTATGACATAAAGAAAAAAATATAAATGGCTACGATGCAGAGCAGTAAAACATCATTAAAAAACCAAACTACAAAAAAGACATAACGGCCGAGCGATCTTAAAATTATACGCAAAGTACTTCATAAATTGTTTAAACGTCCGCACTTTTATCGCCGCAACCATCCATAGGATTCACTGGCTGAACTCCGAATATTGAATATAAAAATGATACATTATATCTGCCTCGATATTTCCACAGAACGGACTGCAATTGCTTTGGAGAATAAAGTCGACTTAAAGTTAAAAATATTTGTACAGATTTAGAATTGATATGTTTGGTTTTGGGGTTAAGACAGTTTTATACCATATACATACATACATGCTTTTATAGTAAACTAGCAGAAACCGCGGCTTTGCTCGCGCTGAAGTTGCAACAAAACTAAAAAGTAGGTTTCATACAAACTTTCAAAAGTTTGTATGAAAATGATTGATAAAATAATTTTTGGGTTATGTTATAAGTTTATAACGTGTTTTTCCCTGGGAAATTAGATAATCTCCCGCGGTGAAAAGTAGTCTGGTAGTAGTACATGGATGGATGCTTGTTACTCTTTTACGCCAGAACGAATGTTGATGATATTTGGCACAGAG
Source organism: Brenthis hecate (assembly GCA_951806755.1). Lineage (NCBI taxonomy): Eukaryota > Metazoa > Arthropoda > Insecta > Lepidoptera > Nymphalidae > Brenthis > Brenthis hecate. Next base: position 6,787,869 of record OX638277.1, read on the forward strand.
ATAGACTATAGTCTGGAATAGCACATGGGCTACTTTTCATTCGATAAAAATGTACATGACTGTATGATGGCATGTATGGCATAGATATGTTTTTGTCCAGGGACGAACACGAAGGGAAACGAGGGTGAGTCGCTGGTAATAAATAAAATTAGTGAATACAATTAAAACTTAGTTGACGTTAGTATAATTTGCTGGTAACATAACATATGAGCTTGTACACCGTGTGTTTGTTCACTGTCATGAATATTTAAATTATTACTATCTATGAATTTACTTAAGCAAATATTGAGCGTTATATAAGCGATATTGAATTCGGCTTAAGACAATGTTATCTAATAAGAATGAAAATACCTTTTGTATCATAAAAAATGGAGGAAATTAATTCATAATGATGCCTATATTGTACAAATTGGTTTTACCTTACACAATATCGAAAAAGCAATTTAAAAAATCGTCTTTATTTATGTAATACGTAAGTAGCGCTAATGATACGGTATTATTTTTTACTAGCGGTTCATCCTCCCTTCGCTCGAGTTCGCCTCTAGAAAAACAAAAACAAATTTACCCCTCGGAAACCTTATATTTTTCCGGGATAAAAAGTAGCCTATGTTATTCCAGACAATAACCTATCTTTGTGCCAAATTTCATCCAGATTCTTCTGCCGTTCTGGCGTGAAAGAGTAACAAACATCCATACATACTCACAAACTTTCACATTTATAATATTTATAGAGATGTATGTTATTTAGTTATCTAGTAGTGTGAAAGAAATACTAACGATACCAAGATACTCTTCGCCTTCACAATATAAGTGATATTTGTAAGTATAACGACTATACAATAAAATATAAAATTATCATGAAAACATAACATTAGTTCCTTTCAAAACGCACGTAAGATAAACCAATACAGTAAAAATCAACAAATTATTATGTTCCGACATAAAAGTTATGGCCGCTGATTGCTTTTGTTTATTCCCACATATAATTTCATTTGCTAACAACGGTTCGGCTTTGTTATCGGAATGTATCGAACAATATATTGAGTAATAAAATCGAAATGGATTACAAAATTGACAAATTTATGAAAGTCATAAACATGAAGCAACACAGAAAGTCGCGGAGCCTTCAAATGTAGGGAGTTGAAAGTTTTATTGCTATTATTTGAATAAAATCGCGATTAGGTTACGATTACGCTCCCTCATAGTTTAGTTGAAGGGCCCAATATATGAACATTTGGATGTTATTCGGTAATACTTATATCAACTTTTTTTCCACGTATAGATTTATTATAGATGCACAGACATGACTTATGCAGCAATTATACTAAGTGTATATATATATATATATATATATATATATATATATATTACTACTGACTTACCCTTACTTCACTTGGGTGTATCCCGTGATATCTTAGGTATCTTTCACAAGGAAAATGTCACACAAAAATAACATAACACTCTTTCCACAATATAAGAAAATGTACATAAAGTCACTCGAATCAGTTGCATGTATTTAATTAAATAGTAGATATCGGACTTTTAATTTGATCCATAATTAATTATTGCAGATGTCAGGTGATTCTGCATAATGTATGGACGGCATTACGCCACCAAACACATTGCAGCGGCAAATTAATATTAACGATCCTTATCATTAATTGGAGCATTAAAACCTCAGCTCCTATCAATACTCGTGTGCTTTTCGTTATAGTCTCTTGACTTGTAAATACTTTTGGCGAACGTCCAAAACCACCTTTTGGCATTTTTTTTACTTACAGTAGCTTAAATTCATTCAAATCTGTCTAGCCATTTTGCGTGAAGAATTGACAAACAGACATAAAAATATATTGTAATGTAACGTAATAATATTTGTACAAGCGACCAATTTACGAAATATATAATAAAATAAAAAAAATATATAGAATTCTTGATTTTCAAATACCAATTTTTATATCAACTTCTAAAGTTGATGTAAAAATTGTTAATTGTTAAACTTTTTAAAATTTACAGTATTAATATATAAAACACACATTTGTTTTAATAAAGCCGAAAAATATATTTTATCGATATATGTATATCTATATATAAATCTTAAATATAAAGCTTTGTTACCATGAAAGTGAAGTGTAACAAGTGGGTATTGGTCGTTTAAATAAATAAGCAATACGGCGAGGGTATAGTAATTGGATGATAATTACAAAAATTAGAATACCATGTAGATAAACGTTGAAAAATTTGGGCATGTTAAATGGAAACATAACATGGGAAGGATAAACGTTTTATTGCCAGTAGCTGCGGGCTACGACCATTATTTCATATTATTAGCGTCGAGGCAATTATAAGCGAAATAAATTCACATCTAAAGTGCAAACAAAAAATCACTACGAGCTTAAATCATACACAAAAATAGCGCATATATATTACGAAATGTCGAATAAAGAATTTATAATAGCTTCATCCGGTCCCATACGTACCAAACACATGGTTATCCTTTAGAACAAGAAAAGTGTTATCTCTGTAAATAGACGTTCTGAAAAATAGCCAATAGCTTTAGCGTGATGAAATCATTAAATTTATATGCACAAATTTGTGAATCTAGGCAGTGGTGGCCCAGTGGTAATGAGCTCGCTTGGAAAACTGAGTGAAGCGGGTTCTAATCCTGGGTCTTTTTTCCTCTTGTCTTACGGTGGAGGAAAACATCGTGAGAAGACCTACATGTCTGAAGGAACTTAGCAAGTTCTCGAAAGATATGTGAAGTCCGCCATTTGGCCAGCGTTGTGGACTATGGTCTGACATACATATATTTGACATAAATAATTGACTATATCCAGTATTATTCACATATATTTGACTATATTCAGTATTTAATACGCGTAAAAAGAAATTTTTACAGTTATTTGACTATAGTTAGATGAAAAGTTCCGATAATTGGCACCTACAGCGAGCTAGGTGGGAATCGAGTGTGTATTTTTTCCGTTGTTACTCTCCTAGTGAAGCCACATCGGTGAGGCGAGCTTTTTGAACTTTTAGTGGTTACTGACGCGTGCTACATAGATAAAGGTTTTGTGTCCTCAGCTTTAGCTATTTTCCCGTTAAAGAGTGTATCTTAGTATGAAATGACTAGTAAATGCATATTACTTGTCTTTCATATATTGCGTATGGATTTAAAATGTTATGAACAGAACAGTAGTACAAAAAAATAGTTATGTTTAGATAAATATTTGTTCTAATGTAATTAAAAAGACGTCACGTTGGATTCGACCTAGCATACTTCTCTTGATTTGAGCCATGGATAAAAGAAGTTCCACAATGCGCGAAAATCTTTTGTAAACTCAGTCAATTTAATACAAACCTCCATACTGAGACTTCTAAATATATTTTTCATACAAAATATAAGAACATTTAATTTAATTTTATTGTTTTTATTACAGCGGGATTAAGGCATGTACTTAGAATATTTTTTGAGATAGTAGGTAGTAATATGTATATATATTAGTAAATAGATGTCTAAATGTCGAGTTTCTGTATAGTCGTGCATCTGAACAACTGTGTCAGAATGTACATAAAGTTTTCTCTTATTCAGATAATCAATATTCATGATTCTCAAAGATATAAAGAAATAGCAAAAGAAGTAACACTTTCTTATTACTTTCTTAGTACCTATAATATTTTCTTAGATTTTCGCGAATATTTGACCCTTTAAATAAAATTCTGTTCTATGTAAAATATCATAACAAATATTAGAATATCAAAGGTATCGTTATTTAGGATGCTAATATTTTGACTTAAATACAATATGGCTCTCGTTGTAAGATTTTAATTATTAAATTATATTAAAGAAAATATTATTAAAGGGATTATTACAAATATTTAAGTTAATTTTGAACTCAATCAACATTAATTAATTTAATTCAAACCTCCCCCAGCTTTATAAAATCAAAATACAATCATATAAATAGCCATTCATGAGTAAATAACGTTTTATTATTTTCAATGTACATTTCACGTAATGATATCATCAAAATTTAGTAAGCGTAATATTGGAGCTAAGCCCCGATATTATTATACATTAATATATTTCGATACAAAACATCCAATCAGCCGTTATTCAGAGGGGTCACATCCAGCCCGGTCATAATCAGCATAGCCAGAGGTGGACCAAATATAGTATGCAAATGAAACCGAATAAACGCATGGAGAATTTGGCGATCACAATCCAAGAAACGTGTATGAAAATTATACATAATATTGATATACGGTGTATTTTCTTTATTTTAAAACTTGATTTGAACTAATACGCGACAACGACCGTCATACGAAGAGTAGTAGTAGTCCTTGAAACGCCATAATGGAAGTCAAAATTTCATATAAATCGGTCCAATAGTTTCGAAGATTAGCCCGTACAAACAGACAAACAGATAAACAGACAAACAAAGAAATTAAAAAAAACTGGATTTGTTCTATTTCTCTTCTTATATCCCCCTGACTCGGTTTTTAGCATTTTTTTTTCTATGTACAAACATTCGACCTCTACAGTTTTATTATATGTATAGATACAAAATATTCAAAAAGCCATTCATATAAAAAATCTTATAAATAATCATTTCAATTAATCTTTGAATAAAATGGATTATTTTGTCATGCAATACAATTTGTGTATCGAATTAGACTAACAAAATACTACATTTAATTAAAAATTAACAATTGATTAATTAGATCACTCGCGCCAGCACTGTCGTAAATACACTTGTTTGTTACAAATAGTGATATTTTAATTTTGATTTAATTAACAAATTGGGACTTACGACTAGAGTGGAGGCTCATATAATATGTATAGATCAGAGGAACACTGCTGATGTAACGGATTCAATATAGGTTTGGCTCAGTTTATAGTGACCCTACTTGCTATGCCAGCGGTCGCGGATTCGAGTCCCGCTGGGGGCATTCATTTGTGTAATGAGCACGCATATTTGACCAGTCATGGGTGTTTGTATTTATAATATGTATGTATTTAAAGTTATATATGTGTAATGTATCAAATCTCTGGTATCCATAACACAAGCCTCGTAGCTTACCATGGAACTAGATGGTGCTGAGTGTTAATGTCCCAACATATTTAAAAAAAACATGACTGAATAATGTATCGTATAAATATTTGTTTTATCAGGTTAAAGAAGATAAACTTAGCTATAGCATCAAAGGTTTTGCTATAGCAGGAAGCTAGCATCGCTTTTTTAATTACCACATATATGTACATACAAGGTAAAAAATATCATTATTTTTATGTAAGAAATATGGAAGAGACTAACTTCGAATCGAGCCAAGTATAAAACGTAAAGGGCAAAGCTGGATTGCTCTCCCAACTCTGACAGCTCGCCTGCTCCATGTATGGCAATGAGATTAAAACATATATACGTATGCAAGTTCTTTTTTACTTGTTAGAAACATATCATAGTTGCTATTTTACTCAAGTACACATCTAAAATATTCAGCTAAATTTTTATTCCATATTATAATAGTACTAGCGACTCATCCTCGCTTCGGCTCGGGTTCGTCCCTAGCTTGCTTCCCCATACAAACTTTCATCCTCATTTTCACTCCCTTAAGGGATAATTACCGGGATAAAAAGTATCCTATGTCCTTCCCAGGGTCTCAAATTATCTTCTTACTTTTCATCTAAATCGGTTAAGTAGATCTAGAGACAGATTGACGTATTATTTATGAAAAAAAAACGATCTTATAGAAATATCACTCAATAGGTTAAGGTAAAAGAATTTTGAAAATCGGTTCAGTAGATCCAGAGATTACCCCCTACAACGTCACAAACTCACAAACTCACAAACTCACAAACTCACAAACTCACAATATCACATACTTTACCTTTTTATAATATTAGTATAGATTGGTTTTATTTAACGACTGTTTATTCAATAGAAAATAAAAATATATTATGACTTATAAAATGTGGGGCAACATACTAAAATATCATACAACAAGACCCAAGAGCTCATTAATTTGAATATCGTCAGATTTTTTTAGTTTCATCATCATACAAATACATAGGTTTATCATTTTTTGAAAAAAAAAAAATACAATATATACTAGATGGACATATATGGATTTGACAAGCGCTTTAATCGAATACCAGACATAAGACCTTTTTCAGTCTACATCTACATCTACACTACTATTATAAAGAGGAAAGATTTGTATTTTTGTATGTTTGTAACGAATAAACTCAAAAACTACTGGACCGATTTAGATTAACTTTGGCAAGAAATTAATTTGAGACCCTGATAAGGACATAGGATATTTTTATTCCAGAAATCATCCCTTAAGGGGCTGAAAATAGGAATGGAATTTTGTACGGGAAATCAACCCAGGGACATACCCGAGCGAAGCTAGGGTGAATCGCTAGTTTTAAATAAAACACAGAAAATTGAAGTACACAATCGCATTCATATAAAAATGTAAACCTATTAATATTTATAATACCATCTTAAAAGAAATACGAGATGCCCATGTATCGTGACCCAAAGCTACAATGTTCAAAACAATATGAACCCTGGACGTAACAAATTTATATACGGTCTGCATATTATATCAAAATTGAAAGAGGGCCGGACTTATGCTACTACATATTTATGAGAGTGTCGGACAAGGCGTAATTTATACCATCTCGCGTAGATATTGCTTCGGAAGGCTTAAGGATAATGTAACTCATCGGTTGCCGGATCACTTCCGTGTTGGCGACACTTACACGGGAAACGTTTAACCGGACATAATGCGATGATTCCAACACAAAATGTTTTTTTTTTCATTTATATATTAATATTATCTAAAGCTACAGTTAAATATCAAACAAATAACATATGTTGTACAATATTGAGTAAATATATGAGTAGTTATTGAAATAATCATTTGAAATTGAAAATTCAAAATACCTTATAATACATTGGCTTTAAAGCTCATCTTCAATTTAAATTACAAAATAATTATTATTTTCTTTGATTATTCTGATATTCTACCTGTTTTGCGCAGTCAATCTTTGTGCAGGAGATATGACATGTGCACTCTGTTCCTTCATTTACAAACAATGACAGATCAGGTGCAAGACCAAAGACTTTAGATGTCAAGGCAGAGGAGAGTAACGCTGTTAACTTCCCAACTCCGGGGTCTTACTAAGAATTTCTTTACAGAAAAACCCAATATCTATACTAGTTCCGATGCGGAACTCGAACCCAGGTCCTCCGAAGTGCAGCCCTACATGCTAACCACTGACCACAGAGGCATTTAACAAAGCTAATATGGATGATAAATTAAGAAAATACTGTGAACTAAAACTAACTTTAAATAATGCACAAAAGTTGTTTGTTTATCAATTAGCTAATTTGAAATCAAGTGTTCTGCTTAAAGTGTCGTGCTCCGGCTTGTATTGGCAGAAAATGTAAAACATATATATGAAAGTTTCCCGAGTCACTTGAAATCAAAATTCATATATTTTACTAAGTTTTTTACAACTAAAGAAAAATAATATATTTTATATACTATTTATCATATAATACGAGTATGGTATGTTTATGTCATGATAACATACAACACGCACCATGCAACTCCTAATTGGCTGTCTGTTTGTATTGTATTTTTATATTTGTGTAATACTTTTTTTTAAGATAAAGAATGCTAAGACTAAATTCTATACAATATTTCTATCTATTTGGCAAATACTGATATCTCTTATTAAAATAAATAATAACACTGCAATATCTTTAACATACTAGAAGGCTCTCAAACTTGGATTTAGCATAAATATAATTCGGTTATCAAGCAAATCATATTTCATTTGAAATTTTTTTTAACATTTACATTTATAATATGAATAATTTAAAATACCATTCGTAAGGTAAGTGGTAACATAAAAAAATGCTTAAAAAATGTCCAACTTCCTAAAATACAACAAGACGTGACCATACAATTAATATTTATGGCAAAAAAGAAACTTGCCTAATTTCAATAGTTCACGGAGCATTAACCTGATATAACAAGATATACGAGTAGTACCGGACGCAGAGCTGGAGAGATTTATAACTCCGCATTAGTTCCCGTCCGTCTGCCCTTCAGAACACTCGGAAACGGGGAAAGTGGGCACCATGTAGAACTACCCGGATCGTTTTTACCAGTTACTTACAATTTCCTTTTAAGGCCTAGTTCGCACGGTGTACTGGCCTACTATGTAATATTATAAAACGATAATACATCGAACTACTACAATAAACGAAAAATTGTATATATGTATGTTTGTTAATCCTTTGCCCTGAAACGACTGGACGGATTTTGATGAAATTTAGAACACAGTCCAGATCTGGAAAAATACAGAAGCACTTAGGGACGCGTACATAGGTACATTATTGTCGCTTGTTACTTTATAAATATGTGAATTCATGGAAAAGCTATAATTTAATATTGCATTAATATAATATGTAATAGCCGGTTAAACAGATTTATTTGAAAAGTTAAAGCCGATTATTTTGTCCAAATCGAAATATTATAATAATATAAAATGTAAAATATTACTCTGTTGACACAAAATCAAGAATTTAGTGTCACACAGAGTAAATATTACACCAATAAATAGAAACACTGCCTCGACCGTCTGCACAAAGCCTAATGCGCCCCCGTTTTATTAATGCGTCCCTTACAAAATAAATTCACTATAAGTGGTATTTGTGACCGAGGACATTTCTCTACAGAACGAAGTTTTATGAACGATTAGAGGATATACGGCGCTATCGCTTCCTCGACTATAAAAGGGAAACTAACTGAATAAATACCCTCTTACTTATTATACATAATTTTTAATGGATTTCTATTCAGACATTTTAGTCATTAGTTTTGTGTTGACTTGTATGTGAGTTGGAATTTATGTTCTCTGATAATTACTAAACGAATTCACCGATTTTGCGGATTTTTAAGAATATTATTTTTCTTGATACGTCTTGGAAATTTTTTATCTTCCAAATATACCAACTCAGATATCAAAATCAAAGGTTTTCAGAAACGTCGGCACGTTTGGCTCAGTTTGTAATGATCCTACTTGCTGTGCCAGCGGTCGCGGGTTCGAGTCCCGCTCGGGGCATTCATTTGTGTGATGAGCACGAACGTTTGTACTCCAGTCGTGGGTGTTTATATTTATAATATGTATGTATTTAAAGTTATATATATGGAGTGTATCAACTATTTGGTATCCATAACACAAGCCTCGTAGCTTACAATGGAACTAGATGGCGCTGCGTGTTAATGTCCCAACATATTTATTTTATTTTTATAAAAGAAACTAGCAGGACCCGCGGCTTAGCTCGCGCTAAAACTATAAAAAATACTAAAAAAAGGTAGGTTTCATACAAACTATCATCCCCTCTTTTATTCCGTTATAGGATAAATTTTGGAAAATACTAAACCATGCATTTATTCAATTATATCGAAGAGCATTAAAACCAAGTTTCAAGTAATTCTGATCATAAATATTTTCTTGGTTTGTAATATAACGCATTTCCCTTTCCCAGAAAGTGAGTTTTGAGAGAAGGTGAGTCGCTAGTGTATTATAAATTAGTATTATAATATTCATTTTTAACTTAATATGAATTACTTATCCACAAACTAACTCATGTCATGCCAGATATAACAAGGTACGTAGTTGAAAGGCCCTTACTTGTATCTCAAACTGACATTGTTGATGGTCGTCAGCCTAGTACTGTTCACAATTATCAAAATAGTTTTGTTTATTCTCATATTATTATATTATTCTGAATGTTTTTATTTTGATAATTATATGTATTATATTATGTTTTATAGGCCAACTTAGAATATTTTTATTCACTAGCGATTTACCCTCGCTTCGCTCGAATGCGTCCCTAGAAAGGTTTCAAATAAATATAAATAGTTATTAGCCAGCGTTAGCCATGTAATATTTTTTTTCGTGAATTTTCTGTTGTTTTAACAGACAAATCCGACAAATCGACTTGGCCGATTTGGCTTGACCTTTATATACATATATAGACAGACTAGCGACTCACCCTCGCTCTGCTCGGGTTCGTCCCTAGGGACGTTTTAACGGTTGGTATAGATTACTCAGAGATGAGATATTTTCCCGAGGTAAAAAGTATCCTATACATATATTAACCCATACCCAGCTATAATCATACCAAATTTCATCAAAATCTGTCCAGTGGTTTTCTCGTGATGCGTTCCCAGACAGACAAAATTTGTAAAAACTATACATTCGGCCTCTGTATCGATAATAATAACGATTTCAATAAGATTTTCCAAAAAAATATTTAATGTACAGATTCTAGAATTTCATTATATTAATAGATATGAAAAATGATAGTTGAACATAAATACATGTAGATATCGAGATATAGAATAAACTTATATAATTTTTATCTCGTTTAATGTTAGAGAAAATATACATTTACCATTTGTTTTTAATGGAAGTCTCTTTGATATTTCTCACCAAAATAATCGCTAGTATCGAAAATACAACGTGCAAACTAATCAAATCATTTCAGATTTTAACCCGATTGCACATTTTCTGTACATTTTCACTGCACTGGCGCGGAAGCTGGAAAATTCAAGCTATTTCAAACCTAATTCACAAAGCAGAATATGTAGCCGTGTCGGAAATTTGAACGTAATAATATAACATTACTAGCGGACCCGACAGACGTTGTCCTGTCTACACGTCTTTAATTTGAAAATTTCAAACTTTTTGGACAAAATTGTGAATCTAAACCATTCCCAGATCCCCTTGAACACACACAAAAAATTTCATCAAAATCGGTCCAGTCGTTTGAGAGAAGTTCAGTGACATACACACTCACAGAAGAATTATATATATAAAGATTTACATATTACATTACAAGATGAGAAGCAAATAAATTAAAGTAGTTGTCATCTAGACTCAAGTATATGCATCTAGTAAAAGATATAATATAGTCGTATTAGGTACAAACTAGCGACCTGTGTCCGTTTTATTCTTTATATATGATGATGTTCTCCTGACCGATTCCGGCCACGGCGGCCAATCTCATGGAGACTAGCCAACTGCGCAGCAGATATTATAGTGCACAAGTGTATGCGCAGACACAAGTGCACCCTCTATTCCTATCACTCTCATACTTCGGTGGGACGACTGCTCGACACGACCAGTGAGAGTTAAGGCGCAGGACCGACAGCTTTAACTGCTCTCCGAGGCACGGGGGTGAAACACCGCCAACTTCCCAACTCCGGGCTGTTACTGAGACTTACTATACAGAAAGACTCAATAACTAAACTTGGCCCGACCCGGGACTCGAACGCAGGACCTCCGGGTGTGCAACCGTACATGCTAGCCACTACACTTTCCTTATATATAATACCTATACAATAATTAAAGTCACTACAATATAAATGAAACTACTTCACTTGTATTTCCGAGGAACTAAATTCAAAATGATAATTTCATTAAAGGGCAAAAATATAATTAACTAACAGTATCATATGGAAAGTTATAGTGTATACATAATCTTCAATTACTAAATAAAAATCCAAAAAAAAAAATATTTTTAATATGTTGGGACATTAACACACAACACCATCTAGTTCATGGTAAGTTACAAGGCTTGTGTTATGGATACTAGATAGTTTTTACACTACATATATACGAGTATAACTTTAAATACATACATATTATAAATATAAACATCATTCGTCCTCATCACTCAAATGAATGCCCCTAGCGGGACTGGAACCCGCGGCCGCTTGCACAGCAAGTAGGGTCACTATAAACTAATCCAAACGTGTCGTAAAACATTTTTTATTGTAAATGTCATTATATTTATAACGTTTACTATTGTTTAATGAACCAGAAGTATCAATATAAAGCAATTTATTCAAAAAGCTTGTAGTGCAAATTCCTTTAACATCTAGTTGTTCTAACCAATATAGGTACGTCTATACATAAATATATTATTCTCTGTTTAAGCTTTTAGTTAAATTGCAAGACGCCCTCTTCCTCCACAGGCTCAGTGATTTTTATTTAAATATTTACTGGAAGGGTTGTTGCTGACGCTTTTATCACCAAAGTTGTATATTTTCTACTTGAAAGTGGTTGTTTTTGTTATTAAATATAAAAAGAAAGTATACAGTAAGTGAAGTATACTAATTGTATACGAATAACATAAAAAGCTGAGAAGTTAGCTTTTTTGTTTGTTTATTTGATCATGCTAATTTTGAAAAGTACCAGTCCAGTGAGGAAAGTTGTTTCTTTTTTATCGTAATAAAGATTTCAGAAGATCACATCAGTTATTCATGAGGCTTTCTTTATGTATATTTTTGTACTTCCATTAAAAATATCGATAATTTATTACGACGTACTGAGGTTGTTAGTCACTCAATACTGTATTATATTCAACCCTTTTTAACGTCCCACTGCTGAGCACGGGCGTCGGGCAGACTTCACATGTCTTTCGGAAACTTGTTAAGTTCTCTCAGCCGTGCAGGTTTCCTCACGTTCGTTCACCGTAAGACAAGTGGTAATCATGTTATAAATGGTTCGCACATGAATATATATATATATATATATATATATATATATATATATATATATATATATATATATATATATATATATATATATATATATATATATATATATATATTCATTTATTTCTTTTTGCATTAATACGTATATAAAAATTGTATATCAATGTTTTTTTGTGTTTTTTTTTTGGAACGCCTTACCTCTGCTAAAATTTCACCCTTCGCCACTGATACCTATATAACACGCGGACGAAGCAAAAAGTAGTTGTAATATAATGACGAAAGTTTAAAATAACATCAGGATAAGGTCAAAAATTTACCCAAGTACGAGATGTGAGCCATATGTTATAGTTTGAAAAATATCTCAATTTTGAACTTCGGTTAAATTATATAATGCACGAATCCTTTTATCCCGATTTTGTAACATATTTTTCAAGATAGTTGGCAGCAGATGCTCCTTTACTAGATTTTGCATAACTGCTATATGTAAACTTTACGTAATTTAGGTAATGCAAGCTAACACCCAATTTTTCATATTAAATATAAGCTAAGCTGAGATTCATATTTTAAAATTATGGAATTTTTAATAGAAAAATTAGAATATGAAGTTTCTAGTGCACATTTTTTTTTAATTTTTCACGCTTAAATTTAAAGCCTAAAATTAAATAGGTACATATATTTTATTTTGAGAACAAAAATTTTTGTTAGAAGCTAACTGAGATGCAGATATACAGAAATATAAGATTTCGATATATGAACCCACCCATAAAGTATACGTAGATTCATAAAAATGCATACGATGAATAAAATATTTTATCGATCTAAAAAAAGTTAAAAATCGATTAAAACTCAGGCAAATTCCATTTTGACTGCAATGAATAAAAAGCAAACATTAAATGAATGTATTCAAGTTAGTATTGAATCAGCGAAAATGCAATTTGTGATTTACGGAAGTCCTCTTGACCTAAATTCGTAACCAGCCACCGACCTACTTCACACACTAGCGACTACACGTGGATACGTTCACGTTTTATTCTAGATACAACTATATCTAGAACTATAATATTCAATAGATTTTAAGACGGAAATATTACCTACATATTTTGACTGACTTTAAAAAACAGGAGTATGGGGCATGAAACTTTAAGGTATTCAATTAGGTTAGATGTTTTTGAGTAGCTTACGCGTAATCTTTGGATATATATTTAGAAACCGATTTTTATCATATATTTTTTTATAATTTAATACCGATTTTAATTTTTTTAAATTAAAGCACATTGCACATCCTTACTTGTCTATCCAGAAATATGCACTAAGCATTGAAATGCGAAAACAATCCAATTCAAGTGATTAATCTAGGTACCAATAAAATCGTCTGAACATACATTTTTGTATAACATAAAAGATAATATACTATTAAATCCATACTTAACAGTAATTAGTATGGAAACGACTCTGTATGTCTGAGTATATGTGATTGTTGACCTTTTCACACTTCAATCACTAAACAGATTTCAATAGGCAAGGAAGATTGTAATATAAGGAAGATAGCATCTATTTGATCTCCGGCGGCCAGGGCTGACCCTTAACAAGCGAGTGAAGCCGCGGGCAAAAATTAGTATTAATAATAAATTATAGGAAGCAAATATATTTCCATTTTATCCGCACTAAATAGAATCCTTTGACGGCAACACAATAATAAATGAAGGCGTAAAATTCAGGAGCTTTATGGTTGCGTGGACTCGCAAAGCGGACTCACGACATTGTTTTGTTGTTGAGGTTGAAGGATGTCATTAAATCTGACCTCCGTATTACTGAAACATTTAATATTTTATATTCACCGTTTTATCCTGTGTTCGCGTGAATATATTATGGTAAAGTCTATGTAACATGTACTCAATGTAGCGGCAGATATTGATTATTGTCACGTTATGGTGCAAAGAGCAGTAACGCGTAGTAATATTATTATAAATAATATTTTAACGAGATACAATTCCTCGAATAACGGAATGTTTTTCACGAATTCCGAAGAACTACTAGTATTAGAAGACTCGCAATGTAGGACTCCGCTGAAAAAATTATATATACATGAATTGAATACGTTTTTGTGAAGTCGGTAAAAAGGGCAAATTGATACTAAGCTTATATTATAAGTTATTTTATAACAATTGATTATATAACTTTGTTCATACTGTAAGTAATATAAAAAAACCGGCTAAAAATATTTTCAGTTATAATTACGTAGAAGTGAACTTAAAGTGCTATCTCTCTCTATATGAAGCTCTTCCACTCAGTTAAGTTTCGATGAGTTGCGGTTTTTCCGGTGTATTGGGCAGAGTGTCCTTAACGGATAGGTGCTCTCTGATATATTAGGTTCATACAAATATGTGAAAATGTATGATATAGATTGAAGAATAGTAATAGAGAATACGCGTGTGATTTAAATAAATTTGATATGTTTTTTAATTTATTATTAAATGTTTTAAATTTATTTTTAATTAATATTTTTTTGATTAACAAAATATTTATAAAAAAATGCAAATATAGGTGGGAATTTTAAAATAGTTTAAGTAGCATTTCTCTGTGTACGTATGTATATCATATCACAGAGAAATGACGAGATACGACGAAATGGCGGGCGTTTAAAGTATCAGTGTCGGTATCATATTAAAAAAAACACAACACAATTATATAACGATGTTAGCTATTATATTAAAATATTAAAAAAAATCACGCATATTTCCTATAATTTCATTCATATTATATGTATGTAAAAGTGGCTCTATAAAAAACTAATATACTAGGCGATTACATAAAATATCGCTGTTGAAATCCTTACACTCTCCAGGTGATAAAATATTTTTATGTAAAAATTATGTCGATTTTTTGCTTCGAATTTCTAATATAAATAAGGTTTTTTTTTCGCAATAATTTTTTATATTCTCTAATACGTTATATATTATTATAAATATGATATTTCTGTTTCATATGTTTTTACTTTTAAAATAATGAACATATTTTGATGATATTTCGAAAATTATAATTTAATTTAAAATTATATTTATTTGAATATTGTGATATACATACAATACATATATAATTAGACAGCTTTAAAATGACATTTTTAGCTTTAAACACGTAGTTATATATTTTTTAATTTGTTTTCTCTTTCTTCTGCGCCTAAAGAAATGAAATAAAAATAAAATTAACTATAAGAACAGCTAGTTTGTTCTAAATCTCATTATATAGAAAAACGTGGCACACAAACAAAAACTATTGATGGTTGATCAGAGTTACAGCGAGGTAAAAACAAAGGGGTGCGTCCGCAGGGAGCACATCAAAGGACCTATTAGCGTCGAGTGGCCCGTACTTTTCACTAATGGACTTGGATTTTTTAAGTTTTCTATCGTTTTATTGGATATTTGGAACGTGATTTGAGTGCGATTTTGTAGATATTAAGGCGATCGTTGTTACTAAATGTGCTTAATCTTTTCTTATATAGTGCCGGTTTTTATATTCAGATAATCTAATTAGATCTTAGAGTTATATGAGAAAAATTGTTCAATATTGTCGTATGTATAATACACAGTATTATACACTGGATAAATATTGAAAGTTATAAATTATTATGTAATTTATTGTATAGAATGCATTATTAAGTTAGAAATGCATAAAATAAATGAAATTACTAATTCTTTGGATGTAAATGGTAAATATTGGTTGATTAAATCCCATTAACGTTACAAATGCGAAAGTTTGGATGGATGTTTGTTACTCAATCACGCTAGAACGGCTGAAGGGATCTGGATGAAATTTAGCACAGAGATAGATTATTGTCTGAAATAGCATATAAGTTACTTTTTATCCTGGAAAAATGTACGGTCCCCGTGGGATAGATTTGTATTTGTTTTTCATTAGGGATGAACCCGAGCGAAGCGAGAGTAAGTTGCTAGTAAGTCATTCTTGTCTCAATTTGAATGTAATATAAAGTAAAAATGCAGACATATAATGTAATATATTGTACCTACATACACATTACATAGTTTCAAGAAGAGTTGGAAAGTTTAGAAAAGCTTGTTAGTTATTTTTGAACTTTTTTAGTACAAACTTCACATAAATATACATCGAGTTTTCAAAATATCTAAGCATAATATGGTACTAGTAATCCGCTCCAACTTTGCTTGATAACGCAATTAATATATTATTTAAAGTATGTAGTGTTTCTTGTAGTAAATGAAGCCGTATATTGTATAGTTTGCTTCGTGGACAATGGCTTAGAGGCTAGTTTTAGGTCAGGTGACCTCAACTCCATTTAAACTTGACATGATGTCGAAATGCAGCTATTTAGGTAACGATGTGACTTTGGTTAAACGTTGTTAGAAACTAGACACAACAATTATTTGAATTTATATTATATCACTTCGCTCGGGTTTGTTCCTAGTGAAAAACAAAAACAAATATATCCCACGGGAACCGTACATTTTCCGGGATAAGAAGTAACCTATGTGCTATTTCAGATTATAATATATCACTGCGCCAAATTTCATCCAGATCCGTTCAGACGTTATAGCATGATTGAGTAACAAACATCCATCCATCCAAACTTTTGCATTTATATAGTAGTAAGATGTTGCATATATTTTGTATAATATATATTATAATACCAGCCGATACTAAAAGTTAGAAAAATTGACTTGTGATCGTGTTCTACTTTTCTCAAAGCCTGCTTTGACAAAGAGTTTTGATAACTACTTCGATTGTGTAAACGAGCAATCAAAGCGGCGTTCAATCAAAGTGGACTTTATCAAAGAGAACGTAATTTCAAAGCTTTTTGTCAAAGCAAACATTGAGCGTGTCACCAAGTATCCAAGTAAACGTTGATCGCGGCCACTTTGTCAAAGCAGACTTTGAGCGAGTCAACGCGGCTTAACGTCAGAGCAGTCATAATTGGATGTCTCGACTGTCCAAATAAATTACATATTAGTACCTATTTATATAAAATTATGAAAGAAAAAGTCGTTCAAATTTATTTGGGTTAATAAGCTTCTTTATATGGATATCAACTATAATACTGAGATAATATATGAACCAAAACTTCGGAATGTAACTTAAAAAAAACTTTTTAACAAAAAAATAAAAACCGACTTCAAACAAAAGTACTAAAAATTAAAAAATAACTGATTGGTAGTTTTCATTTACTATACATACCTAATAAAATATTTTCGAAGTCGGTGTGCTTTGCTTTGTATGGGCTGGCACCGATTTCGAAAATATTTGATTAGGTATGTATTTAATAGGTAGGCTTTAATTACTTAGCCAAAGCACACCGACTTCGAAAATATTTTATTAGGTATGTATAGTAAATGAAAACTCCCAATCAGTTATTTTTTAATTTTTAGTGCTTTTGTTTGAAGTCGGTTTTTATTTTTTTTGTTAAAAAGTTTTTATTTTTCCCTTTTTAGTGTAGACAGTAGTAGCAAAGTAAGGATTCTAACGTGTTAGGCTTGTCAAATCAAACCAAATAAGCCCAAACTCAAAGTATCTACTATTAGCCGTTGAAGACTTCCACCTATCCACCTTCTGGCCTTGCCATCAGATCAGGTCAACAACATCGAACCACTGTACTATCAACGGAAATAGAAATACTTACAAAGTTTCAAGTCAATATGACAATTAGAAGTAGGTTAAATTCATCATTAGTTGTTTTTCCACCCTTAGGGGCGGTATTTTTTTTTTTGAAATTTAAATGGGACCAATCTGGAAGTATACCCTTTCAAACAAAACAAAAATTGTCCAAATCGGTTAATAAATGACGGAGTTCTGAGGTAACAAACATAAAAAAAAAACATACAGTCGAATTGAGAACCTCCTCCTTTTTGAAGTCGGTTGATTAAAGTTACAACCGTGTAGGTATCTTAAGTTAACTATATCTTAAATTTAAAAAAGAACATAAGAGCAAGTTTGAAGAGTATTGCCATCTCGCCATTATATTATTATCCCTCATTCTGTGTGTATCGAAAGATATACCGTACTTCACTTTTACTCCTACAAATATTATTTCACTCACTTATCATCTACCAATCCCACATAATAAATTTTAGGCCTAACATCAATATGAAGAAAGTTTCAGTGAAAACGTAATATGAAAATAATACAAATGGTCCAACATAGACATTATAATTGGATATGTAATGAAATGTCACATTTCATAATATGTATATTTATACAGGTTGTGATTTTGTATAACATCGACGGTTCATTGTTTCATTTAATTGCAGTAATATGTTATATGTTATGTGCAAAATTTCGTACTTGATACTTTGATATAGAGTTCTTTTAATTTTATGTCTACTCGGAGTAATTTTGCAAAATATGTATTTTGGCTAGTTAGCCAAGTTATTATTAAATAGGCTTAAGATGTAAAAAAGCTATAATTCATTATCTTCAGAATCTAATAGATAGCCAATAGAAATATTAGATAAGGCTGTAAATATTTACGAATTATTTACAATCTCAACTAATAATATAAAAATAAAACTTGATGTGTACCTGTACATAATGTAAACCTTAACTAAAATAAAGTAAGCAATTTATATTTATAATAAAAGTGTAACTGTTCGCTGTCTCTACATGGAAGATATTTAAGAAATACTATTTTTTGAAAACCTAAAACAATGATTTTTAGAAATTTTATCTGTTTGTTTGTGCGTGCTAATCTGAGAAACGGCATAACCTATTTGAGTGCGGTTTTCACTAATGAAATGACGCTAAAAAAAATGACTGAATGATTCACCTAGAGACAATCCCGAGCGAAGCGAAAGTAAGTCGCTAGTAAATAATAAAAATGGCCAAGTATGCCATTTGGTAGGGGTTTCAACCGTTTCTTAATATGTGGTCATCTATTAGTAATGTTGTTATTAAAAACAATTAAAAGCAGGATTACAGCAATTGCAAAGCAAACTAATAATATTTTTAAATTGTATAGCTATGGCAACCCTATATTTTTTGTAACGTACTCCGCTGCCATTGTTCTTTGATTACAAATTATTGTATAATTTTGGGGGAAGACCCCGCCTAGTAATAAAAATCTTAATTTCTCCCGAGACCATATTTTTGCCTTAAAATGAGAAGAAAAAGTTCGATTAAATATTTTTTTTTCAAACTAACCACTTACCATCGCTTTACTCGTGTGCATCCCTAAGTTAATGATTTAGGAACAAATAACATACCAATCCAACGTCGTCACCTCGTAACGTCCAATAAAAAAAAACTTTTTGGGCTAGAAACATTTGCAGGCATAAATATACATTATACAGAATAACGCACCCGTGTTGCATCACAATCGGATAGTATAGGACAAACATACGAACATTCATTTTATTTATATAGATAGATGTGTAATAAAATGTGACATTTGTCATTATTTATGCTCCATAACTTATATTGATATTTATTCAATTAAATTATAGACCGAAATACAAGATATTATAATAGATAAATATTGTCTTCAAACTTTTGGCTTTGATCGACATTACACAATACACATTATACGTATACTTGTATACTGATACTACGAGTATGTTTGCACGAAACTTCACGCTTCAAACTGATCTTGTTAGAAAATCTTCCCGCAACAATTTCCCTCTTGCTTGCTTTTCGAACTTTCCTTTGTTTTGTATAATTGAAATTATCTGTTGATTTTTCTAAAATAGCTTTTTACTGAACAAATTTAAATAATTTATACTGTCTGTAAGAATTACATTATAACTTTTCAAATGTTTACAACCTTAGTCTCCCTTGTGAACATGATAGCTGTAAAGCATTCGAAACCTTGAGAATCAGAATCAAAATAGGTACATACGCCAGAAATCTGATAAGATAGTTTTATTTAAAACATAAGTAGCAGTATTAAAGCATAATTAAGTATCGATATTCCCTCCACTGGGGCTCAAACCAGCACACATACTTAAGGCATACTGAAGCAATTTTAAAGTGCTTAGTTATGATGATTGTATGATAAAAACTACGTGTTTTATGTAAATCTTTGATTGTAGATAAAATGACATTCTATTGCTAATGCTATAGAAAAATTTAATTAAAGAAATGTAAATTGTAAGGTAAATAATATTATGTACTTAAACGTTATGTCAATCTAGTCTACAATACAGCAGTTCCATATATTTCTTAATTTTTTATAGTGTGCACGGCAGGCTTTGTGAAATTGGTTTTTTATCTTTCATGTTGGTTTTTTATTATTTGTTATTATAGTGGCAATAAAAATAAATATACACTCTGTGAAAATTTCAATTCTCTACCTATTACGGTTCATAAAATACAGCCCTCTGACAGACGGATGGACGAACGGACAGCAGAGGCTTAGTAATAGGGTTCCGTTGGCAACCTTCGGGTATGTAACCCTAAAAGAAACCCCAAGCGTAAGTTATAGGAAGTACGTACAATTTTAATGAAATATTCAATGAATAATGCATAAATCTTTGAGAAATTATGAAAATTATACAAGAATTAAAAAGCACTTTAGATTTCTAAATAGTCTTAAGTTCTTACGCTCGATACAATCTTGAGAAGGGCGAACTAAATTGTAGATAAATAATGTAAGGGCGTCCTCTATTTAGTCCACTTTATCTTACGCGCATCTTCTTGATAAAGGTCAGGGTTTGACCACATTAGAAGCTTTATACAATAAATGTGTTTAAATGCCGTATATTTTATGTACTTACGACAAGGTCATTTATGAGGGTATTTCTCCGAGATTGCGTTCTTCATCTGATTAATCTGGCCAAAAATTATTTTCATTTTTGGCTCTATTCAACATACTCTTATGATTAAAGACATGCCAAATATTATTTGGAAAATACCCAAAGAGAAATACCTATGAAATTGTTTTGAAATATTTATTTTCGATTATTTATTTTATGTTTTACGTTGTTTATATTAAATATATATTGACTCTAAGTCAAATATAAATAACTTAAAATGTTTAATTCACTTTTAATAAAATTTTCTTTTAAATATAATTCATAGCTAATCCTAGTAAAGGATCAAATCTTTTGGAAGTCCTAAATATATTATAAGCACTTTGACGACACGTTTGGCTCAGTGTGTAGTGACCCTACTTGCTATGCCAGCGGTCGCGGGTTCGAGTTCTGCTGGGGGTGGGCATTCGTTTGTGTGATGAGCACGAATGTTTGTACTCAAGTCATGGGTATTTATATTTATAATATGTATTTAAAGTTATATATGTGTAGTATATCAACTATCTGGTATCCATAGCACAAGCCTCGTAGCTTCCCATGGAATTAGATGGTGCTGTGTGTTAATGTCCCATCATATATTGTAGAATTAAGCACTTCATTCTACGCGTTCCCATACAAACAATAAAGCATACCTATAATACAACAATAATGAGAGTTGAAGCACGAAAATCGATATTAATATTATAAAACTGAAGATATTCGTAACGCTAATCTTTGGAACCACCCTGTAGATTTAAAAATACTTTTTGCATGTTATAGGTTATTTAATAAGAAAGGTAGGCATATTACATAACAGCTACGTCCCTTAGAAGCCTTAAATAAACTACGCAGGCGGAGTCACGGGTAATAGCTATCATAATGTAACAAGGCTTCCTCGGTAGTGGAGGTTCTGCGTTCGAGTCCTGGGTCGGGTCAAGTTTATTTTATTTATGCGCAGTTGGTTAATCTCAGTGAAATTAGATGGCGTAGCCGAAATCGGTCAAGTGGATGTCATTATTATAATATAACAAGTAATTAAAAATACTTACTACTCTTAACATTAATTAATTGATTTTTCGTGTCAGATAGATTAAATGATACAATTTTAATAGCTAGTCTAAATCTAGACTTAATCTTTACACACACTTAAAGTATCCGCTTACTAATCAACAGCAAACCCTCTACAATTTTATTGTAAGTTTTACCTAAATCACGCTACACCAGATTGAGGGAGATAAGAATGATGGATGTATTCCAGGTCCCGCGTAGAGTGTCTACAGATTTTTTTAACTGCAATCAATCACTCTAAGTAGAACATACACTACTCTAATTTTTTATATACGCCAGGGCGCTATTATGTACATAATAATATGTATATGAGATGATACAATGAGAATTGGAAATTTGAAAAATTTCATAGAGCAATTTGTAAAACATATTTATTGCCTGTACTATCATAAAAATGATAGTAAAATGCGAGATAAAGGTTGAATTTTTATCATGGTTACTTTGTCAAATAAGTAAAATATTATAAACTAGCTTTTAACCTCGTCTTGCTAATGGACTATATTATGGCCACCTATGGGCTACTTCAGGTTATACTCTGGTCGTATACTAAATCTAATACAAATTCGTCTAACTATTTCGACGTGAAGAAGCAAAAAACATAGACACCCATATAAATTTTCTCCCACTCGTACTAAATACACAAGATTAAAAATTTTATCTTTCGGGTAGTATGATGATGTTGTCCTATTATTCCGTCGTGGAACTTAGGGCTGCGGCAGTAGTTTTCCATGCCCTTCTATCCTTAGCTACTGCTTGGACATGGTTCCACGAGATTCCTACCCTTCTTAGGTCCGCCTCAATGGACCTCCTCCAGGTGTTAGTTGGTCGACCAGGTCTTCTTCTACCGGCAGGCTGCCGGTAGAAGAAGACCTGGTCTACTGGTTTCGGGTAGTATTGCTATAAAAAACTAATTAGTGCTTTTTGCCCTGGTTATAATATATGTATTATATTTGATAGTATCTCTACAAAAAACAATTTGTGAATTTTCACACAGTAGCAACTAGCTAGTATGGTTAAATAACCACTTTAAATTTATTAATTAAAGCAAAGTTAATACATGTATCTAAAATAAGCTGAATCTCGAAATATAGTTAAAGATATGCGCATACACGTCTTTGGGTTTAGTCTTTATGGACTTTGTGTACTGAATCAATAAATTCTCCAACACTTAACGTATACTTAGCGGTACGACACTCGTTGTTTTGATTAATGTATTGGAACGGACAAAAACAATATCTAAATAGCTAAATACTTTATTAGATTTACGCGAATATTTGACACTTTGAATAAAACCATCTTTTCGGATTTTTTCGCAGATTAATTTCGATTTTTGGTTTTTTTGAGTTACGTCATTCTAGCCATTATAGTCGACCACGCTGGCCAAGTGCGGGTGAGCGGACTTCACATGTCTTTCGAAAACTTGCTAGATTCTCTCAGACATCAGGTTTTCTCACATTTGTTTTGCTTCATCTTAAGACAAGTGATCATGTTACAAATGAATCAATTATGAAAATATCGAAGGGCAAAACCCGGAATATGAACCCGCTTCACTCGGTTTCCCAAGCGAGCGTGTTACTACTGGGCTACCGCTACCATACAAACAATCATATTCCTATTTTATAATAGGTAAAGAAGATGCTTTAGTGAGACAATATTTTGTGTTAAATAAAATTTTATGCAAAAGTTTATATATAGATTTTTAGTTTTCATTTAAAAAAGCAGAAGCTTTAGTTAAAAGCCAACTTGAAGCATAAACCTCAAGTAAAGCCCCCAGTAATATATGCAAATGATGCAGATTAAATCTATTATACTTTAGGAAAAATTCAGCTCAGTAATAAAGTCAGATTAAGTTTTGTTTATTTTAGACACTTAGTTTTGTAGGCGAGCTCACTTGTAGCCGCCAAATAAATTGTCAGCTTATATTTAAGTTAGACAAATTAGTAAGGCGTTGAAAGAAAACTTGTTCTTTGTGATTTAATATACATTCTTTTGTCTTGAAATAAAATTTTATATTGAGGTAGTACAACACCGTCTGCTATAGTTTAGTGAAGCCTGGAGTAATGCCACAAATTATGTGAGTGTGTACATTTGTTTCTTTTAACTTAAAACGGCTGGACGGATTTGGATGAAATTTAGTATAGAGTTCGACTATAACCTGAGTATTACATATATTTATGTTGGTAATAAAATTTGCCACATGATGGCGCTACCTGTATATGTTTAGTATTATCAATATGTTGGCACATTATCACACAGTACCATCTAGTTCCATGGTAAGTTACGAGGTCTGTGTTATGGATACCAGATAGTTGATACACTGCACATATATAACTTTAAATACATATATATTATAAATATAAACACCCATGACTGGAGTACAAAATCGTGCTCATCACACAAATGAATGCCCCCAGCGGGACTCGAACCCGCGATCGCTGGCACAGCAAGCAGGGCCACTACAAACTGAGCCAAACGTATCATCAAATTTATATATGTATTATAAATACAAAACCCACCTATGAAGGCACCAAAGCGAAGCAATGGTAAGTTTCTTGTATATCAAATGGACCTTCCATATGTAAAGTAATAAATCGACAGGTACCTTTTAAAGTTATAACCAAGTAATATCCATTACGTTACATGGAATTCAGGTTAATAGCTATCCTAAATCTCTTTCGCGACCCAAACGTGTGCTCTAAGATTTTTGTAGATTAATCAAGCCTCATTTCTTTTTATGTTGGTCTGGTTTTCTTTATCTGCCAAAGGTCACAAATTTAATTCGAATAAAAAAATATGTAGATGTATCGATCATACAATTTTAATTGTTTAATAAAGGATAGTTTCAAAAATGTTAACATAATCTAACTGTACTTAGTTATATCACAAGCTAAATATCTGAATTATAATAATGCAAAAATATTTTAAGTCTGCTTGCATGATTTTTTTTAACTAAACGGCTGAATTGATTTTGATAATACTCATACTGGAGATTCGATAAATATATATATATATATATATATATATATATATATATATATATATATATATATATATATATATATATATATATATATATAGTTATATTTGATTAAAACAAGGCTACTTTATGTTAAGAAATATGTAATAATTGTATGGGATGAATTGGTTTCGTATGGAAAAATCATATTAAGTAATTAAAATTTAGTAGGTACTTACGTATATACAAATCATCAAAAAGTATAATTAATATTTTAATATTTACCTTTAAAAATAAATCTTACAAATATATTGTATAATACGTTGTATTTAACCAATAATATTAGAAAAAAATATATTCTGACAATAATTTCACTATCGTACCGTTAATGAGTAATGAATAATAATAATAATAGCATAGTTGTAACTATTACAATGTTATGGGGCAGTCATGTGGGATATTCTCCAAACGTTTTCCATTATTTAGAATAGACCCTCAACCTGCGGGCGTATAACTACTGACCTCTACCTCAAATTATATATTATCGAGCTTAACAGAGCTTTCTAAGCAACTTTATTATATAAATACGTAGCGTATAAATTTTAGCCTTAATTCATAATAATAATTTAATTTTTGTTAATATTTAACATTCAGTGCTAGTTTTCTACTCTCTCAAAACGAAAGCATTGAATTAAAAAAAAGTTATAATTTTCACTCTGTTGTTTAACTACAATATTACAATATTATTGAGTAAGATTGAAATTTAGATATTTCAAAAATCAATCCAACTCAATTTTAAATACATAGATGCTTCTGGTATCTCTGTACAGGGTATTTCTTTTTGAGTAAATACATTTACTAAGCTTTTAAGGTTTTTACTCCTGATCAATGGAAAAAATCCTCGAATTTTCGGAAGCTTCCCAAAATCTTACACACGCGAGTGAGCTTTAACATTCAGTGTAAATCGCTCGGAACAAATCAGGCATTTAGGAGTGTCGAGACAGCACAATATATTGACGTGGTATCAAATGCGGCCTGAAGTTGCTTATTCGATTTTTAGTTCATTTTTATGTATGTTTAAACTGATTCAATAAAATAATATAAAATTTCACGCTTTGTTATACCAACACCAGTCTGCCGTAGTATTCTAGAAATGCGCTCGTTCGAAAAACTGAGTGAAGCGGGCTCAAAACTGGGTGCGAGACACCTCTGATATTTTCATACGCGACTCATTTTCAACAATATTACCATATGCTAATATAGTGAAGGATAACGTTGTAAGAAAACTTGCATTTCTGAAAACTTCTGAACTGGTTTTCGAAATACATATAAAATTCACTCAAGCTCAATTGGTCAACATTGTGGACTATGCCTTGATTCACCATCGCGTTGACGGAGAAAGATTAAAAGGGCTGATTTATTATGTAACATATTAAAGTAATTATGCTACTTGGGAAGAAAACAGTGTCGTTATAATGTATTTTTCGTTCTCACCATATATTATCCATCATTATCTTATCCTTACCAGCCCTCACTAGAAATCCCTTCGTTTCAGAGCCATAAACTACTGATGATTATTTCCTGAACTGTAATTTTAACTCTTGAACTTCATTTCAATGTAAATAAGAAAACCAGAGCCTGTTTTAAATATGTAATAATTTTAATATCATCTTATTTGTCTCTCGTTTTAAGCCATTTTATTTGTTTGACAAATACTTTTAGATAATAGTCACTAAAATACGCAATCAATTCTTACTTTTGAAGTAAAAATTAATAATATTTGTATAATTTTATCAAAATTTGTTCAAATATTATATTTTAAAATAATCGCCTTTCTATATAAACTTAATTTCATCAATAATTATTATATATAAATAAAAAGGCAAAAACAAAACAATCCTGTACTCTTCTGCTGCTGCTTCTTTTCTACTTCTCCTATGATTGTCAACCAATTTTTTTTGTTCAGTAGCTATTGACAAGTTTTAGTGTTGCCAATAATGATTATGTAAAACATAAAATAAATATAAACAATAATAATTGCGGTTGAATTTCAACCACTGAGCGAACACAAATAAAATAAAATAGACATTTTGTATATAACAATATCTACATTAATATCAGAAATATTGTATTATTATTATATCACATATATGAATAATTTCTATCCAAAACAGGACCTTTACTTATATTTAATGTCCCACAGGAACTCTATTTCTTACAACCTGAATTGAGAAACAAGAAAGGACAGGACGGAATGAGACTAGATTAGCTTTTAGCCTACAAAAATATGTACTATAAAAGCAAGTTTTATTTAATTTAGGTAAAAGTAAAGTATAACGATTCAAAAAGCTGGTCTCTTAGGATTTTCTTTTTTTAAAGAATTTAGTTACTTTCGTTGTAAATAGACCATTTACATAAGGGGCCGTTAAGGTGTCTGCCTATTATGCCGAAAGTCGTGATTTTGATTTGAGCTTGCGTCAAATTTCGCTTTAATTGCTCCTGTATTTCTCTAATAACAAAATCAACCATGGGACTAACCCCTTGCTTGTTATTGACTACCTCGGTAGGTCAGCCGTCGCGTCGGTGCGTTCCATTATAGTACGGGAGTCCAATAGGGATAGTAAATCCAAATATCCCCTATATTTGGATTTACTCAAGCGCGGCAGATTAACATAACCTTGCACTCTGTTGAATACCTCCACCATAATATAAAACAAAGGTAGGGGATCATAAAGATGGGGGAGGTCCCGTTGGGTTTTAATTCCCGGTTTTTCTGGCCGGTGAGTTTCACATAATCACCGTATATGGAAGACGCAAATGCATTTCCCATTGTTAAAAAAAGTAAGCTCCACTCCCCTCTACATTTCATACAAATTAATTTAAATATTACAGCATAAAGAAGTAACAAACATACACTCACGAACTTATAATATAGCACTTATAATATTAGTGCATATCTTTACCTTCCGACTTTTAACATCAAAAATACCGACAAAGCGATGTCAAAGGAAATTTAACAGTGTACATTTTGGAGCTACAGCTGGCATTCCACTTTAAACTATTGAATTTCCTATATCAAACTAAAACCAGGCATTTGACACAGTCACATTTACTTCTATTCCTTTAGCGGTTACATAGAACACAATGCGTAATCTCGATTGTTATTTACATAAGTTATGCTCCGCTTCACGTTTTATTGTTCTTCAAGAATATTTTGAAGACTTTTTATCATACGTGTATTAAATTTATCTTCTCGTACTTGCACGTAACTTAATAGTATAGTAAATAATGAAAATATTTCCCGTATATCATCAATTTGGTTGATTGGATGACGACAGTGGTTTTTTCCTATCTAAACCCAATTATGCCATTTCGATACAAAATTAAATTGTATGTATGTATTAAAATTATTATTATAATTTGTACAATTCTTCTGCAATGCATGTATTAAACAACAAACAACAGCTTCATTGGTTCATTCAAGCAATAAACAACAGCTGCATTGGTTACCATCGGTATTTTTCTACTGTACTTAAATTTTAAGAAGTAATTCCATAGTTATTTTTTTTATAAATCTATGAAATACATTAAAAATCATTACCGGTAGTTATAAAGGAATATATCATACTTTTAACAATTAGTTATCTAATATCATTCAAGTAAAATTTTCGGCAAAATCAGTATCTATACAAAACTATGGCTAAAATCTAAATGATCGACATTGAGCTTATAAACAACATTCTTGTCAGCAACCGCGCGGTCCTCCCGCACTTTATAGTGTCGTTACACTCAACGCTCGTATAAAAATGACGTAAATTCTAAAAGCACCATTATATATTAAAGCAGGTACTTTTGTTAGCGATGTAACGATATCTACAGGCTTTAGAGGGAATATTTAAACGTGATTCGAAATGAGAAATTGTGAATGTATTATGTATGTATTTTTAAATGAATGGAGGGTTTTGCTCAGTATTCTTACCTTTGAGTACGGTATACCTCCTTCTACATAATATATTGTACCCGTG
Source organism: Brenthis hecate (assembly GCA_951806755.1). NCBI lineage: Eukaryota > Metazoa > Arthropoda > Insecta > Lepidoptera > Nymphalidae > Brenthis > Brenthis hecate. Next base: position 6,817,253 of record OX638277.1, read on the forward strand.
AGCCCAATTTATGGGCATAAATCAGATAGTGTCTTTAGGTGATGATAACGAGGAGAATTTATTTTTCTAGCTTTCTTTTAGGATTCACATTCTTTTTCGATTACATTAAATCAATTTGCAAGCAGATTATTGAATATTGTATATATATAATAGTGAAGATAGCAGATAAGTATAGACAGGGAGAGAGAGAGAGAAGAGAGATCTCGGTGATTCGCCATTTTAATTTAGTTTTACCATGCAAATTCCGTCTCATACCATTAATATTATAAATGCGAAAGTTTGGATGGATGGATAGATATTTGTTACTCAATCACGCCAAAATGGCTCAATGGAGAAGAATGAAATCTGGCACAGAGATAGATTATAGTCTGGAATAGCACTAAGATGACTTTTTATACCGGAAAAATGTACGTTTTCGTTGAGAGTGAGTCGCTAGTATGCTCTAACTGACAGAACCTAACGCGCTTATCACACTTTACCGTTTCTTTTTTTTTAAACTAGACAAAACAGATTATACTTTCTTAGATTTACGCGAATATTTGACATTTTAAATAAAACTATCTTTTCGGATTATTTCGCGGGAGAGACGGACCCTCCCGTGACCACGATTGCTGTAAAGCTTCGAAACGTCGGGAACCAAAAATCAAAATAAATCCGCGAAATAATCCGAAAAGATAGTTTTATTTAAAAAACAGATTATACCAAAATATCCTAGATCTACAACCAGTTTTTATCTTTTGTACGTCACAAAAGTTTCTATACACTCATAATAGACCAGTAGGAATCTGGATGAATATTCGCGCATCTCGCAAAACCCACTGGACTGCTTTTAATGAAAGCAGTTTAAAACTTTAGTTGCTTAGTTAGTATCTACATTGAAACTTATCTCGTTTTTCCCCACCAACCGCGGCAAAGTCTATAGGTACAGAAAGCTTCGTTAGGCTGATTACATTAAAGCAAAATAGGAAAATTGCACTTTTAGGCATGTGTAAGCCGATCATAAAAATTTAGAAAGTTTTGAAGTCAACTTCGTTACCTTTTAGACCGATTTCAAATAAGGAAATACTTAATTTGACAGACTACAAGAAAGACAAGGTGATTTTGTATGTATAATAGCAATACCTATGTCATTTTTTTATTAATTTGCTAAAACCTATTTAACGAATAGGTTATTATACTTCAATATTAGTTTTGTTTACAAATGTCAAAGAAAAAAACCCAACCAAAGGTATAATAGTTACATTCAAAATGATTTAAAGTCAGTGAAAACCTAATACTTTCTTAGATTTACGCGAATACTTGACATTTTAAAATAAAACTATCTTTTCGGATTTTTTCGCGAATTTATTTTGATTTTTGGTTTCTCTTTGTTTGTCCGATGTAAGAGAGCCCACAATCACAATCAAGCTTTTAATTGAAGCTCGCTTTAGAATGTAGCCAATCTTGTCAGTGACGCCTCTCATATTCGCAGAACTTGCTTGACATGTTGCAGCTCTCCGGCCAGGTGTTGCTCGTCACAGATCCCGCGTGCCCTCTGAAACAAAGATTTTCCGGTAGCTAACTGTGAAGGGTGGTGGTGAGATTCACCATTCAAGTACCTATCAGTATGGGTCTTCTTTCGATACACAGTATGACTCAAGGTATTATCTGGGTTACGGTAGGGTTTATATGTTCTAAGAATACAGATATTTTATCAGATGGTAATATTGTGAAAGTCAGTGAAAACCTTTTTACTCAAAAAGTAATTAATGTGCGTACGTTCATGCTCACGCGATCACTTCGTTAGTCATGTTAATAATTACATGATTATTTGTTTTTATTTATAGAACAAAATATAACCCAAAGAATAATGTATTTGAAGGTAGTCGACTTTTTCATACTCGTACTATATAATATAAAATGTAGGCAATATTTAAGTTAAATATTTCATAAGAAAATTAATTAATTAGATTAGTAGAAATAAACATCTAAAAACTTACCTCCACCGGGCATCGAAGCGGTGGTCACGTAGAAGCAGTGCAGTAACAACGACAGCAGCATCTTTGTTGTCATGGTGTCTCACTCGTGCTCTTTCATCCCATGCCCTTTGCTCTCCATTGTATGGTTATCATGTCTATCACATGGTGTGGAGTAATCTGTAACAATTTTTTATGTTATCAATGTTGTACGCTGACTCCGGCGTAAAGCTTTACGAGGTTTATTTATTATGAAAACTCATTATATTAGTATCTTATAGACTTCGCATGCAGCGTAGGTATTAATTAATGCTTTGCCTCGCCCAGACTTGCAGATTACATAGCCTGTCAAAAGACATTCAATTTTACCAGAAAGTCTGAAAGATAAAGGTAAAAGTAATGTAAGGATGATAAAGAAAAAGGATAAAATATTTTTATAGCTGTGAATTAATCTAAATAATATTATAAATATTGTGAAAGTTTAGGTGTTTAGATGTTTGAATGGATGTTTGTTACTCAATCACGCCAGAATTGCTGAATTGATCTGGATCAAATTTAGCACAGAGATAGATTATAGTCAGGAATAGAACATCGGCAACTTATCAATTTGCACGATAAAACCACAGAATTGGTTAAGTACCGTTTTTTTTTTATATTTACGTTACTATATCACTATCGATACGATCCTATTGAAATAAAGGTCTTACAAATATGTATATGGCATAGTAATAGTTATGTCTTAAATGTTAAATATCAATTTTTAAATTTCTTGTCTAAGCCTGCTGACCTTAGATATATAGAACTTAGATCGAACATTTTTTTTGTGCAAATTCAGTACACATTCACTCTCACAAAGGTGAGTCATGTTAAAAATTGTTCTATATTAATATTACTTTAATGTAGGTTTGAAAAAAATACAAGTTTATATTAGTATTTTTTAGTTATACTTAGTAGTTATACTTAGTTTTTGTCCACAACATACATAACTCACATAGCAATAGGTAGTAAAAAATTGATATTAATATTATGTTCATGTATCCTAGATAAAAGCTCCCTCTACTCCACTTAAATTCATCCATCGATCCAAAAGTAACAAGCCAACGTCTCGCTAAGGAAAATATTATTCTGGCTTAAAGCTATGTAGGCAAAACCTTTATTGCCTTGCGTGATAATCAAACCAGAAAATTTCATACTAAGCCATTAATAGTAAAGTGAGTGCTTAGTCGTCAACAGCATTGAGAAAGTTAACTAAAATAAAACTACTGAGGCTATTTCCCAGGCAATATAAAATATCTTGTAACAAAGTTTTAATTTTATAACCACTTAAACGGAATCTCAGTAACCCAACACGCTGTTCTGTGGAGGCAGGGTAAATACGTTATAGCCGCTAGGGAAAATTAGTGGCTCTACTTCTCTACTTTTATATTTTTTTGCTGGATAGCAAGATAGACATTAGACATCTAGAATAGAGCAAGCTTTCATTTGAAAAAATATCGTATTTCTTATGGATTTTTTAGTTTTTGCTTCTGATTAAGATTTAAAATGATGGTATTTTTATTAACTTTATTTATTAACTAGCGACTTACTTTCACTTTTCTCGGTTGCGTGTCTTAGCGCTTAGCAGTAGCTTATCTGTACACTAAATTTCATCCAAATCCGTCCAGCCGTTAAAGCTTGAAAAAGTTAGAGCATACAAACTTTCGTATTATTTTTAGTAGTAAGTGCCAGAAATAGTTAGACATTTGTAGAAAAATAGCTTTACAATTTGTAAATTCCATGTAAAGATTTTTTATTTCGTCTAAAATTCTACACGTGTATTGTGTGGTCTTGATTATGCGTTCGCACGAATGAAGCTGTTTACACATGACTTATATTTTATCCTATTAAGGTTGAACTTATAATACTTTTTTTCACTTACTAGAATATTTGACATTTAAAATAAAACTAGGTTTTTTTTGTATTCAGCATTATTTTAACATTTCACTGTGCACGGACCTCCCTTTAATACGAGGAGGATAAGGCCATAGTCCACCACGCTAGCCAGGTACGGGATGGCGGACATCACATGTCTTACGAAAACTTGCTAGGTTCGCTCAGACATGCAGGTTTCCTCACGATGTTTTCCTTCACCGTAAGACAAGTGGTAGTCATGTTAGAAATGATTCGAATATAAAAATATCAGAGGTGACCAGACCCGGAATTTGAACCCGCTTCACTAGGTTTCACTTTTCACTGTCAAAATCCTGCCCTATAATGGAGAATAAAGTTAAATGAATCAAAATCGATTCATATAAACTTCACCAACAAAAAAGAAGATTACCATCCGATATTTATTAACAATAACATCATACCATATGAAAATATAGCAAAGTATTTAGGAATGACGTTTGACGCGAAGCTACGCTGGAAAGCTCACGTTAAGAATAAAAAAGAAGAATTAGATTTCCGGTGCAAAAAGATGTATTGGCTGTTGGGAAGACATTCCTCTCTATCCGTGCACAACAAAATATTATTATATAAACAAGTCCTGATGCCAGTGTGGACCTATGGTATACAGCTGTGGGGCTGTACCAAAAAGAGCAATATTCTTATCATCCAACGATTCCAAAATAAAGTTCTCAGGGGAATAGTTAATGCACCCTGGTACGTAAGAAATGACGATCTCCATCGGAACCTCAACGTAGAGATTGTCGATAAAGTGATAAAAAATACGCAGAAGCTCACGAGCAAAGACTTCATAAACATGTGAATATCGAGGCAATCCAGCTCCTCGACAACACGGACATAGTGAGAAGGCTCAAAAGAACTGAACCTTTTGAGTTAGTATAGTGTTAAAAAAATTGTGTAATGTAGTGAAAATAATAATATTATAGTGCTACCAATATAGAACACAAGAACAAAGTGTCTTCGCCTTAACTAGAGACTTTAAGAAAGGTGCCATTGGACACATTCTTAGATATATTATTTTATAAAACTAAGTTAAAGTTAAATTACTCATTAGCCTTGTTGGCTAGATCGTAATAATATTAGGTTACAATATTTTAGTACTGTTACCTAGAAAAAAAAAATCCTGCCCAAAAATATTATTCGAAAATATCATTATGATTGTAATAATAATTTATTCGGTAAGCAATTTCATAGACTCATTATCTTACTCGAATAAAAACACGATGAAATGATATATTTCTCCAATAATAATGTTTGCTTTACTTAGATGAGTAAATTATTTCGGCATGATCCCGCATTTAGTCTGTTCATATTGAACAAAATTATTTTAGCAATATTAATAGCATTTGGCTTTTAATTTCATGGCTCAGCCCCTTAAATAATTTCCTTTGAGAAACATAGATTAGAAAGTTTTGTATCATAGAAACAACAACAATTCATAGGAACAAGATTTAGAATATCCTATATGAAGAGAAAAAAAAAATGCGCGGGATAAAAAATGGAACATTTTGATGTCACTATGCTATTAGGGTCTCCGACTCTTGAATTAGTTGTACAACAATAATCTTATTCAGCGTGCCAAATAAAAGCGCAATATACCCACAGAATGAAATAATAAAAATCATATTATAGTCTTCTTTTTCTCCTTTTGATGCTGACCTTACGAATCTTGCTAGAGATACATTATAAATGAATAATAATAATTAAATATATATATATATATATATATATATATATATATATATATGTAACTAGCTTATAATGTGTTTTAGAACCAAATCCATGAAACTCCAAGTTAAAATGGCGTTGACATCCCATACAACCAGTGTACAGTGTCCAATCAAAATATTTCAACGTAATATAAAATTCCATTAAATTGAACAAAAAGCAATAACTACGAGTGTATCATATCAACGCCACAGCACAGTGGGAATGTCGCAGAATTTAATATATTTAGAGTATTTTCCATACAATCATGGTGAAGTGTGCCAAGTAGTTGGGGAAGTGGGTCAACGGATTTGTCGACTGATCCGAGTTGCAGAAACGCTAATCTCAAGATGGCCAGTAGGTACGTTTCAAATTGTTTTCGTTACGAAGAACATTCTCAGGCTATTCCGTAGTACTGTAATGATTTAGCTGATATTGTTCTTTGAAATTTCTTTCCTTTTTAGCTATACGTATAATAAAATTCTGAGTGAAATCTGTACGTTAAATGTTTTTTGGAAAATCTTATTGAAATAGTCATTATTATCTATACAGAGGCCGAATCTATAGTTTTTTGAATTTTTGTCTGTCTCTCTGTCTAGGAACGCATCATGAGAAAACCACTGGATAGATTTTGATGAAATTTGGTATGATGATAGCTGGTTATCCGGGTCACTTTTTCTGCGGAAAAATATCTCATCTCTGAGAAATCTATACTAAACGTTAACCCGAGTCGCTGGTTTATTCACATATATTTTGTACTTCTTCTTCTTCTTCTGCCTGGCATTATTAATCCCGGCTATTGCCAGGGTCTGCCTTCCTGCTAAGTCTCCTCCACTTTGCACGGTCTTTGATGTCATTTTATTGTCTTTGATCACATATATTTTGTACTAGTATAGACCAACCTTTCCCTTGCCACAGATCATATATACTACCCTTTCTTGGCTCGGATTCCTAGGTGTCTATTATATATTATATGCAGATAACTTTTGATTAATATTTAATTGCTAAAAGTAGATGTGATACTACAGATTGTAGTCTATCTGTGTGCTAAGTTTCATACAAATCCGTCCAGCCGTTTTAGCGTGAAGTAGAAACAAATACATACATACACATATGTATATAAATTTTCGCATTCATATTAGTAGTGTTAGTAATATCTTAATTATTTCTACACACTAAAGAGTTGAATATAGCGGATTCCATTCATGTACAGATTAACTCTTCAAAAGATTTAAATACAGCATTAACTATTCCATTTCAGAATCAAAATAAACACAACATAGAAAATTTCCGGCATATTATATTCATCTACAAAAAATTAAATGGAAGATCGAGATGATTATTATCTCGGCTCGCTCACACAGGGGATCGAGGGAAAAGTATGTATATTGGTTTTGATATAATACACGCAAAATTAATTATTACAGCTTATTTTAATAATCGGTGTTTTATAAATACAGTAGCTTGTGCTTTCTGTCTTTGGTGGTCTCATATAAAGGTGGGATCTCATTCAGTGGTTTTCTACTAAATAGAAATTCGTATATTTTCAAGCAGTATCTCCTCAGTATGTACATCATAATTATATACTTAAAGTTTATGTATTTGCAATAGCTACCTTCACATAAATGATTAGATATATTTTTATTATATACCTCCAATATATTTATATTAAAAAGTACGCTTGAATGAGCTTAACATGAAATGTTTAAGTCAACGTTATTGATATTTGAAAATGAAATACATCAATTTTATAATTTTATGCTTGAATAATTTTGCTTATTACGTTATTTACGTGTATTACGATATCTTTACCAAGTACCTCATATGATATTCCAATGAGACACTTCTGTCAACCCAATGGCTTGCAAATTGTACGCAATTTATTAAAATGATTAAAATAAAATTACATATTTATTTCTCTTCGATGTGGGACTAATCTAAAAGTAATATTCGACGTTTGCTCGATACGAAGCGGAACATTACCTGCCCATAACATTATCAGCATCATAAAGACGCTTGTTCCAAACTCGAATACGAAATGCTCGCAATTTTTTTTATTACAGGAAGTTTAACCGCCAGAAAGGCTAGAGCCCTCAAATATATTCGAATACTTCAGATATCGCCATTCGCTTTAAGATTACGAGGGATGTAGGAGTTCATCTTTATTGGACAGTAGCCTCCCTGGCGGGTCGCAAGGTTTTCTTACATTTCTTTGCTTCCCAAACACCGCGTGATACGTTTATTTGTCAAACATGCCCTTAAGGGAGAATCGAAGTAGTAACTAAAGCACCGCATTAAATTGGAAGATCTATAGAATTTTCAACAGATGGTCGCTCGACGCTCCTTCATTTAATTTGAAAGATCACGACTGAGATACAGTAGATTAGGCTCTCGTTGAAAAAGAATTTCGTCCTCCAGAGATAAATTAATGAAATTAATTACGCTCCCTTGAGAAATGCCGCAACCTATTTACTTAGCTGATAAAACGGACTCTACTCTGTAATTTTCTTGTAATCGGTTTTCGGTATATTTGTATTTGTTTCAAGATATCAATTATATTAATGTTTTCAATACAAATAAACCTTCGAGGAAATAACATTTAAGCCATTAATATTAATATGTATTCATTTTCTTTATTTTGATATAGTAGCAATAATGTCTAATACACTAAAAATATTAAGTTATTTTCGATCTATTTTACGTGTATGATAGATTATCTTCTATACGTATAATAACATTGTAACTGAATTCAATCTGTACATTAAATATTTATTAGAAAATCTTATTGAAATAGTCATTATTATACATACAAAGGCTAAATGCTAAGTTTTTAGAATTTTTGTCTTTCTTTCTGTCTGGGAACCTATCACGAAAAAACTACTGGACAGATTTTGATGAAATTTTGTATGATGGTAGATGGTTATGCGGGTCAACACATAGGATACTTTCTATTGTAAGAAAATGTCTCATCTCTGAGAATAACAAGGTATAGTAAAACTACTCACGAAGAGTAAGTAAAAATAAAATTCGTAATTATATAACATTGTTTATTTATTATAGCTAAAACAAAAATTGATAGACCACATGATATATAGGTTTTTAGTCTTTATTGGAGTTCGTTGCGCTCTGATGAGTTTCTAATATATTACGTAATCAAAATAAAAATTCTTTAGAGTCAAATTAAAGCTTTGGGAAGCGTAATATGTTCGGAAATCAATGAATCTTAGCGTTGGTCATGAAAATCAAGTTCCATAGACCGAGTGAAGTAATTGAAAACTAAAGTTTGCCCGTAATTGGGTTCGAGATAGGACTTTCCTTGATCACCCGATGGATCTTTTGTGAGATAAGTCCTTATCGTGCTAAAATTTAACTAGACTAGTGGCAATTAGACGCAGACGCTGCGTTGCAAAGGGATTCTCGAAGTAATTGCATTTCTAACTGAATTTGTGGCTTGTGTTACTTGATTTCCACATTGATTTTTGATATGGGTGGAACTAATAAAAGAAAACATTTTTTAGCAGTTACCATTAATTAATTGATAATTTTGTATTTTTAAGTATTTTCTTGAATTAATGCTTAGTGCATAAAACATAGAGAGGAAATTGTGTTTAATAAAAAACAAAGTGCTAAATTAATTCTATACTTATGTCCTACCCGGTTAACTATTAGTTACTTTTTTAAAAATCGCTTCTTACGGTAATCGAAGCTATGATCACTATAGACTGCATAAATATGTAGACAAAGTATTTAAACTAGAAATATACATTTTTAAAAATTGCACTCCGCACATAAATTGTCAACATTACAGTAATATTTCCACGAGGTTAAAAAGTAAAAATAATCACAAAAGCTCGAATGCTATTATAACGTGATGTTTATCTTTCACCAGACGCAAAGTGTTTCATTGTACAGCGGAGAACTTAACAAGTTGAGTGGCGTCAAGTTTAGTCGGAAAATGCTTTACTCCCTCTTAATCATGCAACTCTTCACTCCGTGCATTTTCTTTTGTTTGCTAACTTTAGCCAATTTGTTATTTGTTTTAGTTGTTTCATGTTGATTTTGTTCCTTTTATTTAACTGCAAGTCAAATAAAACGGTAAAATCCGCACTGAGTTGTGATTCTGTGAATTCTTTCACTTAAAGAATCTTTGATACTTTTTTTAGATAAAGATGAATCAAACGTAAGACTTTATATAATAAAAAAAATAAGTTCAGCCTTTTTCAATGTACTACCGTTGAGCACGAGCCTCTCTTTAATGCAAGGATCAGGCCGCACACCGGTCCACCACGCTGGCCAAGTGTGGGTTCGTGGACTTTGCATATCTGTCGAGTCTTTAGACAAGCTAAATTTTCTCAGACAAGCAGGTTCCTCACGCTGTTTTTCTTAAGAGTAAGACGAGCGGTATCAAGTTCAAAATAACCCGCACTTGAGAATATAAGAAACGCTAAACCTGGAATTCAAACCTGTTCCTTTAGGTTTTCCAAGCTAGCGCTAACACTGCCCATAAAAATAATTCGAATAAAAGAGAGAATTATTATTAAAAAATATAATAAATACTATACATCACTTAATGATGCATTAAATTTCATTTGGTCGCAATAATCACGATATTAACCTTAGAATTAGTGATTACGTGATAAATTCTAACACACAAATCGATATCCATACTTAATATTATAAATATGAAGGTTTGTGAGGATGGATGGATGTTTGTTAGTCTTTCACGCGAGAACGGCTGAATGGATCTGGATGAAATTTGGCACAGAGATAGATTATAGTCTGAATTGTACATAGGTTTTTTTATTCCGGAAAAGTGTACGTACATTTTTGTCTAGAAACGAACCCAAAGCGATGCGAGGGTGAGTCGCAAGTTATTTATATTGTTCAAGTAGAAAGCTATAGTAGTTCGAGTATTAGTACTTATTTTTACCATGATTTAAACTCAGCCATTCATATTAAAGTCATATTTATCATCAACTTAAAATTTACACGATATCAAAGTATATACGAATGTTATAAAACATACATACAAATGTGTATGTGAATGTGCGACAGAGTCCGGGAAAGCTTTTACTAGTAACTCGAAAATTCATTAGGGAATGATATAGCCATATATCTAAAAGAAGGATGCAGGATAACAAATAGATGTTATAGAAAAAGGATAGTAGTAGTGAAGGAAATTTCAATACGCTTTTTTTAATAAAATATTATATAACGTCGTATATATTTATTTACGAATGCTCGTCGAGATTCAGAAAAAACAACATCCACTCAGTATTGCAAACGAAATCTCAATGGACATTGTAATTGGATTTCGCTTTATGCAAAGCAGGAAAAACTAAACATTTAACGGCGCATCGGCGTTATTAAGTTTTGATGGGCGAAGTTAATTTAACGGCCTCGCACTGAATACTGATTACTCGCGGAACGTTCAAATTTGTTTAAGTAAATACGTTTTATTCGAAACTTTATAAAAACGTTTGTGAATTGTTTACATTTGTAATGAAATATGAGCTTTTTCTAAGCTTTATTACCATTATAGCGTATATTAATAATATCATTATTGTAAATGCAAAAGTGTATTATTTTTGTCCTATCTCACAGAATGTTGATTTAGTAGTGACCTATTTAGTTTTTATCCCGCTAGATATATTAAATAATTCATCTCTAATATTAATTATTAAAAAAAACGATGCTTTATGAAAAATCTCGTACACTAATTAATCTAATAAAAATAACGGTATTATAAGGTAAACCGTTTATACAATATGATATTCAACTATAGGCAATAAAACAATGTCTGAATATATTGTGATGACAAGCGCGCGTCGACAGCGCGTGAAACAGTCGCCGTATCCAAAGCGGTTGCAATATTTTTGAATTTTAGTAAAAAAACATTAAAAAAATCTTTAAAGGGGAGGAGTCCGGTGACACACACACGTACAAAACATTTGTATACATATGTATATAAAGATTGTCACCAAACTTCACTTACATAATATATAGGTAAATTCAGGTATATTTCATTTCAGCGTTCTTGGATATAAGCATCTACTTGAAAATTAAATTAAAAACGTTGAACCAAAAAAAGAACAGATTACGAATGGACCAAGTTAAATAAAATCCCTCGACAATGATTTATTATAAATTATGTTATGAAATGAAAAACCATGATGTAAATTCGTATAATTTTCATTATTTGACGATTAAACTATCCTAAAGTGCCTGCAGATCAGTCATCTGCCACAGATCTTGTCTCTCGATCCTAACCATTACAATCCGGTCCATTTGTACATTAAGTGTTCCCAGTCATTAGTTTCAAGCGGCTGAGTAATTAAATCGATTTCTGAGTGAATCCTACATCGGGTTTAACAAATGCGTGGCTGTGATTTGGAAACGAGAAAGTAGTTTTCAAATTACTATTACAATTGGGTTCGTGATTAAATCGACCTTGATTATTTAAAGAAATATTCAAGGAAAGTGTTATGTAGAAACATTGACCTGTTATGTTGGAAACGTGTTTAACTGCACTTGAAATGACAGTGATTTTAAGTTCTGTTCCAGAAGTTTGAATCAATTTAAGCATGATAATGGATTTTGCCTTTTAGCAGTTCTGACGGATACAGATCTTGATTAATTGAGCATAGAGATTATGTACATAGGGCCAAAAAATTTATTAATAAAAATTTACATGTTCGTGCTCCCTCGCTTCGTTTAGGTGTGTTCCTAGATGACCTTACGCACCAGTCGTCCTTTATTGACATTTTTCGTTATACCTATATACCATATTACCAATATGATGATGAAATAATTTTTTTATATAAGGATTAACATTTAAAACTTTTAAAAGTATGTAAAGTTAACTTTATGTACTACTAGCGACTCACCCTCGCACCGCTGGTTTGGTCCCTACTCCCAAGTTACGTTTTAACTTTTAGTATAGATTTTTCAGAGATGAGATATTTTCCCGCAGTAAAAAGTATCCTATGTCTTAAACCGGATAACCAGCTATAATCATACCAAACTTCATCAAAATCTGTTCAGTGGTTTTCTCGTGATGCGTTTCTAGACAGACAGGCAAATATTCTAAGAACTATAGATTCGGCCTATGTATCGACAATAATAATTATTTCAATAAGATTTTCCAAAAATATTTAATGTACAGATTCGATCCAGAATTTTATTATATTATGTATAGAAGATAAAGAAATTTATAAATATACTTAATTATATATACAACAGGATTAACATATTATAATTCAAGTAGGCACCTAAACTTAGCTAATTACTTATAAAAAAAAACAAATATGTCTTTATTATATTTGCTTCCTGTGTTTGTTAAAATATAAAATATAGATAAATGATAGATTAATTATATTTGTAGAACTATTAAAGGTGTTAATATTAAAGGATAATCATTTTTAAGCATTCGTTCGGACTTTAGGTTTATGCTGTATTTTTTTACTTATTATTAAAGTAATAATGGTACTACAAATAAATTAATTTAAATTATTGACCAGTTAATTTCCTTCTTAATATGAATCAAATATATAACTTACGTCAAACTTTTTAAAGCACAATGTATTTATTGCCATGCATGTAAGTGTCATGCGCTATTAACAGATTGCGAGCAGGGAGTGTTTTACGATAGTCTTAACTAGGTTTTATCTTATGGGCACATCAACAAGGGCCTCGATCGTAGCATATACGAGTAACAACATACGAATGAACATAGCCTCAGGAAGATGGCTCTCGGAATATAAATGAAGGATATGTGTGAAAGCTTAGATTGGAAGATAGTAGCCTATTTCATTATCTATAATAATGCTAACAGCCTTCTCCACATTATGTTATAGTATATGAATTAATAACACGTTTACGTGCTTATATATACACTTTAGTATACTATAGATGTCATATTTTAATTTGTTGTTACACTATTTTTACTATTTAACTAGCGACTCACGCTTGCTTCGCTCGGGTACGTACTTAGTACGTTTTAATTTTTTTGACCGAAACCCTAATTCTTTTTCTAAAATAAAAGTAGCATAAGGTACCCCATATAACGTCAACTATTGACCAGAGAAGTTCGGAGATTAGCTGGACAAACAGATAGACAGACAGAAAAAAAATGTGTTTTTTTTATATGTACCGGATATAACTTCATATGGATTAAGTAAAAAACTGTTATTTTGTCATTACAAACAGACACTTCTTTCAGACTAAATTTTATTTACCTGTATAGATAATGGTTATTTTTTTAATAGTAGTTAGTCAATATAAGAGCATAAGGGTTATTTGACTGCAATCATATCTGTAGTTTTATTATGGATTAGGATGGGACCTATTTGGCCACTACTAGCATTCACTTTGTACGAATGTTAAGCTCATCTTATTAGTGTTATAGGTAAAAAAGTAAAAATCCTATTCAAGTTACTCTTACAATGAATAATAAATGAACAAATGTCCTTAAAATCAATGCCGAGATCTTTCCCACCTTGGAGCTTATTCAAAAAGAATGAAAGTCTACAAAACTGTACTTATTATAATTGCGGACGCTAAGAGCAGTCTCGTGTTCATTAAACGGTGGAGTGCCTCAAGGCTCCCTAATGGGGCCGCTACTTCTACCTTGTTATCTCATACGTTGCCTTTGTTAAAGCTGTAGTAGTTGCGACGCGTGTCCTTTCACCTGAAGCTATCGTTAGCTATGTATTGTTTACGTATAGTGGCACTGAACAGTTTAAGCACAGTTGAGAGTTAAAGTTTTGAATTTCACGTACAGATTGTATCTAGTAATGTTTCTTGTTTGTTATTTAAGTATAAACATTCTGCCGTGTTGCCTTAATCATGCTCGCTTTTGATATCGACTTATTTCTGCGGCTTAACAACTTTGTTATGAACTTGCAATTCAGGTATTGTGAAGAGTACCTATTATAAAAATAACTTAGATGTGTTAATAATGTCTACAGATTATACGCATTTTTTTCTTTTATAGTTTTTTCAATATGAAACAGATTAGATTACTCTCGATTAGAGTTACTCAAAAGCTGCAATTTGGTCAAAATTTTGGACATACATATTGAATTTATACAAATGTTTCTTAGGTCCTGTATTATATAAAAATTGTTTTAGTAACGAGCCGAGTCTAAGTCACTTGCAATATTATCCTTTATCGGTTATTGTTTTAGGAATATTTTTTATACAGAATATGATAATAAGATTTTAACTATATTCATATATAGTGACGGTGCATAAAAATTTTATTTAATATAAAGCAATTTGTGTTACTTAGCAAGGAATAATTTAAATCAGTAATATTTTATTTACAGCATAACAACATTGTAGACGATCTGATGTTCCGATATGAAAACACACTTGTGGATGAGGATAGATTTATTTAAGGATAGATATGAGACTTAAACGTGCCGATCGCAGCGGCGGTCAATGGACGAATCTCTCACTATTAAAAGTATTACCACTACACAATATTTAAAAGTATTACCAACATAAAGATTTATATAAGAACATTACAGATAATAAATCGCGTCGCTTACACAGCCCCACCTCAGTGCGGCTACCGCAGCACTCATACATCCAAAGGAATTTTAGCGACGCGAGCAACAGATCTCTTTAGACTACCTAACTGAGTTCGAACTTGTACCACTCGCACACAACCGTCTTTGCCAGTGAAAACTTCCTCGACTATACCTCGCGGCCAAACGTTACGCGGGGCATTAGGGTCGACAACCAGCACTAGGTCCCCTACTTGAAGGGGTTTACGTAATTCGGTAGTCCACTTTTGGCGTGGTATTAGCTCTGGCAGCACCTCGATTACCCATCTTCTCCAAAACATATCTGCCAATCTTTGTGCTATTCTCCATTGCCGTCTTAGAAACAAATCGGAATCGTCGAAGTTGCCCATTTGTGGTAAGTGTGATGATGAGCCGAGTAAAAAGTGATTGGGTGTTAAAGACTCCTTACTGTCAACTTCTACTGACACGTGACTCAGCGGACGTCCATTCACCATAGCTTCCACTTCTGCCATCAGAGTGTTAAGAACCTCCTCTCTGGGTGCTCGTTCCTTGAGGACCACCTTCAGTGCAACCTTGACGCTTCGAATTAAGCGTTCCCACGCCCCACCCCAGTGAGGGCTGGCTGGTGGTATGAAGGTCCATTGCGTGCCGTGGATGCTTGCTGTAGTTTTCAGAGTTTGTTCATCGAGCTCTGCTACTGCCTTCTTAAGCTCAACATCTGCCCCTCTCAAATTTGTCCTATTGTCAGAGTACAGATATGCAGGCCAACCACGCCTCGAAGCCATCCTGCGAAGAGCCATTATGAGGGAATCGGTATTGAGGGAAGACACTGTCTCCAAATGAATTGCCCTTACAGTGAGACAGGTAAAAATAACACCATACCGCTTCTCTCTTCGTCTGCCTATTGTAACCTCCATAGGTCCGAAAAGGTCAGTCCCGCAGTGAGTAAAAGGCCGTTGATGATGAGCTACTCTCGCAGAAGGTAAGTCACCCATTTTCGGTATCTGAGGTTTCCCTTTTCTTAATCTACAGAGCATGCATTTTTTTTATATTTCTTTTACTGTAGGTCTCATTCGTATTAACCAATATTTTTGTTTCAGGTTGTTTACTACCATCTCCTGGTTGCCGTGGCCTGCGTTCACATGGTAATACTGCACTATTAACCTGGCTACTCTGCTCCGTCCATCTAATATTACAGGATGCTTCATGCTGTAGGTAACGTCAGCAGCGACATCTATGCGGCCACCCACGCGAAGCACACCATCTTCATCCAGAAATGGCGATAGCGTAAGTAGCTTACTACTTTTATTTAAACATTTTCCACCTTTTATTAAATTTATTTCTGTACTAAAAAATTGCTTTGCGCATATCGTAGAAGCTGCGTTTCACCGCGCTTCATGATAGTGCACTCATCAAGTTCCCTTTTTTGACATTTACTTATAAATTTCAGAACAGCAGACATACTTCTTAAGAGACGTATCCAAGAAGAAAACCGCATAGGATCGGGTACAGCCGCGTGTTCAGGTAAGTGATCTACTTGTAAAATATTAGTTACACATTCCAGGTCACAGTCATCGACGCTAGGTATAACGGAACTCGTAGGCCATGAACTCTCCGCCTCGTACAGAAAGGTAGGTCCATTAAACCACTCACCATCCAGATGTAGACTGTCGTAGTTCTCCCGTGTGCCTCTGTCTGCAACATTTATTGAAGTCGGTACGTATCTCCATTCATTATTTTGAGTCAATTCGTCGATCTCGCCCAAGCGGTGAGCTACATAAGGTTTGTAAGACCTTTTGTTGTTGTGTATCCATTCCAACACCGTCGTGGAATCACACCAAAAGTATCGATCAGCTGTTTTTATTCGATGTGTGGACTGTAGTGTGTTTGCTAATCGTGCAGCCATTACAGCTGCTTGCAATTCCAATCTAGGTACTGTAACCGGTTTTACAGGACTAACTCGACATTTACTCGCCACGAAACAAACTCTTATTTGTTTATTATTATCCACCCAACGCCAGTAAGCGACCGAGCACATAGCTTGTATTGACGCATCGCAAAAAATGTGAAGTTGTAAACAATTATAACACTCGCTTACTCGTCCGTCGCCGGTCGGCGCATCAGTGTGCGTAGACGCAGCTAAGTTACTGAATGAAGTCGCGTTAGTGTGACGTATCGTCGATGCATTCACTCGTTGATAACATCTGGGTATTCGTATATTATTATTGATTTTAACAACTTTAACCATCTGCACCATTTTTTATGAATATCCTTCGTAATTAATTCGTCCCAATCGACGTTCGACTTCCACGTTTCCTGAAGTAATAATTTACCATTTATAGTGAACGGCGAAAGAAAACCATAAACATCGAACAGTGACATAATCACTTTTAATAACTCGCGTTTCGTAGGCCATTTTGTACCATCCATTATTTCTTTGGATATGCGTTTAAACGAGGTGACAAAACCCAGGGTGTCGGTGTCGGGATACCAAATAACCCCCAAAGCGCGCTCGCCTTCATCATCGTTATGACGCGTTCCTATCGTCACGGTAGCGGCCGTAGTGGATAGCGATTGCTTAGGCAAGTTATTCAACAAAGTCTTGCTATTACTCAGCCAGTTACGAATCTCAAAGCCCCCCTGTTTATAAATATAAATGATATCGTGCGCCAATCGAGTACATATATTTTCATTCGGTTGACTATCTATGTAATCATCCATATAGTGCTGTTCGCGAATAGCGTGAACCGCCATGGGCTTTGACGATTCGTAACGCATTGCGTTTTTATTTTTAATGAACTGTGCAATGAACGGCGCACAGTTCGCACCAAATATTAGCGATGTCATTCTGTATGTTCTTATAGGCTGGCTAGGGTTATCACGCCACAGAAATCTAAGAGCGTCCTGGTCGGTAGGTAAGATTTTAACCTTTAAAAACATATCTTTGATGTCGGCTACTACTGCTATTTCGTGTTCTCGAAAGCGCAGCATGATACCTAACAGTGACATCAACAAATCGGGACCAGTTAATAAATAATCATTAAGTGATACACCATGCGTTTTAGCCGCGGCGTCAAAGACAAGCCGTAACTTCTTTTTATTAGGGTTGTCCACCCCAAAATGAGGTAAGTACCATGTTTTGTTTACTTTTGTTTTATCTAAAATTTCCTTAGCAAAATTATTATCTAATAAATGCTTAATACGATCGCGGTACCTCTGAGCGTATTGTGTATTATGAGACATTTTTCTTTCCAAGTTACGTAACCTAATATGTGCCGTACGTTCAGAATCAGGCATTTTACATAAACTATCCTTCCATGGCAGACCCACATGCCATTGACCATCGATTAATTTTGCCGTTTGTTCCAGGTGTTCCAGAGCACGAAGATCATCAGCATTCTGACGTGGTTTCTCGGATATTCCCATAAATTCGATAGTAAATGACCTTTTGACCATCTCGTGCAGGTCATCCAGCGAAGGTTTAGTCGACCCCAATTGAACCTCGGTAACGTGGTTTATGTACGACCTCGCGCGCGACGAGAGTGATGCGGGCACCAGCCCATGGACGCACCATCCCAGCGGAGTACGAGTGGCACAAGGTTCGTTACATTTTCCTACTTTAATTTCTAATGGTAACAATAAATTATAATTGTCTTGACCAATTAATATTTCAGGCTCAGTATTAATACAACAAATTTCATCTTTAATATTACATAAATGAGCATAGTTATTAAAATTAATTAAATGTAAATTTTGCACAGGTACACTAAAGTTCTCAATACTGCGAAGTAATGTTTCAAATTGCTCACCGTTATTGTTTGCTATACAAACTGTGAGAATGTCGGTGTCGCACACCAACGCGCTGCTGTCCCATGCGCCGCGCACACGGATCGTCTCCCGGCGGCCGCGCAGGCCCGCACGAGAGGCGAGTGATGCACTAATAAGAGACACGGTAGATCCGTCGTCTAACAACGCACTCGTAGTAAAAATACCGTTAGGTCCGTGCACAGTAATGGGTACCACCTTTAGTAACACTTTACACTTATCGCTTTTTATATGATTAATTACTGTTTCACTTTCAGGGCTCACCGACGACCGTTCCGCGTTACTATCACTAATACACTGATTGTCATTACGCATAGTAAAATGCAGTAACTTGTGATGGGCCTGTCCACAGTTATCGACGTCACAAGCCGCCGCTGGACAGGTCGATTTATTGTGCGTTGCATCTATGCATTTGTAACATAACCGGTTTCGTTTAACAAAACTCCAACGATCCTTACGTAATGCTTTGCGGAATTTCTTACAATCCTGTAATTTATGAATTGATAAGCGGCAATATTGACATTTTTCTTTATTATTGTATGTTTTATTTAATAAAATTGTATGCATTCCCTCTGTGTATTTTTTCTTGTTATTATAATAATTATCAGAATTATTTTTAATAGTCAATAAAGCCATAGAAGACACTTTTGCAGCTTCTTCGTTTAAAAATTCGGAAATATCGATACATGTCGGTCTTTTACCTTGCTTGATGAACGGGTAACTGTAATCTGCCCACTTTGAGAGTAGAACGGGTGGTAACTTTGAAAGTATAAATATTATTAAATTGATTCCGTTTAGGTATTCATATTGACCGATTACTTTTACGGCTGCTACACAATTTCGCACTTTAACAGAAAATGGTACAATATCCTTGTGATATTCTTGCGGCACTGGATGTAATTTCTTTATATCTACCATGATGCGTGACATTATAAGGTCAGGATTACCAAACTGTAGCTCAAGTGTGGACATTACCATCTCGGGTGACGAAGCACTTATCAGCAGGGCCGAGACAGCTTCGCGAGCTGGACCTCTTAGACACTTTCTTAGGCACCACATATTTTCACTATCTTTGAAATTACACACCTTAGACGATTCCTCATATGCCTGCTTAAATTGAAGCCATTCCATGGGGTCACCAGTAAATACGGGTAAATCTTTTGGTGTACATATTCGACTTAACAAGTTGCTATTTATGTTGTTGGTAGAAGCGGCTGCAAGATCCTTCAGTGCGCTGGCCAGAAGGTGAACTGTCCCATCAGTACCGATATCCTGTGTGATCGGTGGGCACGGCGCGTCCGTGTTTTGACCCTTGTCGTGGACGGGCTGTGCTTCCAGTTCTCGATGGCTGCGCTCCAACCAATCTTCTACATCCTTGTTAGTGTGGTCTGATTGCACACTACACTCGTCGTCAATCTCCGCTAGGTCCGCCGCCAAACGTTTATTAATTAGGTCCAATTCGATTTTTGCTCTCGCTTCTGCTGCCTCCAGTTCTAGCTTCTTCTTACGTGCAAGCGCAGAGGACGACGATGACCTCTTAGACTTCGCACTGAACACTTGTCGAGACGTTGAAGGAATATTTTGAACGGCCATTAAGGGCGTTTCCGTTTTTACAGTACTACCTTCATTTTTATTTTTGTTGAGCAAAAATGTTTTATCTCGTTGTGTATTATCCTCTTTAACGCATTTTTCTTCGTTAATTGGTTGTACTGGAACCTCTTGTACGGATAACCTGGACTCCTGATGCTCCTCATCCTTCTTTACCATACTTTCATACATCTTCCGGGTGTTCACCATCCTTTTTGGCGTGTGGAACATTTAAAGATCCGCTCGAAGTGACCAGCTGTAGACGATCTGATGTTCCGATATGAAAACACACTTGTGGATGAGGATAGATTTATTTAAGGATAGATATGAGACTTAAACGTGCCGATCGCAGCGGCGGTCAATGGACGAATCTCTCACTATTAAAAGTATTACCACTACACAATATTTAAAAGTATTACCAACATAAAGATTTATATAAGAACATTACAGATAATAAATCGCGTCGCTTACAAACATTATCATTTTATTCGAGTACAGACAATTTAAGTGTATTTTTCCTACATATGTACAATGTAAATCTGTATATTGTGTAGAGTTTACAATACAAATAAAAACTACTTTATATTTGATAATACACTACTTTAAAAAATGACATAAGGAAATAACATCAAATAGAACAAACGTGAAATTTCGAATAAATCACAGGCCGTCGATTCCATTTCACACGTCCATCCTTTCCGTTTCATTGACCGCTCCCAAAAGCTTTATTTCCATTTTGATATTTCGGTCAAAAGCTCTCTCTGTCGAAATGATAGTTTGAGCGTTCAAAAATGTGCCATCTATATAATTGCAGGAGCGTTGTATACTTAGTTTATTATTTCATTTTTACCTAGGTTGCTAAGCGCCTAGAGTTAAGTGCCTTACCTTAAATCAGTATTATCTCATTTTAAATAAAAAAATAAATAAGTTGGATCATTAACGCACAGCACCATCTAATTCCATGGTAAGCTACGAGGCTTGTGTTATGGATACCAGATAGTTAATACACTACACGTATATAATTTTAAATACATATATATTTTATATATAAGCACCCATGACTGGAGTGCAAACATTAGTGCTCATCACACAATGAAATGCCCCCAGCGGGACTCAAACCGGCGACCGGTCACACAGCAAATAGGGTCACTACAAACTGAGCCAAACGTGTCGTCAAAAGCAAGTCAGCTTGGGAATTTAGTAGAAGAATGATGATGATGTTCTCCTGACCGATTCCGGCCACGGCGGCCAATCTCATTGAGACTAGCCAACTGCGCAGGAGATATTATAGTGCACAAGTGTACGCGTAGACACAAGTGCACTCTCTATTCCTGTCACTCTCATACTCCGATGGGACGACTACTCGACACGACCGGTGAGAGATAAGGTGCAGGACTGACGGCTTTACGTGCTCTCCGAGGCACGGGGGTGAAACACCGCCAACTTCCCAACTCCGGGCTGTTACTGAGGCTTACTATACAGAAAGACTCAATAACTAAACTTGGCCCGACCCGGGACTCGAACCCAGGACCTCCGGGTGTGCAGCCGTACATGCTAGCCGCTATACCACCGAGGCAGAATACTTAAGTATGAATAAAAAAGAATACTGTATAAATAAACTTAGATATTCTAATACTTTTCAAATAAAGTATTAAAATTTGTTAATCTTAACGAATTTTTAATTTAGTATTTTTTATCCTTAAATAGCAACGAAAAAAATTTATAACGGTTTTATTTAAGCGTAATTCACTTAAAATTTTGCAGGACCCTCTGCTTTATGTGGGAACATTTAATGTTATCTGCTTTAAATTTAATTAAATCTCTTAGCTTAATAATATTAACCCCATTAAATTAAGCCCACGCATATTTGATTTTAAGTTTTATAATTTTATATGCGTCATGCAATGATTATGTGTTAGTTCTGAACATACTAGGTACTCTCTAATAATGACTAATAAATGGTAACGAATTTGATTTTAGCATAATGAAAATATTGTGTTGGGGCCAGTTCTCATTTAAATTCAAATATTTTATTCAGCATTAAAATATTACAATTTTTTACTGAACGTCCTGAGTCTGCTACCAGTTCGGAAAAAACAAGCCTCAGACTTGAGAAGAACTGGCGAAAGAAACTCAATCACTGGTGATATGTCAAATGGCTGCATACCAAACAATTTTTTTTTTATTTATTTATTCTTAAACAAAATTAAAGTCATAATATTTTCTTAGATTTACGCGAATGTTTGACATTATTTAAATAAAACTATCTTTTCGGATTATTTCGCGGATTTATTTTGATTTTTGGTTCCCGACGTTTCGAATGCTTTACAGCATCCATGGTCACGGGAGAGACTGAGGTGTTACATGTCTTGAATGTATAGTTATTACAGACAGCCTACCCACAATTAACAAAATGAAAGTTGCACCAATTACATTACAATATTTTTTAACTTTAAACATTTTTATAATTTTATAATTTTAATTATAATTGAACATGGAAAATTATTTATTTAATTTTTGCTATTATTTTTATAATTATTACAATTTTAAAAATATTAATTAGTAATCTATATTTAGTGTTGCCATTATTATATTTATAACCATAAAGAAAATTATAAAATATAGTATTAATTATTTAAGCCATATAATTTAAAAAAGTTAAAATTAATTAAGGATAATAATTTTAATTTTGTTTGCTATTATTTAAAAAACAAATTACTAAGCAACACTATTAATATATACTTTTACAAATGAAAAATGAAAAATATTAATCGACAAAATCGCCGCGATCTACGCAGAAACGACCGGGACATTGAACAGACGTCTAATATTGTTAAGACAGTATTGACACCATCTGATTTCAACGATTGCATTGATACTTTAAATAAGCGTGAAACAACCAAATATAATCAATGCAAAATTAAACATATTTTAAAATATCAAAAACTCGTTGGAAAATTAAACATCAAAAAGAAAAAGAAAACCATAGAGCATAACGGAACGCGCCCGTCTACCACAGATACACACTCGTGCGGACCTCAAGCTGTTGTCAATCTGTCAAAACAAACGTTGGACGAACCTACTATTCGGGTACTAAATAAAGGTTTGAATTTTGCTGTAACGCCTACGCGCATTCCTTATGAAAACATTATTTGCGCAGTTGAAGATGCCCTGGCCCAAAACAATATGAAAACTGAGGATATGGAGGCCATACGTCAAGATGTTTCGTCTTTATTACGTCGTAGTACTAAGCCCAAACCAAACCTCAATAAACAAGAGTATTTAGCGTTGAAGAACCTACGCAATAGGTCAGACATCACCGTTCTACGCGCAGACAAAGGAAATGCAACCGTTGTGATGGATACATCAGATTATAATGATAAAATAAAACAACTTTTGTCGGACGAGAGCACGTACAAAAAGGTTAAAACGGATCCAACTACCACCGTTTTAAATAATACTAAAAAGCTAATTAAGGAACACTCCGATACATTAAATCTTGATGTTAAAAATCTTATTCCATCATGTGCAAAACCACCTAAGTTGTATGGACTTCCGAAAATACACAAGACTAACGCTCCGCTACGTCCAATTGTGAGTCAGATCGACTCACCGACTTACAAATTGGCTAAACTAGTAGCAAAAGTACTCTCACCACTCAGAGGATTAACAAGAGCGTTCACAAAGGACTCTTACCATTTTGTCAATGAAGTTAAACACCTAAAACTCATGGACAATGAAACAATGGTTAGTTTCGATGTACAGTCTTTATTTACCAGCCTACCAGTGGAAGACTGTATTGAAATAATATCTAGGAAGCTACTAGATCACAACATGTCAATAGAATACATTGAACTTTTAAAACACTGCCTAACATCCGGCTATCTACTGTGGAATGGTGAATTCTATAGGCAAGTGGATGGAGTGGCCATGGGTTCGCCAGTCTCCCCCGTCGTAGCCGACATCTTCATGGAGGACTTCGAGGAGACTGCTCTGAACACATCACCTGTGACCCCTCGTTTCTACAAGCGGTATGTAGATGACACTTTCACAATATTACCATCTGATAAAATAACTGTATTCTTAGAACACCTTAATTCTATAAATCCTAAAATACAATTTACAATGGAATTAGAATCAGACAATACCTTAGCTTTCCTAGATGTATTAGTTAAACGAAACCCAGATAACACCTTGAGTCATACTGTGTATAGAAAGAAGACCCATACTGATAGGTACCTGAACGGTGAATCTCACCACCATCCTTCACAGTTAGCTACCGTGGGAAAATCTTTGTTTCAGAGAGCGCGCGGGATCTGTGACGAGCAACACCTGGCCGGAGAACTGCAACATGTCAAGCAAGTTCTGCGTGACAACAAGCTGCAAGTGCCGCGCCTGCGTCACAGTGACCGAGTGAAACCAGCCACAGTCGAGCGCGTCCCTGCAGTCTTGCCATATATGAAAGGAGTCACTGACAAGATTGGCTACATTCTAAAGCGAGCTTCAATTAAAACTTACTTCAAGCCGCCAAGGAAAATTAGTCAGTTCTTACCACCTGTCAAGTGCCACATCCCTCTACAAGATGCAGGAGTTTACAAGCTTGATTGTGATTGTGGGCTCTCTTACATTGGACAAACAAAGCGATCCATTAGAACCCGGGTCAAAGAACACATAGCTGATGTGAAGCACCGTCGCAATACAACATCTGCTGTCTGCAAACATAGCCAGGACCGCCCAAGCCATTATATTCGTTTCGATAGACCTCAAATCCTGGCGAAAGAAAACCGATATCGCCCTAGAATGATTCGGGAAGCCATTGAAATTAAAAAACATCCAAATTTCAATAGGGAAGATGGCTGGGTACTACCATCGTCATGGGATCCTGTTATTAATATAATAAAATCTAATAATAAATATAAACATAACAGACAGGCAGATGTAGTAAGTTCATACTGTGTAGATCAAAATGACAGTTTATCTGATTAATATTTTTCATTTTTCATTTGTAAAAGTATATATTAATAGTGTTGCTTAGTAATTTGTTTTTTAAATAATAGCAAACAAAATTAAAATTATTATCCTTAATTAATTTTAACTTTTTTAAATTATATGGCTTAAATAATTAATACTATATTTTATAATTTTCTTTATGGTTATAAATATAATAATGGCAACACTAAATATAGATTACTAATTAATATTTTTAAAATTGTAATAATTATAAAAATAATAGCAAAAATTAAATAAATAATTTTCCATGTTCAATTATAATTAAAATTATAAAATTATAAAAATGTTTAAAGTTAAAAAATATTGTAATGTAATTGGTGCAACTTTCATTTTGTTAATTGTGGGTAGGCTGTCTGTAATAACTATACATTCAAGACATGTAACACCTCAGTCTCTCCCGTGACCATGGATGCTGTAAAGCATTCGAAACGTCGGGAACCAAAAATCAAAATAAATCCGCGAAATAATCCGAAAAGATAGTTTTATTTAAATAAAATTAAAGTCACTTATTTCTCTTGATTTAAGCCTCAACTATACACTATACACGATATCACACTACTATTACAAATGCGACAGTTTTTGCTGGACGATTTTGAATGAAATCTAGTACATAGATAGATATGATCTGGCGCATAGCCTCCAGTTAGTAATAAAATTTGGCAAAAGGTGGCGCTACCTGTATGTTAATATTGAAAATGTTAAAGCCACCTCGGGACTCCTCCGAGCGAAGAGAAAATCGCTAGTTTTTACTATAGATTATATAGATTTAACTTATTCAAGCTACTTCTTAGTCGGTATAAGAGAAGGGACCGTCTACTTTAATATGCTGTTACAAAAATGCGAACTAAACCTTTTGAAAGTAAAAATACGTAAATACGCATGCATTGAGTGATGCTGGAGGAAGCTGATGTCAATAATTTATTATTTTCGTTTCCTTTAGCGACGCCATTAGCGCGTTGAGTGCCCGTTCCTGAAATTTCTCGTTCCAATATTTAGGGCGACAACAATGCTTTTAAAGTTTAATGATTAATACCAAGTTCTCACATCTCACTTATTCTTTTTTAATTTAATGTATATCTTTATTAGATTAGCACTTTACTAGTGAACTAAATAAGCAGAGGAAATAAAATAGGATTATATGTTTTTCTGTGAGGAATATGAATGTTTTGTCAAATTATTAAAAGAAACATGAATCTGTTCAACAGGTCCACCTACCGAGTTCAGTTATAGCTAAGAGCTATTCAAGTAAGCTCTTAAGTACACAAAATATCATCAGAATCATTTAATTAAGAATAGCGAACACACACCATTACACCGTATATCTTTAGTATTATTATAAAGACGTAAAGTTTGTGAGTTGGTGACGTTGTAGGGGGTAATCTCTGGATCTACTGAATCGATTTAGATGAAATTTGGTAAGAAGATAGTTTGAGACCCTGGAAAGGACATGGATTTAGACTTTTTATCCCGGAATTCCTTAAGGGGGTGAAAATAGGGATGAAAGTTTGTATGAGGAATCAAGTTAGGGACGAACCCGAGCGAAGCCAGGGTAAGTCGCTAGTATTATATAGAGTAGTATCAAGACTTCAATTCGCCGGCGTTCCTAGTAACTTTGTTCGATTACTTTCTTATTATTGACTCGTAAAATATCTCAAAGTAATAAAAAAATCATGTTAATCGATTGTTCCATTTTCAAAAAGAAGAACAAATAAACAAAAGTTGTTTCACTGTAAAACAATTTATTCAAGGGAAATATGGAGCAACCTCTTTCTCTTTTATTCACAGTCTATTGGAGTAAATATCTATCTGCCCGAGTAAAACTGACTAACATAAATAAATATTCATATCTTATATATACATATCTAAGACTGAAAGAAAAGCCACAAATATTAATAAAGAAATCGACGAGTTTTAACATCTCTTACAATATTTGTACTATACATTAAACTATTAATATAAGTCAAACGGCTTCAAACTATCATAAACTTACAAATTGATGTAGTAAGTAAAACAATTACAGTCTTCTGTTTCGTGTTTGCAAACACTCGTTTCTTTCAGCAAAGTATGAGGATTTAAAACTTTTCTGCATTCAATTTCCATTATATACATTTCAAATGACTCGAATGAAATATCTCATCGAATAAAAATTCTGATACTGTTGTTAATATTGTGTTAATATTCCTTTTCCATTTGCAAATGTAATAATAAAAACGATGTTGTATATCACTCCAGTTTTTCAATTATCATTTTTTCATCGTCTGCTAGAGAGTTAATTTGAAAATAATTCAAAATCGATACAAGTCGATGCCGAGTGATCGTAAAGCAAGCTAAACGAGAATGTAACGATCGGCTATTAAAGTTAAGGAATAAGGTAGAAATGTACGTACAAATACAATGGGACCCGATTCCTATTGTACAAGGGATTTAGAAACATTTAAGAACAGAAGCGATGCCGAATTTAATTTTCCGGGTCATACGGTCAAATATATGCGATTAACTTTGACCACGACTTGTTGCGATTCTTCTGAAATGTTAAGTACACTTGTTACATTTTATTAACTAAAATAGTGCTTCTAGCGTTTATTGTAATAGAAGATACGCGTTCTTCTTCTTCTTCTTCTTCTCGTGTCGATGGCAAGTTTTAAATCGAGTCAGCCCAAAACTCAGCCACGATCTTTGCTTTATCAGTGGCGTCCATAAGCTCCTGTAAGTTGCAGGTAACAGGGCAAGCAGGGCATGCCTGCCTCATCGTTTGTGGAACCGTACCACATCTGCACTCCAGGCCGCCCTCTGAGAATCCCCACCTGGACAAGTTTTCCTTGCTTCGGCCGACCTGAGTCCGGAGTCTGTGAGATACGCGTTAAATTTCTACTTGGGAAAAATGTTTGTGTTGTATTGAATTTATTTGCTACTGAGATGAAGATGGTTATTCTGATCTGAGGAAGAATATTATAAAGATTTTTTAAGAAATTTTTGTTCATATTATTATTAGTCTATTGTTTGACAGTGAGATGAATTTATTTAGTATTAAATATGTAAATACACTACAAACCCACTTTACAGTGCCAACTTTTGTTTTTCTATATACATACATATGTATGTAAGACAATCTCTAAAACTAGTGCACCGGTTTACGAGAACATCATTTAGTATAAATTAATATACTATTTTTGAGTGAAATAAATATTTTGCATAAGACAACATCGATTCTGTAGTGCCTCGGGGATGTTTGCCCAATCACGTACGGATAGTTTCCACGCCTTAATCAGGAAAAAGGTGGCCTGGCTTATTACAATGGTTCGAGGGAATAGCAACAGCATCCTGAAAATCGTGGCTGAGGACCCGAGAGCTCCTGTGCTGAGGCATCTCATGCGGAATCATTGCCCGCATGAAATGCCTCGTAAGTACATGACTCATTAAATCTGTATTGGTATTTGTTACTAACCCTAGTGTATAAGTTCCTAAAGTGTTACTAACAAAAATGGTTCCGTTGTTGTTCCGAATAAAAACATTATTATTATTATTATTATAATATCTTCGAAATAAAAGAATTTACTAGCCCTGACTGACTAATTTATGGATGCCGTGATGTAGCCACTGGGCTTGAAATGCTACACATCATCACATATACTTCAGAATTCAAGCGTTTCCCGCAAACACATAGATTTTGAATTGTTATCTACAATTAAAGATGACTTTTTAAAATAGTGTATATTTGTACAATGCACATAAACCCAGCTACTTTTTTTGATAAAAAATCGTAAATGTTTTATACAATGTAAAATTTTCCACCAATTTTTATTCCTGACATCATTTCTAAGTGTCTACCTGTCCTTATAGAAATAGGCTGTCAAAATATCAGTCACTCAGGCTTTTGGCCTAGGATATGATGAATGAATTAGCAAAAGCTATTTATATTACATACTATATTTATATCTTTTGATGCTGTGTCCTAAATCTATATCGAAAACCTCTACAGTGCGACCATTATCGCCCTTTTTTGTCCCCGTTTCGTCCCATACCGATAGCAACGGGTAATTGGAGATCCCTTGCTTGGTTTTGGAGGGACGAGATTCTATTACTCGCATCATTAGGTCGCACGTACATGTCTGATGAGACGTTTGGCTCAGTCGCTGGAATCAAAATATAGTGGGTTTGATACTAATTGTGGTAATTTTTTATAACAGTATGCAGTAATAATATTTTTATAGATATTAAAGTTATTTTTTGCACTTGGTTTTTAAATAGCAACTGAATAATAAATGGTTTTTAGCCTTAACACTTATCGTTCACAAATGCTACTTTTACTGGTGAAAATGACATAATGTTACTGCAATTTTACTGAGACTAGCCAGTTGCACGAGACATTCTAGGTTCAATAGGACGACAGCTCGAAACCACAAGAAAAAGAAACCTATCCAAGGTACGAAGGTGAAACACTGTGAACTTTCCAATCCTGGACTGCTGTTTACAATTTCTTGACAGAAAAAAATCATTAGATAGAATCAGTCCTAATTGTGCTTCATCCCACAAGCTCCGGATCTACGGCCACATAAACTTGTCGCTAGACCAACGAGAATGTCTCACAGGATAGAAATAATATGACATTTTAGACACTAAAATGAGTATTCCCGTATCTATTAAGCATCCATGTGAATATTTAAAAGTAAACAAATGAGATTCATAATAAACCTACAAAACATTTTAACTAACACACTGAATTTATATTATTTTAGTTTTTTCCAATGATTTAACCGAAGCGGAAGCGCCGCCCCGCAGTCGCTCACGTGTGAAAATATTTCACTCAGATGCGTTCGACCGTGGAAATGAGATTGTGTTAAAAAATAAAACATTCGTTGCTCGTGTGGACGTGGAGCTTGCACTGAGCTTAAGTAGAATACAGAATAAGAATAAAACCTATAAAAAATATCTAACTAAAACGCTATTTTTGCCTGCATGTTGAGTGTTGTGTTATCAAGCTATGTTGATATTGATGTGATTTTTAACATAATTTGGATAGTCTTTTGGAAAGTTTACTGTAACGTTTACTTTTATTTTGTTATAGTGTATATTTATTGGATTTTTAATAAAATTGATTTTTTTTTTGACCACCTAAAATATGATAAACGAGTTCCTGAACAAATTAAATGGGTTATAATTTTTTCAGTTAAATGGGTTATAATGTTTAATGTTGCATCTCAGTCCCACGCGCCACTCTATTTACTCGTCCCTGGTGTACGAAAGGTTTTATTTACTTAATTACGGGAAACCGGAAGCGTATAAATTTATGAGTTGATACAATTGCAACAGTTAATGGATGTCACCGGAAGTTTGATTTTATAGTTACTTATGATTATGACTTATATCTTTTACTAGTCTTCCAAAGGTATCCCATTCGTTCAAAGCCTCGTACATTACTGATGTTATACAGTATTTTTGTTATATAGTGATATAAGATATCTCATAGGAATAAGTACTGATTTAAAAACGCTTTCGATCGTGTTAACCATGTATAAAAACATAATAAATAAATCTTACATTTGATCATTTGGGTATGTATGGAAATCTTGTAAGATGTCAAAATATAATGCAATCAGTAAAAACTTTTTAACAAAAAATAAAGCTGATTTCCAAGCACTAAAATGTAAAAAATAACTAAACGGAGGTTTTCATTTAGAATAGATACCTAATCAGATATTTTCGAAATCGGTGCCAGCCGATGCAAAGTAAATCTAATATATTTCGATACGTAAAATACATAATATTTACCTATTAGATATTCATATCTTAAAATATTGTAGGCCGGCACCGTAATAAGCGAGTAATTTGTAAGAAGAAAGTTTTTAATAACATATTCGATTAAACAATTTATTTAAAAAAATATTTATTGTAGATTTTTTTAAAACCGCTAATTCGGAATTAAAACTATATAATATATCTGTGTATATATATAAGTATGTTAAGCTTATGGCTAGTGGTAGTTTAGCTGACTAATCTTTCAAGACCGAAGGACGAGGATGTGATCTTGTTGTTTGTGTTTCAACATGCGAATAAATGATTGAGCTAATTCGGACAGCTTAGCGTGCCGTGCATAGCATTTCTCTATAATATATCGCAGAGCTATAGCCGCAAAAGTTTCCAACGCACTTTGACTTGCAAACGTCATAGTTGTCAGAGTAGAATTACATTGATCATATAAATACAAAAACAATATAAAAGCTTAACCCATCCAGGAATCGAACTCACGACCTCGAAACCACGTTTACTTAAACCTGGAATAAAACCCTATTAATGTAAATTAGTCGAAATTTAAAAGAAAGCAATGTTTGTCAATATTCTGAAACTCTAAATATTTCTAAGATAACTTAACGTTAAAGTTCACTAAGTTTTAATACAATGTATACATGAATATCATCACGTAGTAACAGAATGCTAACTAAGTTCTGCCGTACTTGTGTTCTAGCACTTGGCTAAGTTAGTGCTTAGATTGCATAAATGATGATTGATATTTGATAAAACAATTAAAGATTTAATAATAATAATAAATCATATTAGTATAAATTAATTAAAACAAGTAAGCTTAAAAAAATAGGTGAATATAGTGTATGTGTACTACATACATATATTTGTCTATCTTAAAGAGTACATTTAATAATATAATAATCCCACGAGAACCATACATTTTTCCGGGACAAAAAGTGGATTATGTGTTATTTTGATGTATGAGCTATATAATTGTAAGGTTTCAATAAAATCCATTCAGTAGTTTTAGCGTGAAAGAGTAACAAACATCCATATATTAGAAAATTAAAAAAATAAATATACACGTAAAACATATCATCGTGAGATTATCCGGAAAAACTAACATACTTGTAACAGTAAAAGCTTAAATATAAAATGCTAGCTTTTCTATACTGGAAGTATTTCAGCAGAACTTAAATTTTACTGCCATTTTCAGCTCCACACGGGATGAAGGTACAATTTTGTTGCATTATTCTGTTTCAGAAGCTCGCATCAAGTCTTTGAACTCATCCCAATGCAGTTAGCAGGTAGTGAAGAGAAAATTTTGTATAGCAGTTAAAAATAACTTATGTGCTACTTCTGAAATCGTTGTATACCTTTATTTTAAACTAGCAACTTACCCTCGCTTTGCTCGGGTGTATCCTAGGTACATTTTAATTTGTTTGAGGGAAACCCTAATTCTTTTTCTAAACTACTAAAAATAACATCAGCTATGTTCCAGTGAAAGTCCCATCAAAATCGATCCAGCCATTTCGGAGGTTTGCCGGAATAAACAGACAGATATACAGATCGACAGACAATTATTATTATTTTTTTTTTATTATACGTACCCTATATACTTTCATATGTATTTAGTAAAAAGCTGTTATTTTGACGTTACACACAGCACTACAATTTTATTTATCTGTATATACTCGTACTAGTATATTGTAGTAGTGAATTACCCTTTTTTCACTCGGATACGTCATAAGTGCTATTTTACGACTTGACACAAAACATCGACTTTTCTTTTAATATGATAGCGTCTCATTTTGGCAATGTTTCAATGTAAAGAAGTAACAAACATTCACACCTAAATACAAATATTAGGAGTGTGATTAAAATGCGAAAATCTGTGTGCATGGCTTGTTATTCTTTCACATAGTAACAGCACAACAAATTGGCGTATTTTATGAATATAAGATAAGGACCAAAGGTACCTATGTTTTGTAAATTTAATTGAGATCGTGCGAAGAAGACACTAATTTTTTTGGGTTTGCTACGTGTAATATTTGCCAATTATTATTGTATTTTTGTGATTTTATAAATAAGTTATTTCTAAAGTGTGGTTGTACATAAATTTCAAAAAACAATAAGCATGAAATACTAACTTATAAAGTAATTTTCAAATCGTTGCGCCTAATACCAAAATAAAATAAAAATAAAGTAGCTTTTACGTTGAGTACAGTACATTGTAAATAATTTATTTATCTATTTTAAACAAAATGAAATCTATTCCTTAAAATCTCTATAAATCTATAAACAGTGGGTTTCAAAATCAACAGTATTTCCGTCCACAACAGTCACGCAACAAATTCAATCCAACCAAAACATCTGCGAATCTAAACGATCGAATTAGTCAAATGCTCGCCCAAAATCATCTCGAACAAAGCACAAGCTAAGGCGCAATTTGTTACCGCATACCCTGCATTTTAATTGAGGCGGTAACTCAGTGCCGTTTATCCGAATTCTGTAGGTCCTGTACGCAAGTTGTGATAAATAGTGTTCCTGCGAACTAAATCACACCTTCTGAAAGGAGCTGAATTAAGACGGTATGCCCTAGTTTTAGTGCAAGTTATGGCGTACCTTGTTTTATCTAGTAATTTTCTTGGGATGTTGTTTCGGAGAATTCCTTAAGTAACCTACTTCATATTATTTATAATCGCTCTTTATATAATATACAAAAAAATATGTTTAAAACTTTACGTAATTTAAACTAAACATTGCGATAAAAGTATAGTGAAGCGTTGTATGCACAATACACACATCCTACCATCAGATAGATGGCATTTGTGTTTAATCGAATAATGTGGGATTCATTACTCTGATATTGTCTAATTTTGTAGGTAGGTCTTTGCAAATGTAACAGGAACAATTTTCTAGACGAACATAAAACTTCTAGACCATTTTTCAATTTAGAATTGCATCCTAGTTACATGTGTTAATATTATAAAAAATACCTATTTGAGTTATATATTTTATGACTTAGTATTATTATGCAGATTTCGCACTCATGCATAATGCATACCAATCATGTTTCAAGCTGTTAGAACATTCCTATCAATAAAAAAATATTCATATATATATAACCACCAGAAAGAATCCATAGCGTGAATCTTTTCATCTCGCTTCACCATAAAAAACAGAAAATAAATTTAATTCTCATTAAATTTGCACGCTTCATAATTTAGAACTGATTCGAATTGATCAGCGATGTCGTTTTAAACGAGGGCCTTTTGTTGTTCGCAAATTGTTCACTCATCATTCCACTCGTAATAGCTGTTTTTATATTTTCTTTATAACAACGCAACTTTATGTTATTAAAACGCCTCGGGATAGGAGTTTATGAAACTGGGCGCGCACATTTATTAAACACGTACGTTGTTCTTTTACCGGGTTATTGATTGTTTCAGATTTTGCTATTTGCTACTCGTATATAATCGTCAAGATTTTGTAATACATCGTTTTTATAAATACATTTATAATGTTCGCGTCCATCACAATATTAGTTATATTATTAATTTTTTCACTCATGTTCAAATCTTTTATTATATACAAGCATTGCCCGCGGTTCCATCCGCGTTTAGATGACCAAAAACCAAATTCTTAGGTTTTACATATTAGTATACTCTTACATTGCAGTTTTTGTATTTTTTTCTTAAAAATGAGATATTTTCCCGCGGTAAAAAGTATCCTATATGTTGACCCGGACAACCAGCTATTACCATACCAAATTATATCAAAATCCCTTCAGTGGTTTTTCTGTGATGCGATAACAGACAGACAGACGGACAGACAAAAATTCTAAAAACTATAGATGAGGCCTCTGTATCGATAATAATGTCTCGATAAAAATATTTAATGTACAGATTCGGCTTAACTAGAATTTTATTATATGTATAGATAAGCCATATTGTTATATTTAAAAAAATAAAGACTTTTTTGTTCTTAAGGTTGTTAGCTAAGTTTAGAAGATAGTACACGTTGCGAATTATGTGGTCACTTTCAGGCTCTTTCAATGTTGAATATTAAAATTTATATTTTTTTACTTGCAATTTTATCTAAAAAAGTTAAAGAAAACAAGTATAGTCCTGCTTATTTTCTTTTGGCAATTCTTTTCAAGACTGAGATAAATTTAAGGGATTTTAAAATGCTGGTAGAGTTTATGGCAAACAGCAAATATATTTCTGAAATACAAATATTGAATAAAAAAAATTGGATTTGAATTGCAAAACTCATATACCTAATATTACACGCGAGAGTCAATCGCTATTAAAATATAACTTACTCGTATTAGTATTGCATAGTTAAATCTGAACCGAGTTGATTGAGCTAATTTATTATAATTTTCCGAGTACTAAGTGCAATAAAACACCATTTTGTAACATTTCATTATAGTTTTGTTTGAAAAAAAGTTTTTTGAGCATACGTTCATTTCAGTAAATTGTGGATCACATTTAAATATTATATATAACCAATGCCCACCGGTTATTTATACATATAATAAAATTGTAACTAAGCCGAATCTGTACATTAAATATTTTTTGGAAAATCTTATTGAAATAGACATTATTTTCGATACAGAAGCCGAATCTATAGTTTTTAGAATTTTTGTCTATCTGTCTGTCTGCCTGTTACCGCACCACAGAAAAACCACTGGAGGGGTTTTGATGAAATTTGGTTTGGTGATAGCTGGTTATCCGGGTCAACATATAGGAAGGATACTTTTTACCGCGGGAAAATATCTTATTTCTGAGAAAAAATACAAAAACTGCAATGTAGAGTATACTAATATGTAAAACCTAAGAATTTGGTTTTTGGTCATCTGCCGCGGGCAATGCAAGTATAAAATAAATATGTTATATAATAGGCAGTTAATTTGGCAGATTAACTATTTATACTTAATTTTGTGTTATATAACTATTATTATAACAGTTAGCTAATATATTGGAGTTTATAGTAATGTTATGTACTTTGAGTCTGCATCAACGAAATTACTCACAAATCTCATCATTCCATATACATAATGTACATATTTTCTATATGTAAATATTATAAGACGATAAGCAACTGTGACTAAGTAGCTTTTTGTTTCGCATCTCCCTAATGCGGCCCTTTGATCTATGTCAATATGTGAGAGTGTTTTCACCGCGTCAAATTAGGGATGATTGATTTGCCTTACTTAAGAGGTTACGGTTTATTCTTACAAAGGTTCCTTTTACGTTTAATAAGGAAGTTGTAAACGCACGAGTGTTAAGCTACATAAGTATTATGATACGATCGAATAATCAACTGGAAAGCTTCAGTTAAAAAAGTTTATTTAGCGATATATCGAGCAAATTAGGGAGTTAAAAAAATATTTACACGATTTTAAGGATAATCTAGTTCACATTACACATACATATATGTGCTTATATTTAGCCCTTTTTAACGTCCCACTGCTGGGCATGGGCCTCCTTTTAATACCAGGGGAATTAGGCCATAGTCACCAAGCTAGCCAAGTGCAGGTTGGTGGACTTCACATGTCTTTCGAAAACTTTTTAAGTTTCCTCAAACATGCAGGTTTCCTCACGATGCATGTTTTCCTTCACCATAAGATAAGTGGTAATGATTTTGGGAATGATTTACACATGAAAATATCAGAGGTACGATACCCGGGTTTGAACACGCTTCACTAGGTTACTCAAGCAAGCGTGTTACCACTGAGCTACCACTACCTGTATGTATACAGTATACAGTTGATAATAATTACCCTCTTTCTGGAACTGAACTTGAACTCCATACAACAAATCCATTCAACTTTTTTTAGAAAAAATTTGACAACGTCAAAACAAAATTTATTGTGTAATCAAAATTTATTTTAAAATATATCCGAAAATA
This sequence comes from Brenthis hecate, assembly GCA_951806755.1. Lineage (NCBI taxonomy): Eukaryota > Metazoa > Arthropoda > Insecta > Lepidoptera > Nymphalidae > Brenthis > Brenthis hecate. The sequence continues at coordinate 6,854,478 of OX638277.1, forward strand.
ACTTTAAAAAATTAAGTAATAGTATAAAAAATATTTTAAAAGACCAAAAAATCAAAATTGCGTATTATAAGACTTCCGCGATACCATTCAAACAAAGAAAGACAATAGCATTCCCAAGGAGGGTTGACGTCAGGCAGGCGCCCGGTCGTAAAACTTTTGCCAAATCCTATCAGCAGTACAGAAGATGTACTGCGCCGACCCCAACTGATTGGAAAGTGGGCAGAGAGAAGAAGAAGAATATCCATACAATCTTCCATGTCCTGTTTATAATTTTGATAGAAACATTGTATTATTACAACTTTTTGTAAAAGTTGCTTCTCAGCTGTGTCTATGCGATTCAGAATTTGTAATCAATTTTACAAGCATTTTCTGCTATCCAATTATTATTGAGTTAAAACCTGACATACTTATGTACGTAATTTGTACTTAAGTGACATCATAATAATAAATATGTTGGGACATTAACACACAGCACCATCTAGTTCCATAAATGGTAAGATACAACGCTTGCATTATGGATACCAGATAGTTGATACACTACCCATATATAACTTCAAATACATACATATTATAAATATAAACCACCATCACTGGAGTACATTCGTGCTCATCACACAAATGAATGTCCCCAGCGGGACTCAAACCTGCGTCCGCTGGCACAGCAAGTACAACAAACTGGTCCTACAAACTGAGCCAGACGTATCGCCAAATATGATGAAAGGTGGTCTTAGACACTATAATGTCGTTTTTTTAAACCCCTTTGAACGTTTATTATTGATTCTGGATCAGCCTGAGTATCCATGACATTTTAACTTTAATATTAGGCTCTTCTGAAAATCAAACTCCCTTTCTCTCGAAAATTAGAAAGTAATATACGTTCAATGTACATGCCATTTTGCATCAAATAATCAAATTAGATTGTGATTCAAAGTTTCACTTGTGATGCTTCAATACGAATTGATTTTGGAACAAATCTTGTTATCCGTTTTAGCTTCACTTTAGCGATGATAGGCGTAAGATTTTGAGAGCAGTAACCCAATCAATTTATTTAAGCTGTTAAAGGCGTATTCACTATTCAAAATCTCACATATATTTGTATTTCAAATATGCACATATACATATTTTATTTGAGTGTAAATAAAAATAAAAATTACATAATATAAAGTCATATAAAGTATATATTGATAAATAATATTATGTACAAAACCCTTGCTTAGAATTAAATTCCTTCATAAACTATAAAAACATGATGAGCTTGTTCGAAAAGCATATAATTTTTTAGCACTAGAAAATGTTTTCATAAAAATTAAATTATATAAAACTTAAAGGCTTAACATATATGCATAATAAGTTCTTCGAAATCATTAAGAGGTATCATATTTATTATTTCTCAAAAGTTTTTTTTGTGTCTATATGTCATTATCTCCTTTAATACTCTACATGAAAACTGATAATTGAATGTAGAAATGGTAATGATGAAGAAAAATAATGTTTTAAAAATAAATGTTTTAGTAAAAAATTTTTTTGTAAATAGTATCTTAAAACTCACATGTATTTGCATATATACCCCTTCATACATAGGGAGAAGCTAAACCTGCGAAAAATTCGTATGGGTCGACAAGTTTTTACTTTAGCAATACCAATTTTCAGCTTTTCCGCTCACGTGTAACGATGGTAAAAATAGCCCATCACTCTCACTCATATACGCAAAGAGAATACAAAGACAAAATAATATTATCAACTGACTTTTAGATAACTTAAGAACCCGCTCTATTAATATATAATCTGTGTTAAATAGACGTCCATATTACTATGTCAGTGCTAATTTAAAAGCAATTTTATTCATGAACGAGTATTCTGATATACGGCCACCGTCATGACGTATAAGAATAATCGTGATACTCTTAATGTTTTAGTGGTGAAGTAAAGAAAAGGTAACTACACCAGAACTCAAGGGATCAAACATTGTTCTCAACTTTAGAGGCGACCGCTTACCGTGTTTTAAATTATGTACATCTAAAAGAGGCTTTGTGCTTATACCATTTTGGTGCAGCAATGAATATTCAACATTTTTCATAGCAATGATATTTAATAATTAATGTTAATGGCTGAATTCAAAATAATAGTACAAAAAAGCTTCACTTGAGCTTATAGTTACATTGTAGGACCTTGTATGTTAAAAGTTCGACTAAAGTGCATTGTTTTTTTCTCGAAAATAGTTTTCTCTTTTATTCTCATATTACTACATATCAAATGAAGTAATACAGGATATAACATATTTTTTTATCTCTGAGTGAATAATTCGAAACATTAAATCTATTTATACATTTAATAAAATTCTAACTGAGTCGATCTCTACATTAAATATTTTTTAGAAAATCTTATTTTATTCGGCTTAGTTACAATTTTATTATATGTATAGATTAAGTAATAACTTATTTTGAATTTGTTACGTTTTACGCGTAACAAATTCAAAACAAGTATAATAATAAAATTAAAATGAAGCTTTATTTACAACAATTTTGTACTAGCATTTTAGCGAGTACGGTAACTTTCGAAAGCTCTTCTTCGAAATATTCTAGTTTCCTTAAGATATATTCCTTTTACTACGAGAAACATGATAAATATAAATGTATGAGAATTTAAGCGCAGTCTTGTTTCGGGGACAAACTCTTAACTAAAGTATTATAATGCAGTATCCGCGTCTAATATTCAAAGCCAAAATTTTCATTTATTTCGTGTTACATTGGCACGCGGTATTGTAAACTTAAATTTTGTTGTTTTATTAATTTGGCAAATTAAACTACAACTTTACCATACTAAATAAAACTATCTTTTCGGATTTATTCGCGGATTTATTTTAATTTTTGGTTCTGGACGTCTCGAATACTATATAGCAATCATGGTCAAGATAGAGACTAACGTTCTAGTTAAGATTACACAGTTCGAAGTTCTGTCTGTAAAAAGTATATAATGACCTTTGAGAAGTCGAAAACCTTAGGTCGTAAAGTTAGATGTAAAGCATTCGAGACGTCGGGAACCAAAAATTAAAATAAATCCCCGAAAAAAACCGAAGAAATAGTTTTATTTAAAATGTCAAATATCCGCGTAAATCTAAGATAGTAATAAGTACCATACTAAGCAATTTTACGGTTAGTTAAGTAAGCATCTTACAATGTACTGTTTCGTAGGTTTTTCCTTATAATTAGCGTTATCAATAAATGATTTTCTCACTGTTAAGATGGACATGGCGTAGCTAATTACTTTCGAAGTGGAATTTTTTTATTTTTTGACCGATTTCGAAAAAATGAGGAAGTTCTCAATTCGACTGTATATATTTTTTATCATTTAGAATGAAAGTGAATATTTTGAAAGTTATCATTTTTATTTTCGTAGTCATTATCGTAATATATTAATGGTGTTATTAATATTAAACACTGGTTAGCTAATGCCTGATTAAAAAAAAATTATGATACCATACTTTAATAATATGATATTATTTTTTGATAATAATATCTAACAAAAAATCTTATGAGAAGACATAACAAAACAAAACCTAGCTTCTATACAATAGGATATACGTAGAGTATCCGAGTACTAATTCTTTTTCGATATAAGTACAAATGTTTGCAGGCGGGGGTTTATTCCGTCGCTGATATTGGGAATCTTGGAGATTTATCGCCCTATCACCGAATTTGCTTCCCAATTCCCTCGATCTATATTGAGCTCTTGAACAAACTCCGCTGTGATATGTTCCTGCCTATATCTTTTATTTTACTCTCACGAAATGAGAATTTTTATTGACTTGCTATATAAGCTTTTAGCCGAGGTCACGTTTCGAAATTTTTGTTTGTATATTTCTAAGGTTTTATCGTTTATCTTTTTAATTAGTTTTGTTTTTGTAATAATATCATCGTCCTCGCTACGACGAAGGCTTTAATACATTTTGCACATCGTCCACATATTTTGTAGCATCTCGTATACGCATAATCTATCCCTATGTAAATAATCAGGTCAACATGTTATGAAATATAACGGTGCGGCATAAAAAAAAATGTCCAATCAACACATTCTTATAGTAGTTATAATATTAGTATTGTAAGGTTATTTTATTTATTTATTTTATTTATAATATGAGTCGCTAGCAGAGCATTCATTAGTAGATACATAATATGACAAAAGAAAGATCTAGACTTAATGATGCCCTAATTAAAAGCAATACGGCATTCTAATGAGAATACGATATAAATCACTAATTAGTATTAATTTACATTAGTCAACAAAAATGAAATTAAAATGAAATAGAATTTACCAGGAAGTAGGTACACGCCAACAAAAAAAAAAAATATTATGACAAACGTGATTTTTTTTACTATTAATAATAATAGAGTATAAAGTTTTAAAAAATTATATAAGTTGATGAAAAAAATGAATTTATAGTATATAACCGTCGTAAAACTAAACACTTGCTTGAATGTCAATAATATGGATGGTGACGGTGATGGTATTGGTCTGGACAAATATCTTTATATACAGAGTTTTCTTAATGTACTTAGAAGTTAACGAGCAAAATTTCATCAAAAGGCTTGTGCTCATAAAATTTTACATGTGAATAACCTAAATCGTCCTTTACCATCCAACGTCATCCCAAAATGTAGGGAAATCAGAGGGCGGGGCAAGCTGTAATATACACATCCCTCGAGCATTAATAATTTAGAAGCGATTACACGGTACATTACGTTTTGTAGTTTCACACTTACCTCAGATAATTCACGTAGAATACACAATGCTAGCGTACTTAGACCTATTTTAGATTTGATTTTAGTTCGAAATGAACATTGTTGAATTTGTTAGGATTTTATTGTTTGCAAAGCTCTCAGGACTACTATTACCCTTATCCATATTAGTATTAGTACCTGGACTACCGAGCTTCGCTTGGAATTTTTGGTCAAAAGTACAATTTTCTTTTGAAAAAAAAAAAAACTAAAAACTTCAATAAATACAATAAAAAGCAAAAATACATTATACCTTTGTATCCGACCGGGATTCGAACCCGGACACCTAAGACTGTCAGTATTGTGCTTTGGCCGCTTGACTATGATGCTTATGGCGGAGCATGCAAAATTGTGGACCATATTTTGCGTGGAATAATGTGAAAGAAAAAGATCGGGTTTTCCCAGACATAAAACTAATCTAGATCGATTTATCGCCCCCGAAACCCCCCGTATACTAAATTTCATGAAAATCGTTGGAGCCGTTTCCGATATATATATATATATATATATATATATATATATATATATATATATATATATATATATATATATATATATATATATATATATATATATATATATATATATATATACAAGAATTGCTCGTTTAAAGATATAAGTTTAATGCGAAAGTAACTCTTTTTGTCTGTCTGTTACATTTTTACGCTTTATCCGCTGAATCGATTTAGATGAAATTCAGTACAAAGATAGTTTTAATTCCTAAAATTATCTTTTAAGGGGGTGGAAAGGGGGGTGAAATTGTGTATGGGGGAATCAATCATTTCTCTTCAAGTAAGGCTGTATAAAACTCATCATAATTATGTATATATAATAATTTATCTTTTCCATACTAAGCGTCAAATATAAATATGAAGCGTAAATATTAAAACTAATTATTACGACTTTTGTTAGAAAATGTTGTAAATAAATGTTTTTATGTACAACACGTGTAGTTAGCAAACACATGTACTGTAATTAAACACATTGCTAGAGAACAGAACCGATTCTAATAATATTATATATTTTAAAATGTTTTTAAGAAAAAAAAACAAAAATAAATGCCCAGCACATTGAAAAATTCGATAAAAAAGTCAGAACATAGATATAATAAATGGTTCATATAATCATTCTAAGGATGTTCAAGCAAACAGACTAACAGAATTTGTATGTTCAAACTTATTATGCACAATTTCTTTGTCATTATTGGCAATTCTCTGACAGCAAGTACAATTTAGTTTGCATTATTTTAAACTTTCCAACTCTCGTGTATAAATTAGAGTCATCTTCCATACATTTAACTCTGAAACGAGCCCTGAAAAACTTTTTATCATAAATTTATATAACGACGCATACTTGTAGAGAAAAATATGCGATAACATCCAAGAATTCTTTTCGTGGACTGGAAAATGTATATTTTATATTATGAGTGGCAAAAAACTTGCTGTACTTTGCTTTGTATGGGCTGGCACCGATTTCAAAAATATTTGATTAGGTATTTACTAACAGGTAGGCTTTAATTACTTAGCCAAAGCACACCGACTTCGAAAAAATTTGATTAGGTATGTATAGTAAATGAAAACTACCAATCAGTTATTTTTTACTTTTTAGTGCTTTTGTTTGAAGTCGGTTTTTATTTTTTTACTAAACAGTTTTTATTTTTCCCTTTTTAGTTTAGACAGTAAAGTGTTAGGCTTGTCAAATCAAACAAAATAAGCCCAAACTCAAAGTATCTACTATTAGCCGTTGAAGAGTTCCACCTATCCACCTTCTGGCCTTACCATCAGATCAGGTCAACAATACCGAACCACTGTACTATCAACGGAAATAGAAACACCTGCAAAATTTCAAGTCAATATGACAATTAGAAGTAAGTTAAATTCATCATTAGCTATTTTTAAGGGTGGTATTTTTTTTTTGAAATTTAAATGGGACCAATCTGGAAGTATACACTTTCAAACATCACAAAAATTGTCCAAATCGGTTAATAAATGACGGAGCTCTGAGGTAACATTAAAAAAAATTACAGTCGAATTGAGAACCTCCTCCTTTTTGAGTCGGTTGAAAAAAAAGAAGCATTCCGAAAGACAGACATACAAAGCCGTCGGATGAAGATATTATAAGTTATACTATTATTGTAGTGAAGTATGATTGTAATTAATACAACGCTATTACCAGCTGTTAGCGTGAATCACATAAATTTCACCGCAACTGTCAATCTAGAGACAGGATTTCAACATGGAACTGATCTGCGCGAAACCACAGAGGTGTCAGGAGCAATATCAATCGGACTAAAATTTTAAAACCTTTAAGTAAGTACAAAAATAGGTTTAGCTTGAAAAAAAAAACACCGTATTAGGTGACCACTCAGAGGTTTTAATTTAAGCTAAATTACAACATGGTTATCATGTTAGACATCAGCAACTGTTTTTTGATGGGAGTTTGTTTCGATTAGTCTGAACAAGTTATAGTATATGAGTATGAGATTTTTAGAAAGTTATCTATTAGTTATTTTATAATTAGTTCTTTTCTATGATATCTGTATGTACATTTGTGTACGATATTTTAAGCGTACTGCGGATTTTAGATTATCAGTTTCCGTTAGTAGTACTGCTAGAATATATAATATCAATGTTGTCGTTTCTGTTTCGCCATACGTACATTGGCAAAGAAATGTCTGTAAAAGCAATTAAAATGAATTTATTATAAAATCAACGTAATAAATGAATGTTATTAAATATATACATTTTGATTTACATAGAAGTATTCATATAAATATTTCCTTCAAGCCCTGTTTATTTTTCATTATATATTAATGCGTTTCCGCCGCAGCAGATATTAATATCGCCCTCATTCTATCATGTTTCTTTTGTTTTTATGTGCATTTCATTATTCCTTGAAGTATATATTATTTTATTTGTTTTAGCGCTGAGATTGCTGTATGCTTTTTATTCAGTCCATTTTAACGTCCCACAGCTGGGCACGGTTTTCGCTCTAATACGAGGAGGACCAGGCCATAGACTACCAGGCTGGCCAAGTGCGGATTGGCGGACTTCACATGTCTTTCGAAAACTTAATAGGTTCTCTCAAACATGCTGCCTCACGATATTTTTCTTTATAGTAAAACAAGTAGTATTCATGTTAAAAATGAATCTTATAAGGAAATATCAGATTTGCGAGACCCGGGATTTGAATCCACATTCACTTGTTTACCCAAGTAAGCGCGTTATCCCTAGACTACCACTGCCAAGCGATACCTCTAGCTGCTTACTACTTACTTCATCTATAAGTATATTACATAAAATTAAAGTGTCTGTCAGTGATTTAGCTACCCTATATTGAACTTGTTTTGTTATATCACAGATCATATAATACTGTTATATAGAATATATCAAAACTGAAATCACCATTAATATATATTCTGTTTGATTGATTATATACGCTAATTTCAGAAAAACCTGAACCTCTTTTAATTTATATGTCACTTGCGGATAGAATATTCGGTAACGCGTGGCGTATGTGAATTTTGTATATTGTATTGTATATATTATACCATTTCACTTAATGCTCATTAAAATACAAATAAATGTTAAGGAGCTTTGAAAGCTTTAGCGTGCTTAAAATTCAATGTATGTGTCTGCTTCGTGTTGTTGTCTCATATCTATGTCTCATATTTGAAATCTGTGAAACATTTAAACATTAGGTTGACTATTTTCTAGGAAATCAAAAAATCTATATATATATATATATATATATATATATATATATATATATATATATATATATATATATATATATATATATATATATATATATAATAATAAAAGTAACTGATCGCTGTCTGTGCATGGAAGATATTTGAGAAAAACCTTTATTGGAGGTCTTTTTTAACGCAATAGAACCAAAAACAATGATTTTTAGAATTTTTATCTGTCTGTTTGTGCGTGCTAATTTCAGAAACACTTTAATTTTGTATTGTGTTAACCTTCACGTAATATTTAGTGTTTGTTTTAATTCAATCAGTTCATAATTTAAAAAAAATATGTCAATTTAAAGAATCGCCTAAGGACAAAGCGAGGGTGAGTCACTACGAGTAGTTGTATAATAAGTCTTTACATCCTCGTAATGCCATAATACATTGTCTGTATGTACTGTATGTTTTTGTAGGTCTATAGCTACTTATTAGCTTAAAGTATACGATAGCTTCAGTCATTAGTACGCTTAACAATTTTTTTTTTAATATGAAAGCAAATATAGTTTAAATAAAATTTCTAACAAAAAACTTTAAATTTTTGTTAAAATAATTTTTGTTAAAAATAATTTTTAATCAGAAGAATAGGTTATTTAGAATATTTGAAAATATGTTTTCTATTGAAACTAATATTGACTTTTTTTAGATTGATCAATGTTCTAAGCAATATACAAGCAGCTCTTGTTTCATATAAAAGCTTCGAAGAAAGCCGTTCGCTTCACGGCCCATAAGACCGAAATTATGGTATTGTAAAACAATCTTAACGACGTAAGAAATAAAATTCAAAATTGAACTATAACCTGGTACTATACCTCGGAAATAATTTATCGCTACATGTATGTAGAGTTTTAACGATGCGGTGTTAAACGAGGCATTTACTTTTCATTTAACAAGAGAAATATTTTTTATTTTATTATTTACGTGCTCTTTATTACTCCTTATTATCGTTGAAATTAGAAACTAATATAGTTTTTCTTCAGCAAGACTTTTTTCTCGTTAAAACTTATGTCTATTTAGTTTTAGATCTACAGTAGAGTATTTATTGGGATATTGAATATACCTTACTCTTTTCAAAATATTTTATCTTGTCATCTCTTCTACATTTATATTCAACTAGCATTGCCCGCGGCTCCGCCCACGTTCAGATGACCAAAAACCAAACTTTTAGGTTTTACATAGTATTAGCATACTCTTACATTGCAGTTTTTGTATTTTTTCTCTAGCACAAAAAGTGGTAAAATTTTAAAATTTAAAATATCTAGATGGAATTTTTCATATAGGCTTACAAAAGTTTTATTTATATTACATATTTTTCATCAACTTTTTTCATGAAATACATTGCAATCTATACATTTAATAAAATTGTAACTAAGCCGAATCTGTACATTAAATATTTTTTAGAAAATCTTATTGAAATAAACCTCATCATCGATACAGAGGCCGAATCTATAGTTTTTAGAATTTTTGTCTGTCTGTCTATTACCGCATCACGAGAAAATCACTGGACAGATTTTGATGACATTTGGTATAATGATAGCTGGTTATCCTGGTCAACATTTAGGATACTTTTTATCGCGGAAAAATCTCTCATTTCTGAGAAAAAGTACAAAAGCTTCATTGTAAGAGTATACTAATATGTAAAACCTAAGAATTTGGTTTTTGGTCATCTGAACGCGGGCGGAGCCGCGGGCAATGCTAGTACTATATATATTTTAGCAAGGTAACTTAATAAATAAGCCAAAAACTATTAAAAATAGCTTATCTTGAAAAAAAAATACCAATAGCGGTATTTTCTTTGGTTTTTGGTAAATTGCACGCGGGCGGAGCCGCGGGCAATGCTAGTGTTATACATTAAATATTGTTTATTAAAAAATGTAGCAAGCTCATACATTCATGTATTCGCTATTCTTCAACAGCTATTCCTGATATACTTTTTTACAAAGCGATATCAGAATTAATTAAAACTGCCTTCGTAAACCACATAGCCTTTTCAAGTAAATTTGTAAACAATATGGCGAGCCCAACTGTAAAGCCGAAATGAAATACGGCAGTAAGATAAACAAGAACAATATTTTTTATAAGTTCCAAAGGTTTACGGCCACGATTGATTTCGGTGGAGAGCGTAAATAACTGAAGATTTATTGCGACACTTCATTTTGTGAACACCGTATATAAAATGCACCTGTATAAGGCTCCTTACAAACTTGTACTGACCCATCTCAAATTATGAGAAAGAAACGCAGTTACACTTACGCAAATATTGTAAAAGATAGAATTGCCAGTATTGACATTTAAATATTTTTTTAATGTGCTTATTTCTGTATCTAACAGTCAGATTTGGAAAGTCTTGTATGTTATTGCTATTTTTTTTAAAAGGTTAAGGACCTGTGAAGGTTTTTGACGCAAAAAAAACTTTTTTCAAAGAGTTTCATCATGGTTTAGGAACGCATTAAGGATAAACATACGAACATTCATTTTTATTTATATAGATAGATGATTTATAAGGATGCTAGGAATATTTAAATAATGATAATAATTTTTCTCTAAAATATATAATATATTTTACTAACAATGAGTTAAAACAAAGCCAATATGACTGGCCAATTTGCAGTTTTAGGCAATGATCATTTAATAACAATATTACATACAAAATTACAAACAAAGGAACAAAATTAAAAAACATACAAAATTTAATAAAAAGTCGACATGAAAATTAAAAGATAAGTACCAATTTAGCTGAAAGATATAAAGATAACGCAATTTGTCTGGATATTGGCATTTTAATATAATTTTCGAGTGTTAATGAATTTGATTATCTGCTAAATTATGAGTCTATTTGATGCTGAGATAATTTGAGAGATTTAATTACCTGAACCTGACCTACTGACAGGTGGTCGTCGGCGTACAGACGCAGATATGTACTCGGGGCAAAAAGTCAGGCTTTCGTCCATATGGCTTTAAGCAATACTAGCCACTACATGTGGCTTTGTTTACTTATTTATTTTAATCAAAAAATATATTTTGATATTAAATCCACGAATAGCTTAAACTATATCTTTGGTTCTACTCAACCGATGGAAATGAAAATAATTAGCTTCCCTATCCGGCTTCACTCGAATAGTAGACGGGACCGGGATGTTAACTGTGCCCCATAGTGTAATCCATTCAGCCTTTTATGTATGAAAAGATAACAGACATACAGAACTACTTTCATACTTATAATGTTATTGTAAATAAAGATCTTTAAAAATACCTATACCTATCTATACAAATATTATAAAGAGGCAGTTTGTTTGTTTGTTTGTTTGTTACCTACCTAGCGACGAACCCAAGCAATGAGAGGGTGAGTCGCTAGTCCAATGATAAAGAAAATCCGTCTAGCGTTCTTAGGTTTTATGCGATTAACCACAGACAGATAGACAAATATAGAAAAAAATTCTAAAACCTGTACTCGTTTCAAGTACTTCTATAAATTCTTATACATAATATGTGTAGATAAATGTGCCATAAAATATTAACGATGTGTGAAATTAAGCTCATTTTTAATTATTGTATTGTTTACTGCTCCCGAGAACCTTTGAAGCAGGGAATTAAACTCAATGAATCGATTCACTGGCAGATACAATTATTATATGAAACATATAAATAATAAGTTATGAGCAATATACATTTTGATATGTTTTTAATAATTTATATTCTTGTTAAAATTTTGAATCATACAAATATAAATTTCGTAAAATGTTTAAAAATAGCCTACTAGCGTTTTCCCGCGGCATGAATTACTATATTTTTAAAAATTGTAGCCTACGTGTTACTTTTGTATAGGCAGTGGTAGCCTAGTGGTAACGCGCTCGCTTGGGAAATCGAGTGAATTGGTTCAAAGCTCGGGTCTCGCACCTCTGATATTTTCATGTGCGAATCATTTCCAACGTGTTTACCACTTGTCTTATGATGAAGGAAAATATTTTGAGGAAACCTGTATGTCTGACAGAACCTAGCAAGCTTTCGATAGACATATGAAGTCCGCCAACACGCACTTGTCCAGCGTGGTGGACTATGGCCTGATCCCCCTCGTATTGAAGGGAGGCCCGTGCCCAGCAGTGGGACGTTTTAAAGGGCTGAATACAATACAATGTGTTACTCTGGTGTTTAAGCTATGTTACTGTCAAGTTTTGTCAAAAACTTTATATTATTATGATAGAAGAAATTATCTTTCTATTATATAGATATATAGATCTATGGAAATTATAGTTTGAACTTGAGAATATTTTGCGAAAATAAGCTACCGATATGATATATGATGATACATATTTGTGAATAAAGAAGGAAAAAAATATCTAAGAGCTTTCTTAGTATTATAATTGCGGGCCTCTGGGCATCTAGTATCTAAAAGCGAAATACAAGATTGAGAGCGAAATGAAATAGCCTTAAATCGCTTTTCATTAACAGATAATGGTTGACGAGGGACGAACGCTCGCTCACTTACAACGATCCCTCATTTATGTACTGTATTTATATTGTTAGATACAATTGTCAAATTTTTCGGTTAAACTTTGAAGTTGACTCGTACTTGAAGTTGGGACGAGACGCTCACTGTCATTTCCTATTGCTCTCCAACTAAAATGAGTATTAAAAGAAATTTAAACTTTTGCAAATAAATTAGTATTAATGAGTATAAATGTAGCTTTTGGGATATAAAACCATCAAATCATACTTTGAAAATACAGTTGTATATATATATATATATATATATATATATATATATATATATATATATATATATATATATATATATATATATATATTATACTAGCGATTCACTCTCGCTCCGTTCGGGTTTGTCCCTACTGACGTTTTTAGGTTATGTATAGATTTCTCAGAGATGAGACATTTTACCGCAGTAAAAAATATTCTATATGTAGAACCGGATAACCAGCTATCATCGTACCAAATTTCATCAAAATCCCTCCAGTGGTTTTTCCGTGATGCGGTAACAGACAGACAGACAGGCATGTCTGCCTGAAATTCTAAAAACTATATATTCGCCCTCGGTATTAGTAATAATGTCTATTTCAATAATATTTTCCAAAAAAAATATTTAATGTACAGATTCAGCTTAGTTACAATTTTATGGTATGTATAGATGTTAAATCATAAGCCCGTTTTTATCCACTTCTAGACATAGGCCTCTCATGTGGCATACCACTAAGGTCAATCGTTGCCGGCCTCTGCACCATTATGACTTTTGAGGGTTTTTATTTTTTGTTTTAATGTTTTTCATTTAATTTTGTTCATATTATAACTCATTTTTTTAAATTCTCAGAATACAACAGAGCATTGGTATATATAATGATATTGTTTAAGGAAAACATCATAGTGTCCCACTCGACTACTCCTCAACAAACTGTTCGCAGAAAACTTGTCCACTTAGCGAGATCCCTGATTTAGCATTACAAACCCCTTTTAGATCCAATTTGGTCAAGAAAAGAACGACATGGCGGGCCAAAGCTATGGTCAAACGCTGGTGGGCTTTTCATTTTACTTAGTAAAATTCTAACAAAGAACATTTTGAAGAGTCATTTATGAGGTCCTTTTGATAGAACATTTATACCTTTATTTAACTAAGCACTTACTATTCAAGGCGTATTTTAAAGGCCTTTTAATTTTCAAGTATGAAAGTAATAATGATCTACGACTACTTGATTATAATTATATTTGTTGAGAGCTGTTTGCATTGAATACAGTAAGTTGAAGAAATAAAACTTGCTTTATACTTAGAATATAATAGTTTCTCTACATACTATAAATATATAACGAAGTGAGTGGTAAATTTTTATTTATTAAATATATATGGGTGGGTGTTTTGTATTTTGTCTCATTGAGTTTGATTATACTAAGGCATCACGTGGGAGCGCGTGGAGACTACAAGGTAGGTAGGTCTTATGGCGGTTTATCATATATAATGAGCATATATTTGCACTAGTAACACGCCCTGGTTGGCTCGCGGAATCTCCATGAGTCACTATTTGTATGAGACTAATATTACAGAAACCACTCGATATTTACTTAATAAAAAAATATTACTTAATTTTCACAATAGTTATATGAAATATTTTACAAGAAGCACTCCCCTCCACTTTGCTTTTACGATCTTTCAAGTCGACATGAGGCAACGTCTCTAAGGATTACAAGTCCTTTTAGAAATTTATTTTAAGAGCAATACAGATTCATGCTATTTTATTTCAATTTGATATTAGTTTATAATACTTTAACAAGAAATTATACACAAAAGATATATATATATATCTTTTAAAACAGAAAATTCTAAAAAGTTTTCGATATAAAGGCCGAATCTATAGTTTTAAGAATTTTCTATTTTAAAAGATTTTTGATAGAAAATATTCGAAACTTCTCGTACTACGACAGATAACAAGCAATATTCGCTATTTAATCCTAAGACAACATTTCTGTACAGCAGTAGAGCCATGCTATATTTTTGTAATAATTTAAACGATTCGCAGTAATAACTCAGCACTGAACATCGGCATTGCGTCCTCTCAGGGACAATTAACGCAAGCCATCTGTTCCCGACGTAAGCCTTTGAGTCTGATTTCATGATTAAATGTCCTCGAAGATAGCATTTAATTACAATTATTTGATAATTTATGATTTATATTGTTACATTAAAAAAATTTCGTTATTTATTGATTTAGAAAGTGGCATTTCGAATTTGAAATTTCGTAAATTTGTTCTCTTTCTTACTGGAATCCAAGTAGCGATATTAATATTTTTTCTCGTTAATATTTTTATTATGTAAAATGGGATATTTTCCACGTTTCTCGCTTACTTTTATTTATTCTTGATATTTCAGCACTGTTACTAGCACCATTGTCACGGGTAACCTAAATAATTTTTTTACCTAACACGGGATTCAAATACATGATCCATGGTCTCCAATCATCTCAGTTAACCAATCATTCTAACATATTATCAATCATTACAAATGTAAAATTTAAATGAAATGGTTATTTCGAAAGTAACATGTGATGTTAAGTTACGTCATCTAATAAGATTAGGGTGCTCTACGCTGCGGGCGAGGAGAATGGGCAAATATTGTGCTACGACCTTCTTAGACATGTTGTCGCAGCTCGCATCTACTGATTATCCTGTCGCAGTTGTGTACTTTTTGCAGTTTACTTTGAAAATGGATTAGAATTTCCATTAAATTGCTGGCTATCAAGATTTATATATCTGTTTTATATTTAAGAAATTGTCAACAGGTTTGGCTCAGTTTGTAGTGACCCTGTTTGCTGTGTGACCGGTCGCGGGTTCGAGTCCTGCTGGGGGCATTTATTTGTTTGATGAGCACGAATATTTGTACTCCAGTCATGGGTATTTAATATGTATGTATTTAAAGTTATACATATATGTGTAGTGTCAACTATTGTTATGTATAACATTGTGTGTTAATGTCCCAACATATCTATTTATTTAGATTGTTTTTATTTTTACGTTTGTATGTTTGTTATCTCTTGACGCTAAAACGGCTGGATAGATTTAGATCAACATCTATACATATAATAAAATTCTAACTAAGTCAAATCTGTACATTAAATATTTTTTAGAAAATCTTATTGAAATAGACATTATTATCGATACAGAGGCCGAATCTATAGTTTTTAGAATTTTTGTCTGTCTGTGGGTCTGTTTGTCTGTCTGTCTGTTACCGCATCACAGAAAACCTACTGGACGGATTTTGATGAAATTTGGAATGGTCATAGCTGATTATCCGGGTCAACATATAGGATACTTTTTACCGCAGAAAAATATCTCATTTCTGAGAAAAAATACAAAACTGGTTAGAATAAAAAAACGATCATACTATATAGATTTTAGCAAGTTAACTTACTAAATATTTCAAAAACTATTAAAAATAGTTAATCTTGAAAAAGTATATCAATAGCACTATTTTATTCATTAAAATAATTATTTTAATAAATATTTATTTTTGTATTATTTAGATATTTGTCAATAGATGTCGCCATGTGTCTTTAAAATACGTAGTTTTAATACCAAAAAATTGAATCTACAAATTCGACCTTTCTATGATTTTATTAGAATTACTACTAAATTACCTGCGGTCCCGCCCGTGTTCAAATTATCAAAAAAACAATCTTTTTGGCTTTATAATTTAGTTACATCTATAGATATCAGATACATTAAAATTTCATGCAGCAGTATCTGTGCTTTTAATATTTTTTGGTGAATTTTATTGAAATACACATTATTATCGCTAACAGAGGCCGAACCTATAGTCTTAAGAACTTTTGTCTGTCTGTCTGTCTGTGACCGCATCACAGAAAAATTACTGGAGGGATTTTGAAGAAATTTGGTATAGTAATAGCTGGTTATCCACGTCAACTAATATACTAATACGAGTATGATGATGATGATGATGTTCTCCTAGCCGATTTCGGCTACGGCGGCCAATCTCATTGAGATTAGCCAACTGCGCAGGAGATATTATAGTGCACAAGTGTACGCGCAAACACAAGTGCACTCTCTATTCCTACCACTCTCATACTCCGGTGGGACGACTACTGGACACGACCGGTGAGAGTTAAGGCGCAGTACCGACGGCTTTACGTGCTCTCCGAGGCACGGGGGTGAAACACCGCCAACTTCCCAACTCCGGGCTGTTACTGAGACTTACTTTACAGAAAGACTCAATAACTGAACTTGGCCCGACCCGGGACTCGAACCCAGGACCTCCAGGTGTGCAGCCGTACATGCTAGCCACTACACCAGTGAGGCAGTCAAATTAAAAATACGAGTATACTAATATATAAAACCTAAGAATTTGGTTTTGGTCATATTAACGCGGGCGGAGCCGCGGGCAATGCTAGTTAGGTCATAGATTAAATATAACCTGGAGTAACAAGGGCTTCACCTAAGCACGTTGCTAGTTTATTATATTATTAGCTATAAACACATACAAATTTTCGCATTAATAATAGAAATTCGATAAATATACGTAGCTCGATGATAGTTACAGCATTAGATGTGTTTGACTATAAAGCCTACATCGTTAGTTTAAAATGTAAGCATAACGAGACATACATACGTAATATAATAATATGTTACGTAATTTAACTGCACATCATTATTGAATCATATAAATTGTAAGCCTTTGTTAGGTTTCCCATAATTTAATTTTAATTAGTTAAAAATGGAGTTTCATGGGAAGTGATTGTGTATTTTGCTTCCCATATCCTCTGCAATATTACGGGTCGGAACACCGTGCTCGTTTATATAAAAGGAACATAAGCATTACACAAATTTCATGATTATTTTTGAACAAAATATGTATATTTTTCATATAAATTATCATAATGTACATCATTTGTTTGCCCCTAGATCTACCTACCTAACTGGTAGTCATTTAAATACAAATGTTGATTAGTATGAAATTGCCTTCAAAGAGACGTTTATATATTAAACGTGTATATATGTATGTGTGTTTGCCACTTTCCACAAAAGTAGGGAATAGATTTAGATAATTTTTGATTGCCAAATACATATATTGTACATAATATGTTATGTACAATTTATTTATATACAAAGGCATATTTTAGTATTTTGAAGTATGTATACTAAAATCATTAATATATTAAATTTTATTTGTAATACTATGATGTGTAATGTAAAGTGTAGTGGACTCGTTTTCCGCACTTAGACTCCCTTCTGGTCCGTTTACTATGATGTGACACTAGTATATAGTTTTTTTACGAGAAATTTTAAATATAAACTGATGATAAAATATTCACATTAAAGGCAGCGCTAGCTAAATTTTTTTTTACGCTAACTTCTTGAACTGAATTTTAAGACTACCTAGCACTTATTGCTACTAAAATAATGATTTACACTACTACTACTACACCTATCAAAAATACAGTAGGAAGTGATATCACAATAATATTTCATTAGAATTATAATAGACATTCTATGAACATTTGAACAAAAAATAAATTCTTAATTGATTATTATAATATAAACAATTTCCAATTTAAATATAATGAAGACAAAGCATTTTGCTTATTTCATTAGCGGCAAACCGGCATAATGTGTTACGTGCCTGAATTTCGGGGCCTCACCAATTTATGTGCGGTGCTGTCCCTGAAATTAACGCGAGAGAGTTAACAATTGCCACTGGATTATGGATTATTTGAAATTAATAACCTTTTGTAAATGTTTTACTATTAAGTTGTTAGTTATTCATTTAGTTTCAAGTTTGAAAAGCCCGGATTTGCTGTTTTAACACAGTTGGAATTTATTGCAGTTTAAATATTATATAAATTAGGATTAAAATTTTCGTGGGTTCAAATTGTACATTGTTTTACTTTGTCTCTTTATTTGTATAAATGGAGAGGTAAAGTAGGTATAAAACAGTGCACTACAGCATATCACTAGGGAACTCTGAGAGAGGTTTTATTATTATTATTATTATATTTATATATATATATATATATATATATATATATATATATATATATATATATATATATATATATATATATATATATATGAATAGAATTTAGTTTACTACAACAGTTAACACTTAAGTTCGTCAAAAGCTACTAAGCAAAAACCAAGAAATCAGAGAAAAAGGTACTGAATTGTTTCGTCTCTACCTATTTATATATAGACTCACCCTCGCTCCGGTTGGGTTCGTCCCTAGTTTCGTTTAGTATACATTTATTAGAGACTAGCATTGCCCGCGGCTCCGCCCGCGTTCAGATGACCAAAAACCAAATTCTTAGGTTTTACATATTAGTATACTCTTACATTGCAGTTTTTGTATTTTTTCTAAGAAATGAGATATTTTCCAGCGGTAAAAAGTATCCTATATGTTGACCCGGATAACCAGCTATCATCATACCAAATTTCATCAAAATCTGTCCAGTAGTTTTCTCGTGATGCGGCAACAGACAGACAGACAAAAATTCTAAAAACTATAGATTTGGCCTCTGTAATGATAATAATGCCTATTTCAATCAGATTTTCCAAAAAATATTTAATGTACAGATTCGGCTTAGTTACAATTTTATTATATGTATAGATGAGATGTTTTCCCGTAATGAAAATATATCCAATATGTTGACCCGGATAACCAGTTATTATCATACCAATATTTCATCAAAAAATTTAAAAAATAATCATCTGTGATTTTCTCGTGATGCGTTCCCAGACAGACAGACAAAAATTTTAAAAACTATAGATTCGGCCTCTGTATCAATAATAATGAATTTCAATAAGATTTTCTAAAATATTTAATGTTCAGATTCGGCTCAGTTTGAATTTTATATTTAATATGTATAGATCAAAAGATTAAATAAATCATTTTATTCTATAACGCTATCTCAGTGTGTGGAAATAACTTGATAAAATATATTTCCTTTAAAACAGAGTCCCTGTCATGGTGGATCTCTATCATAGAGACACTGTGTTGTGTATTATTACGAGTATATAGTGGATGTACTCGTAGTAACGTAAATGAGTGTAACATAATACTTGTGTCGCTCTCAAAGTGGGGTCTTATCTTATTTGATAAGGAAAGGGAGGGCTTATGGATATATAATATTTTAACTGAGAGTAAGCTGCACATTTTGTCGCTCTACATATCGTAGTCTGTATGGCTATTGTTAATTCTCAATAAAGTAAAAGTAAAGTCATAATTTTTTTTACCAGTTCTCTTTAGTGTCCTCACTCTACATAAATAGGTAAAATATTTAAGTTGGGTGATTTTCATAATGTTTGTTGAAAACAATTTAATAAACAATGACCAATTTGTTTAAAGTAATTTAATAAACAACGAACAATACATCCGTTTGTTATTTGGAGAAATTTTATATTTTTTTATCAATATTTTGATTTGCAAAGTACCGAATCTAAATTAGGTTAAGATGTCGAAATCAATGGTATCAGAAAATATCGAAAGTAATTGTTAATTCATCTTTATTCTAATGGCTTGGAAGAAATAGTTGTAATATCTATAATTCTTGTATAATGTAATATATATAATTCTTCTGTACGTGTATTTGTTAACTTACTCCTCCTAAAGGGCTAGACCGATTTGGATGAAATTTTGTGTGTATATTTCAATGGGCTCCTAGATGGTTTGAAAATACAAATGGACCCAGTAGGTGGTGCTACAGTTAGTGTGCAGATAGTTATAAAAATATGACGCTACCTATACATCAAATTTAAATACAATAAGCACCTACAGACGCACCCGAGCGAATCGGAAGTAAGTGACTAGTTTTAATTAAAAACATAAAACATATTGTGGCAGTGGTAGCCAAGCGAAATAAACCGAGTGATAGAAACCGAGTCAAGCGGGTTCAAATCCCAGGTCTCACACCTCTGCTATTTCTATGTCCACATCGTGAGGAAACCTACATGTCTGAGAAAACATAGTAAGTTTTCGAAAAAAAATGTGAAGTCCATCAATCTGCACTTGGCCAGCATGTTGGACTGCGGCTTGATCCTCCTCGTATTGAAGAGAGGTCCGTGCCCAGCAGTGGGACGTTCAAAAAAGGATTTATAATACAACAAATTTGAATTCTTTATAATACTACATATTTCTATTTCATAGTATTAAATTTAGTACGCGAGGACAGGGTGAACTCGAACCACCATTATATGCTGTACTGAGCACTGTATTGTATAGCTTGCCATGTATTGTTTGAAACAGCTCCTTGTGTCTGTTACACGGGATAGCCATTGTAGTAAAAGAGTATAATAAAACTAACTTAATATGAGAGATGTGGCTTGTTAAAGTATTTGACTGCGGATATTAGAGATCATAGTTCGATTTCCATGCGAGGTAAAGCTTTGACTTAGATCACATTTTCACTTTCTTTTTTAGTAAAACTTAGTTTATCAGACCTTAAAAAACTTAAACTAACTACTTCTGTCATTGTAAGTAGGATACGTCATTTCAATGATACTCAAACCTCTGCGATATATAGTTTAATCAGAGGATTATGGTTATTAAAATGGGGTCATTATATAGATTTGTATTCAAAGTTTGAGAACAAGAGCTCTTAAGACGTATTTCCTTTAACAAATGAAACGCCGAGGCGCTGCCGTTGAAATAAAAATAAATATCTCACTTTGCAGAGCTAGAAAGAACAAAACAATGTGAGAGCTAATTAGTACTAAATAATAGTTCTATTATTAGTCGCCTTTCAAGGAAATTACCTATTTTCAATTAGTCGAAGTCAACGCAATAAATGTGTTGTAGAATAAAGTATAAGAAAATATAAGATACATTAAAACTGTAAATTTATATTATTACTAGCATTGCCCGCGGCTCCGCCCGCGTTAACATCACCAAAAACCAAATTCTTAGGGTTTACTTATTAGTACACTCATACATTGCAGTTTTTGTATTTTATCTCAGAAATGAGATATTTTCCCGCGGTAAAAAGTATCCTATATGTTGACCCAGATAACCAGCTATCATCATACTAAATTTCATCAAAATCCCTCCAGTAGTTTACTGTGATTCGGTAACAGACAGACAGACAAAAATTCTAAAAACTATAGATTCGGCCTCTGTATCGATAATAATGTTTATTTCAATAAGATTTTTCAAAAAATATTAATGTACAGATTCGGCTCAGTTACAATTTTATTACATGTCCTCTTTAATATTCTTCATAATCACAATTTTCCTTCAAATCTTCGTTCCAGGTTTAATCTGCTTCTGACTCCTTCGCGTTCCAGGCGGCCCTGCATCACATCGATACTTGAGATACCGAGAAGTAACACCAAGTTTTTACAAAACTCTTTCTCGGTACGTGCTGCAGTATTGTGGAACAAACTCTCTAAAAGCCTATACGAGAGCCCTTCTACAGCTGCGTTTAAAGATAACATAAACAAGTATTTATGTATTTATGCTTATATAATAAGTATGTAATTAAAATGTGTATATGTTTTGTATATATGTATATATATAAATTTAAGTTTTATGTTTTTATTACTTTACAATTTTTCTCTGCACTTTCTCTTTCTGTCCCGCTACTTACCACTATTTCCCACATACATGGAAGAGCTCTTTTATAGAGATAAGTCCACCTTTGTCCACGTCACTGGAATTTATGTATTTTTTATGACTACTTTTTTGTGCAATAAAGAATCTATAATATAAAAATGAATCGCTGAATGTGTTGGTAAGCGCAAATCTCGAGAGCAGCTGAACCGATTTCGCTAATTCTTTTTTTAGAATATTCCTTGAAGTACGAGGATGGTTCTTACGGAGAGAAAAATTTAAAAAATTGCCTGAAAAAGTCTAAAAACAACACTTTTATATACTCCCATACAAAAGATTCGTAATAATACTTAAAAGTCAATTTGAACTTTAATGCCATAACATAAAGTTTAAGTGTTAGTGGAGAGGTTCCGGGAAGGCAAAACATTGATGGCAACTCAGTGACCTTAGAATTGTATGAATATTAATGTCAATATTTGTCAATATATAATATAATAATATGTATAGATGTTAGTTGTTGCTAACCACTATGCTCCTACTTTTAACTTTTTAAGTGATACCGTGAGGGTGAAATATAATACGTTTTAGAAAGTATGTTCTAAAAATAAACTTTTTAGTATAAGAAATGTTTAAAATTTAGAATTTCCATCTTAGATCGTATTAGCTGGTATCAGGTGAAAGGCAATAAAGCTATCCGTGTTTGTTCGATCTAAGCAGCCAGTAAGTGTAGAGACATTGGTTTTTGATATTTTATCTTTTATTTTTCAATTCATTCAATTCAATTATAGTAAGGAAAATCTTATTTATCTAATTTAAAAACATAGCCAAGTTTCACTTCAATTATTCTGAGTAAATCCAATTATACTATTTAAGTTCGTTTCTCTAATTGTTTTTTAGTAATGGTTGCAGAGAACGATATAAAAAAATCCTATTACACCCTTTATGCTTACTATGAAATTATACTGTTATTGGACTACGTAATGTGATAAGCTGTTTCGAAAACCTTTTACTTAATACGAGTATGTTACCTGTTTATTGTTAGATTTAACGATAATATATTATCATGCAGTTCGTATACTGTTATGTATGTATTTAACACTAGCATTTTCTCATGGCTTGGCCTGCGCCTTTTGATTTTGTAAAATAACTTCATTCTCATATATTCGTTAGTGTAATGTAAAGAGAGATTACCTTATTTAATCAAATATGCTTTAAAATGCAATAAGAATTTTTGACATCAGTGGTCTGACCTCGAAATTAACGCGTTCCAACAACCAAACAACACATATATAAGAATTATATATGTCCTATAATATTAAGTTATGTTAATGGCAGAACACGTGTCAATATTATAATTACAAAAAAAAAAACTTTTGAATTCTGATGATTTTACTGTCTTTTCTCGTTAAATTATTTTGTTTTAGTTGATCTTACTTTCTAGAAGGGGACATAGTCCAGGCTATTAATCCCGGAAAAAGAAGGGTTTTAAGGAAGGATCCCCTAATCTTTTAATAGCATGCTCTTATCTGCAACAATCGCTTAGATTTCCTTTATTTGTCATTCATTCAATTACAACATTACACGAAACAAATGATTTCCTATTTTCACGTAACTGATATGATATTATGGCTTTTATATTTTCTATATAAATTTACTCCACGTCAGATTAAAATGAGATTACGATGAAATTTTTACTTCATCACGTCGATACTATGAAATCTTAGTACTGTTTCTCATTATATTATAGATTTTTTCTGTGTTTATGTCTATACTAAGCATGATACTAACATACCTATAAAGCCTCTCAGGAATGGAGACTTAATGAAATGGATAAAATGTTCGAAAGCGCATTTTTGCTAAGTTACTATGATAAGTTTTAACAAACAAAAGAGTCGACTTTCGCATTTACAATATTGGCATTTTTGTAATCCTATTAAGTAGACTATGCAATGTTATTTGTAAAATAAAATATTAATCCACCTTCAATTCGTTACTGTACGTAGGCTCGATAAGCATCCGTATGTATGCGGGTGCTTTGCCAACAATAAAAAAGATAAGTCTATAGTTAAACTTAGTTCTAGTCTTCTCAAGAGATGGCGTTGCAAAAGAGAGTAAAAATTTAATCTTATTATATATATTAGAAAAATGCCAAAACAAAACTCACTACTTTGGTTTATTTGTTAGTGGTTAGCATTTTCATACATATTATGTGTAGACTCTACATTGTGAAATGTACCTAATATGGAAGGCTGGATAAAAATTTTACAGCAGTATGCTTATATTGAAGGTAATGGTAGCCCATTGGTAGTGAGGTCGCTTGGGAAACTAAGTGAAACAGGTTTAAATCCCGGGTCTCGTACCTCTGATATTCTCAAACAATTGCAACCTGCAATTAGCCCGTATGATGGACTATGGCCTGACACCCCCCCCCCCCCCTTCCCCTCGCAACGAAAAGAGACCTGTGCCCAACAGTAGCATGTTAAGAAGGGTTGAATACTTGCTTAATGCTTATATTATTTTTCATCCGGTCGCTAATGATTAACGGTAACTGGTGTTTTCAAGTGGCTCTCCGACAATGCAGAGTGCTGCAACGTCAGCGTATAGCAAGCAATAGGTAAGCTAAAAGATGCTAAATGTCTCGTTTCACATCACAAAAGTAATAACTGTGACCATAAAAGCTTAAAGGCTTGTACAAAGCATATCGTTGGCTCACTATTACAAGGTTCTATGTTACAATTTTAGTACTTATTTAGTTATTAATGCTTCAAGGTTCTATGTGTCGTTAGCTACAGTTTTGCGAAAACAAACCACTAGATAGCGGCACTTTAACTACAAAATATTCAATTTTACATAGTTCTATGTTGTTTTTCTTACGATAACAAAATAACGAAGTTCTTTGAAATTACTAAATTTCATTAATATTAACATAGAACCTTGTAATAGTAAGCCAACGAATTATATCTACAGCTTTTTCTTAGATATGTACGACGTACGTCTTCTGTCGTATGTACTCCATACACTTAACAGTGTAGCGTCAAGTTAAATGACTCGTCCCTGCGTGCCGTCTGTATATACATATTCTAAGCAAATTATTTCTGAGACAGAGATAATGTACTACATTTGTATTTTGTATTACATTAAGTAAGCAAATTATGTGTAAATAAAGAATTATGAGGACATTGAATATTATATTATAGTAATGTTCTTTGAGGAGAATGTCTACAGGTAGAATAAATTTCCTCATATAATAACAATGCTTCGTTGCATTCGTTCATTTTTTTATTCATAATATAAATTTATAAAATATTATGTAATACTAGCGACTCACCCTCGCACTGCTCAGGTTCATCCCTAAATTAAAATTAAGATAAAAAATATAAAAAATCCTTCCCATTCCTCCAATCCCTTATCACTTAAGGGTATAAAAAATAGTTTACGTTCTTTTCTCAGATCTGCTGAATATACTCACAAAATTTAATAAAATTCGATCAAGCCCTTTCAGAGGAGTTTTGTTACAAACACTGTGACACGAGAATTTTATATATTAGATGTCCTGACAGATTATTTCCTGAGCATCCAAATCCAAAAGTGGTATAATGTTGAGTGTACTCCTTTACTGATATTATGATATCCTAAAAAAATATTTTACATTTGAAACCTCCATGCCGTGGAAAAGGATGACACACTTTTGATATAAAATAATCTATACATATAATAAAATTCGTAATTGAGTCGAATCTGTACAATAAATATTTTTTTGGAATTTAAATAGTTTTTAGAATTTCTGTCTGTCTGTCTGACTGTCTGGGAACGCATTACGAGAAAAGCACTTGACAGATTTTGATGAAATTTGGTATAACGATAGTTGGTTATCCGGGTCAACATATAGGATAATTCTTACTGCGGGAAAATAAATATTTCTTCTTTGAAAAACCTATACCAAACGTTAAAACGTACCTAGGAACGAACTCGAGCGGAGCGAGAGTGAGTCGCTAGTCCTTTATAAATTATGTGATATGTGAGAAATGATATTATATATATTTTCGATACAAGTACTAAAAACAATAGTACAGTTTTTTATTAGAATTTGGGTTAAAGAGAGATATTTGTATTGGATTTTTCATTATTGGAGAGGTATCAAATTGAAATAGCTGTCGGTCGCAGCCAAGCGGGAATTGTACCATAATTATTTATTTCAACTGCTTTGAGTAAGGCGAAGAAAACGCTAACTGTTTTCCAGCTTTAATTAAAACAAAGCATAGCTACATCAGATATTTATATTGCACTTCTCTTATTACATTATTATAGCTAAATATATAGTGACTGAACACTTTCTTTCATTTAATATAAAAACACCTTGTATCTCAGATTTTTTTGCTCTCATTATTATTAAAATTAGATAATAATATTACATAAATCTCAGTTTAGTACATATTCATAATTTATTTATATGTATATAATCATATTTATATATTAATGAATTTTTCCTTACATAGTATATTATAAGTAAGTTTACATTCTGTGGCGGAAGATGTATCGACATGGATATGTTTGTCTTGCGCGAGACTCACGCTCTTGTAAAGTTCTACAAGTTTAATTGAATATAGAGTAATCTTGACTTAAAAAAAAATTTGGAATTCGCGTACCGCCTTTTGGGCAATGGCATTCACAAAATTATCTTTTACAAATATTTCAAGAACTCCTCTCATAACAAAAAATATATTTACACGTTAATATGCAAAGTAAAAATTAATTTAAAAATTGTTAGGAAACAACTATGTCCTGAATAGAAAATTATGAGCTCGCTGTTCTTGCACAATGAAAAGAAATAGTACAGACCTGAGGAGTATTATGAACATTGATAATTAGGGTATTGCGAACAAAAATCTCATTAGCGTTTTTCTGTAAACTAAACGTAATTATGACTGTATGTTGGTACAGTTCTATTTGCCAACACAAAATGCTTCCGCTTGAAACAGCCTCGAGTGGAATGGAAATAGTATTTGTGTGAAGAAGCTGATATCTTTTATAATATGCTCCTCTCTAGGTTCTTTTTAATGTAATGAAGCTTGTTTCATAATAACTTTTTAGATTTATGTGTAATAAAGGTAAGAATCATTTACACAGTCGTGCTTTAACTGTTATTAATAATGTATGAAAATTAAATATGTATATTATTGATATAGTCATTATATATCTATATATAAAGCGATTTACCTATTTATTTTTGTATATTTTAATACATATCTATCGTTGAAATCTTTAAAACAAACTACTCAGTCATGTAAATTTACTATTCATATTTAAAAATCACCATATAATAAAGGTAAATTGCTATATTTAAACACAAAGTAAATCTAACAAATAAACAAATATTACTGACTAGCGACTCACCCTCGCTTCGCTCGGGTTCGCCCCTAGGTTAATTCCCAATACAAATTTTTATCCCCATTTTCACCCTCTTAAGGGATGATTTCCGGGATAAAAATTATCTTATGTCCTTCCCAGGATCTCTAACTATCTTCTTATCAAATTTTGTTTATATCGGTATCGAGAGATTATCCCCTACAATGTCACAAACTCACAAACTTTACCTCTTTATAATATTAGTATATAGATATATGTATTCCAAGTGAAATAATAATACAATAATAGAATTATAAAGTAAATATTTTCAAAATGTATTCAGCCCTTTTTTAACATTCCACCGCTGGGCTAGGGCCTCCCAAATGAGGAGGATTAGACCATAGTCCACCACGTTGGCCAATTGCGAGTTGGCGTACTGCTCAGGTCTTTCGAAAACTTGCTTCTCATGAAGTTCCTGAAGTCCTTCACCACCATGAATCATATTAGAAATGATATATATGCACAAGAAAATATCAAGAGGTGCGAGACCCGGGATCTGAACCCACTTCACTCGGTTTCTCAAACGAGCGCGTTACCACTGATCTACCACTGCCCTCATGTTTGTTGTTGTTTGCTTTAAACAAATGTTTTAAATAAATTGTTTTTTTTTGGACAATACCAAATATTTTCATTGAAATAATCAAATTACTTGAAATTAATTAATATTATTTTTTATGGATTTATAATTTTGTTCTACTTTACACCTTCGCAAAGCTGGAGCCTGGTAATATGTAATCAAGTACGTATAATCCCGCGTCGCATGTCCACGTAATTCGACCATAACGGACATGGTGTTATCTGAAATGGCGGACAATTTGCATAGTTGCAAACTATTGGCGAATGATCTGGAGTAACGATATCAACGTGAAAATGAACGTTACATATGCTGACGACTTTTATTCAGTAATTATTCGAAATTTTCCTTTCTAATTTCTTATGAAGTGATAATTGTATTTGTTGGCTTGTGTTTTTCATGAAGCAATAAGTAGAGATAGCTTTTGAGAGAAAGGGTGTAAAATACATCCAGTGCTTTCCATAGGTTACTAGTTCCACTACTATTTATTACTAATGTGAAAGTAAGTATGTGTATTTCTTACACACTTCACTTACACTGAAACACTGAATGGGTTTGGATGATATTTAGAACACAGGTAGT
Organism: Brenthis hecate; assembly: GCA_951806755.1. Taxonomy (NCBI): domain Eukaryota; kingdom Metazoa; phylum Arthropoda; class Insecta; order Lepidoptera; family Nymphalidae; genus Brenthis; species Brenthis hecate. The sequence continues at coordinate 6,883,619 of OX638277.1, forward strand.
AGATGACTTGTGTGGAATAACATTGGCTGTAGGTACTGTTAGGTACCTAAGGACACATCTGAGTGGAGCAAGCATAAGTCACTCTTATCTTATCTATATCTTAATATATATACTAATATTATAAAGAGAATTTTTTTTTGTTTGTTTGTACCGAATAAGCTCCAAAACTACTGAAATAATTTAGATGAAATTTGGTAAAAATATAGTTTGAGGCTCTGAGAAGGACACAGGATAGTTTTTATCGAGGAAATCATCTTTTAAGTCGGTAAAAATGGGGATGATCATTTGTATGGGAAAGCAACCTACGGACGAACTCGACCGAAGTGAGAGTGAGTTGCTAGTATATTATAAAAAGTAAACCGCATAATAGAAAATATTTTCATTACATTACACCACAACAGCCGCGTCTTTAATTTAAGAAGGTTTATAGGGAAGAATATATTGAAGGAAAATTTGCAATTGCGAGCTTTCCTTGTTGTTTATTCACTTATTACAAAACGTACAATTGCACCCTCAACGTTCCCCTAAAAATCATTCTAAATACAACCATATGAGTATGTTAAAACAGCATATCTGACGATGCGGTTCCCGTAATTGCTACGTGTTTCGATCCACTGTTCTAGAGACTGTGCAGAATACAGGTGAACTAATAAAATCGAAAGAATAATTCAAATATAAGCTTTCACTATTCGTTTTTGGATTCTTTCGCTGATTTATTTTGATTTTTGGTTCCCGACGTTTCAAATGCTTTAAAGCAGTCATGGTCACGGGAGATACTAAGATTGTAGACGTCTTAAAGGTGTTATATACTTACTGGTCAGAGACAGTGCTTACCAATATTAAAAATACAAATATTATCAACGTTATATATTAACTGAAGGAAAATTATTTATAGAAGTTATCTAAGTTAAGCTTATTTCTAATTAATAACTTCAAAGTCTCAAGCTCGTAGAACATCACTTAAGCAATATTCTTTCACGATTATTTTCGTCCGAGGGCGCTCGCGCACTACAAGCCGGGCAAATAAATAAGCCTTTATAATACCATCGTTACATACATTAATGGGTGCGTTATCCACAGTCGAATAGATCGTAATCGCCATACGATGGAGCAATTAGAGTGTGAAGGCTAAAAACGAGGCAAGGGTCGGAAAATTGTAGCATACGCCATGCCTTCAGGTCAATTTGACAATGAAAATGACTTAGATAAATATATAATAGCCGTGTAACGCTCGGCTTAGAATAGGGCTACCCCATCCCTCCTTTAGGTGTAGTAGAAGACGACTGAAGGATCTATGGACATCGCACCTTAAGTCCCTTGCTCGATGGCGGGCGAGCAACAACATTTCCAAAGAGGGTTGACGTCGGGTAGGCGACCAGTTCTAAAACTTTTGCCAAATCTCAATTTCAGCAGTGCGGAAAATGTACTGCGCCTACCCCAAGTTATTTGGGAAATGGGCAGGAGATGATGATAATGAATGACTTAGATGAATAAGAAATTATCTTATCGCTTAATAAGCTTGTGAAGTGTGACGACGTATTATTGACACCTACATTCCATTATATAGTAGATAGTTATTATGTTTAGCGACTTCTAAAAGACCGATTTAATCAATTCTAAGTACGAATTATTATTTGTAGCTATTTTACGAGATATTAGCTGAATTGATGTCTATAATTCTGTTTTAATAAATAGGTAAACTAAGCATACTTCAATGGTAATTATTAACTTTTAGATTTCAAAATCAACTGCAAAAGTGATAATTTACCCAAATAAGCGTTAATTTTATTGTTACTGGAAACCTACGTTTTGAGCCTACACACATATGTAACATGTGTGGGCAAAAGAGTTAAACGTCTTTGTTCTATCTCCCTTTGAAGGAAATAATTTCTCTTGGTTATCTTGTATATTGTATATGTGTATATTTCTGATAATACAATTACTTTGATTTGTAGGAGGTTTGCCTAAGTCAGACTGACAAAATAAGTACTATAAATGCAGGCGAAACCAGAAAAACTCACTAGTTGGACTATAATTGTTCAAAATCTACACTACTGTTATAAACAAAAGAGATGTATATTTTTGTATGTTTGTAACGAATAAACTCAAAAACTATTTGAACGATTTAGATAAAATTTGGTAAGAACATATTTTGAGATCCTGGAAAGGACGTACAACATTTTTTATTCGTGAAATCATCCTTTAAAGGGGTAAAAAGGATATGAAAGTTTGTATGATGTGAGTCGCTAGTATAATTAATATTTTAAATCAAATCAGTAAATAAAAACAACTTAATCATATTTTAAATCAGCATCAAGTTCATTAATTCTATTCAAAATTATAATTTACATGGATATAAAACTGTTTGTCGCTTGCAGCTCTCATTAATTATTATATTTGGTGGGCATTTTCATGCTATGTTTCTGGACAATGGCTTCATACGAATACAAATAATAAAATATTGATAATATTATATTTAGCGTAACTCATACTAATAAATACTACATACAAAATAATAAATTTTAAGCATTTGCTTTAATAACTAGTGATTAACTATAGTTTTGTCTAATTATGCGCAAATCAATACTAATTTTTTTTTAAAGTGTATTGTTAGTCAAAAGCAAATAATAAATTGTTAGTCGTCGATTCCTTTCTCACGACATGTCACGCATATGTCTTTCAGCTCTCTATCATTTGATTTTAATGAAAATAAAACAGTTGTCAATAATAACAATTTTCATGGCGAACAGTTTCGAAGCTCATGATAGAGCCATCTCGTGGTAAAGCCGTTTTTCGACTGTAATATAAAAATACGTATGATGGTTTCTTCCCACGCACGCCTCTCCAAATTGCCTCCTTAGATGATTCTATGGATTAGTAGACTGTGACACAATAAAACATGCAACAAGTATCACAGTAGTTAAGACCCATCGAACCGCACACTACACAGCTCAGCCGTGAGTTTCTCCCGCTTTCCTTATTTAATACGGTCATTATGTATGGGACACTGGTCGGTACTCTGAATTGGCGTATACTCATACCGAGGTAGGGATAGGGAAATTTCTTCTTACCAACATCGCAAATAGTTCGTCTTTTTCTACCAAAATATCGCATATTAACAATAGTACCTGGGTGACCGAGCTTCGCTCGGAGTTTTTGGACAAAAAAAACATTTAAAAAAAACAAACTAAGAATTCGAATAAATACAAAAAAAACAAAATTAACAACTTTGTGTCCGACCGGGATACGAACCCAGACACTTGTGGTTGTCAAACTTGCGTATTGGCCGCTTGACCATAATGCTTACGTCTGAGCGTGCGAAATTATCGAATATAATATTTTGCGTGGAATAATGCAAAAGGAATCATAATAATAATAAAGCTTTATTTATTGTATACATACTTATAATTTTAAATTAAAATTACTCTTACTTAATTAACCATTTTTAACATTGTAATTTAACAGATCATATTTATAACTTATTTGATTATACTTAATTTAACTTCAATTTTTGGTTAGGGACTATTTATTAACTTATAATTTTTAACTTATAATTTTGTAATCTAGAATTAAATTATTTTAAAAATCTTTAATATTATTTGAAATGATATTGTATATATATAAATTATCATTAACAAATAAATAAATAAACAATCTCAATAAATTAAATAATTCAATCGAGTAAATACTAAACATTTCACAAAAATAAATATAAATAAAATTTCTTTCCATACATTAATTCTGACAATAGTTATAAATTAGGTATTCAATTTCATAATTAAATGTATTTATTTAGTAAATGTCTTTTTCATGTATAGACCCCTCTCGGTTAAAAACCTTCTCCAAAGTAGTCCTGCATAGAGCTCTCCGTTGGAGATTATGCTTGTATGATTGCAAAGGGTTTCTTTTCAAATTTGGTTTCCAATATATAATTTGTTTCTGATATAAAGTTTATAATTTTATCTTTGTGTTCTTTTGATTTGTTGTAGGAAATGCTGCTTTTAATTCTAGAAGTTTTTCTGGTGAAGATATGTATACCTTTGTTCATTGTATGTCTGTTTTTCTTTGGACGGTTACGGTTGAACTCCCCCACAGTGACCGGCCGTACTGAGGGATAAAGATGAGGAGGTTCCTACTGTGTTTAATATACTGTATCTTGCTGTGTTGTTTTTAGTTGTTCCTGGTTATCATTTGTGTGGTTGAAAGTTAATTTTGGTTGTTGTAATATAAAGTCTTTAATATTAGCAGGTTTGGTTTTCTTTGTATGTTGTTTATTTATTAGTTTTTGTTTATAATTGAGGTAAGGCGTTTCTGAAAATACAGGCAGACTTCTTTTATTTGAGTATTGGCGAGAAGTGTTCTTATTATTATCCACAATAATTACTTTGTCATATTTAATGAAAGCTGTTTTGCCAAGGTCTTTTTGTTTATCTTCAGTTGGGCTTGTAACTCCTTGCGTTTGTTTAAGACTTTATTTTTTCCTCTAGTTCATGATAGGATTTTTTACCTTTTTCTACTCCGAACATAACCAAGTTCTTGCGCCTAATATGTCTTTCTAAATTATTTATTGAGGTACTTTGTTCCTGGATTTTTTTCTCAAGAACTTCAATTTTATTTCTAAGTGTTTAAATTTCTCATTTAAGTATATTATTGTTGATTGTATTTTTAATGTCTTCTTTCATTTCTAACATTTCTGTTTTCTGCTGTCTTATTTCTTGTTGCATGTTTATTAGCAACTTTTTTATCTCCTCCATCTTAAGTGTGAAGACGGAAGTAGAAAAGCTGATTGAAAAAGAGCACCAATTATACCTAGTTGAATTGCAATTTTATACAGAGTATTAGTTTTTGAGGTTATAAACTTATTTTAATATTTTACGCTTCCACTTCACAAATTATTTTGTTTTATTGTCATCACACACAGAAAAGATGGTTTTGCACTGATAGTATCTATATTTTATATATGTAGCAATATACTCTATGATCTATATGTTATGTTTGTCACTTTTGTATTTGTTTGGTAGGTGAATTTTGAAAAGCTCATTTGTTCTTCAACACATCTAGACTTGGTGATGTTTACATATTGCCCATAGATTTTATCGATTAAAATTTCTTAAAACTATTATTAATTAATTAAAATTTAGAATTTTTCTTTAGATTATTTCCACTTAAATATTTTAAACTTGATGTAAATACGGACACGATATTTATAGTTGCACAGTGGCGCCTCCCACCCACCAGAAGTGACAACTGACAATGCAAAAATTGTGAAAATGCAAGAGAAAACCGCATGAAAATTCGAAAACACGCGTTTTTCCAGACATAAGACTAATCTAGATCGATTTATCACCCCCGAAACCCTTTGTATACTAAATTTCATGAAAATCGTTGGAGCCGTTTTCGAGATTCAGATTATATATTGATATATATATATATATACATATATATATACAAGAATAGCTCGTTTAAATATATAAGATTATCGGCTTTGTCTTTTCGAGCGAATACATTGGCTCACAGGTTTGCAAGGTGTGATAAAAAAGTTAAAGTCACTCTCTTTAGAGTCTATTGCATTATACAGCTTGTGAGGTAGATATACTCAAGAACGTTTTAATACCTTTCGTCTCTAGCATAGGTATAATGCGTTTAGAGTGCTGTTGGGACTGTTCCGTTTTTGTACCGTTTCAGGTATATTCGCTGAGACCAGAATGGACTGTTTTTATACCACAATTCCCAAGTATGGTTGGTTGGCTCCATCAGCATTCTACGAATAGCCATGATGGCGAAAAGATTTTACTGTATGTTCATGAACCACTATTGCGCTATTTCCCATGGGTGGACTCCATGACTCATGTGCTCAGTCACATATATAAATAAAAAATTTAAAATATTATTAACATATAAAATATATATACGAATAAGTTTCTGTGTATACAAACAAAATGAGTCAGTTACACGAATAATAGAATTTATTTAATTATTAAATAGTTACTCACCCTCGTTTCGCTCGGGTTCGTCCCTAGGTACATTTTAATGGTTAGTATGAAGTAGATAGACTATATATTACATATATGACATTTAGCCTTCTTCTATCTAATGCAAAATGAATTTTTCAAATCAGATTAGAAGTTCCTGAGATTGGCGCGCTTAAACAAACGAACAAACGAACGAACGAATGAACGGACGGACGGACGGACGGAATGAAACGAAACGAAACGAAACGAAACGAAACGAAACAAACAAACAAACAAACAAACAAACGAACAAACAAACAAACAAACAAACAAACAAACAAACAAACAAACAAACAAACAAACAAACAAACAAACAAACAAACAAACAAACAAACAAACAAACAAACAAACAAACAAACAAACAAACAAACAAACAAACAAACAAACAAACAAACAAACAAACAAACAAACAAACAAACAAACAAACAAACAAACAAACAAACAAACAATAGTATAGATTAGGACAGTCAGCCGACGCGTTAGAGAGAGATAGTAACTGTAGATATAAATTAATTATAAAAATAAAGCATCATGAGAAGATTGTCTTATATGTATTTTAAAATACATTTTCCATAATATAATCCGATGAAATTTGAAAACATCGATAATATGTTAATTGTTAATTTGTTAATTATAAAATAAATCGTGTATAAGCCTTTGAACAACATCATAATAATATATTATGGAAAATTCTATTAGTGGTAATTATAGTAATTGTCTTTCTTTACTAAAAGCTCATCATTCATTTTTGGCTTAATAATAAATTTTGTTAATTATTATTGCAGTAGAAAACTTATCCGATAAGTGCTTACTGTTGCCTCGGAGGTTATGAGTTCGAATCGCTTGTGGTGCAAATGTTTTTGTTTGACCACAACATGTGGTTGTTTTGTTTTCCACTTTGAATCGCATTATGTATGAAGGATAAAAACATTGAATCACGATGATAAATGAATAATATCCTCTGTAAACTTTGTGAGATCTACATTCATGTTGAAGGTAAAAGAAAATATTACATTTCCACTCTCCACTTCTGACTATAATACATTTCTTTATATTGAACCTTTCTTTAGCAAAATTCGTTATTTAACCATGTTCTGGAATCGAACTACAGATCCAAGGCTAACTCCAAATAATATATAACTACTGAAGATATAAAGCTAATTTTTTGTTTGTTTATTTATTTAAACGCGCCAATCTCAGGACAGAAAGTTATATAACATTTTCTTAAAACTAAAGCAATAAAGCGAACGCTAGTTAATAAAAAGTATCAGAAATGTTGGTTACAATGGTAATCATCATCGTAATTAGTTAAAACTTTACCGCGTAAGTTTAACAAACTTTTAATAAAACATTTTCAAACATGACTAAACATATTTTGCTACTGTGTGTTTCTACTGTAATTTTGCACTATTATAAAAAAAACATATTATTTCTATAATGGCCACAATATGGTTAACCTTAAGGTATAATTTTATTAATTTTTTCAGATAGATGTAATCTATACTAATATTATAAAGAGGTAAAGTTTGTGAGTTTGTGAGGTTGTAAGGGTTAATCTCTGGGTCTACTGAACTGATTTAGATGTTTAGTAAAAAAATACTTTGAGACCCTGGGAAGGACAAAGGATACTTTTTATCCCGGAAATAATCTCTAAGGGAGTTGAAATAGGGATGAAAGTTTGTACAAGGAATCAACCTAGGGACGAAACCGAGCGAAGCGAGGGTGAGTCGCTAGTATGTTATGTTATGAAGTAGTCCATTTATGCTAACTGCTATGCTGCGTCACATAGTCAGCAAAATATTCGAAGGCTTTGTTAATTTTTGATACATGAGACCGTTAACGTCTAACCCTATATTTAAGTAGGCAACATTTATTTTATTAGAAAGCTAAATTATACACTTACTTTTAACCTTGGGTATGTTAAAAAAATGATGAATGGGCATCGAATGTATGAGTTACTTTAAAATATAAAAAAGCTACGAATATCAGACACGGTAACTATAAAGTTAATAAGCTTTTGCCAAGCGAAGGAACACTTAGAGAGCTACTGAAGTGAAATAAATCTAAAAACATCCTAATGCAAATAATTATACTTAGGTTAAAGAAAAAAATTCAAAATCCTTCATTCAGTTCATTGAAAATTAAAATTAATCCTCGTCAAATTTTGCAACTACTATACTGTAATTATCTCTAAACACTAACATTATAGTCGCATTGAACTCGATGAAACCTCATGTACAAATGTTTGCTAATATTAAGTTACAACTTGCAGATATATTACGTCGCATTTTTATATATTTCTCTATTCCATTATAGGCGTAGCGTACAGCAACATTTTTCGTATAAGTACAATTTTCCCCATTTCCTGCAACGTGCAAAATGATTAATGGAAGCGACTTATCTCATGCAAAAATAACCGCAGCAAAGTCATTACCAGCCAAAACGGTTTTTATGATAACCATCGATATTCATTTGGATTCTATTTATTGATCTTGATTAACATCAGATTTATGTAAAAGAAATACTTATTCTCCATTACTACGAGTTTATTCACGTTTTGTAGTTTTTCTTCATGGGTTTGAGAAATACTTATTCCTGTTTATTCACGTTTTGTAGTTTTTTTTCACGGGTTTGTTTGTTTTCCAATTTGCCTTTTAAAAATGATTAAAATTCTCACTATACATATAATAAAATTCTGAGTCGAACTGCACATTAAAAATTTTTTGCAAAATTTATCGAATAGTTATTATTAATTACGAGTATTATCGATACAGAGGTCCCATGTATAGTTTTTAGAATTTTTGTCTGTCTGTCTGGAAACGCCTCACAAGAAAACCACTTGACGGATTTTGATGAAATTTGGGCTAATTGTCCCGGTCAACATTTACGATTACTTTTTAAGGAGTCTACCTACTACACTGTCTCATACCATGACCGTGCTAGGAACGTGTTACTTTCTTACTCTTACAGAGCCTGTACCTACTTATAACTTTTACTGCGATAAATCGATGTGAATACTGGGTATGTTGAGTTATATTTTTTGCAATAGAAAAATATTTATAATATTCACTGTGCAATTATAGAACAAGAAATCTTCAAAATAAAACATTCCCATATTGTAACAAATTTGTATAAGCTTTTATTACGAGTGGCCGTAAATTAATCGTATTTTCTGAGAATTCATTTTATGAACAACGGAGTATATTTTGAAGTCGATGATAAGCCGATTACGACCGAGTGGCATCGCCAGTCCGTAATTGGAGGCTCTCGAATGCAAAATAATTAGTTGATAATTACCAGCGCATTGAAGTCGCTTGGTAATAAAAGCTCGAGGCGATAAAGTCCTCCGAATTCTTCAATCTCCAATTTAACATTTATACTATAGTAACTAGCTTCTTCTCGCAGATTTGCACGTGAAAATATTCCTCTTTTACATTTTTCTTTAACTGTGGCATCTGTAGATTAGATTAAAGCTAAAATGTTGCGTGTCAAATTATATCGAACTCCAGTTGACAGCTCAAGCGCGTAACTAAGTAATCACCACACAAACATGTTTACTATCTTTCATATTTTATAATATTATTAGGAAAATATATGTTAATATGCAGTATGCTAGTAAATTCATTTAGTTAGGGTATATTTTTATGAAAGTGACTTCCGGCAATTCGCTCTTGGCCAGCGTGGTGGTATATAGCTCTCTCAGAGAGGCCCATGCCCAGTCGTAGGGCATTAACACAAGCTACATACAAGAATACGTACATTTTAATGTATGAAATGAATGAATCTAAATTAATTATATAGCCAGTGTCTTGTTTCTTTCGTTTCTGGCGACATATTAGCGAATTCTAACACTACAGTTTATCTGACAGCTCAAACGCCTATTTGTAAATTGGTAATGGATAATGATGATAATGTCGTCCTGGCCGATTTTGGCCACGGCGTCCAATTTCACTGAGCCTACCCAGATGCGTAGGAAACATTATAGTGCAGCGCACAGACACAAGTGCACTCTCAATTGCTTTTACTCTCAAAGTCCAATGGGATGATACTTCGACACTTTTGGTGAGAGGCACGGGGGTGAAACACCGCCAACTTCCCAACTCTGGGCGATTACTGAGAATATCTTAACAGAAAAAGTCAGTAATAAAAAAGTAAACTTCGCCCGACCCAGGAGTCGAACGCAGGATTTTCGGATCTGTAACCGTACATGCTAGCTACTAGACCACCGAGGTAATGAATTGATTATATCACCATCATTGACTGGGCTTACGCTACATTCATACCAAAAATATGTAAACTTTTTCACTAAAAACATCATTATCTTGTTTGATTTCAAATTTAAACTTTATATATAATTTAATAAAATTTAATTTCCTTCATATTACTAATAAAACTTTTTTGTCTGTATTTTACGAAGTAATGACTAAATTACTGCTACCACAAATATGTTTTAACACATTCACGACGTGTAAGGAATATTAAATGTGTGCTAAAATATTTCTGTCACGAAAACCCGGCATGTAACAAGTAGTTCACATATTTCTCACGTTAGGCTTTATCGTGTTAAGTTTACTATAGCTACTGTAGTAACTGTTACCGTATTTGAAATACTAAAGTGTATATTATTATTTATATCATAAGAACGAACAATTAACAAAAGAAGGATTATTTAATTAAAGAAATACTCTAAATATCTAAAGGAGCCACAAATTAAAAAAATATTTTTGGACTATTAAAATAAATGATTAATTTTTTATACATTTATACATTTTAAACTCTAAAAAGGTAGGTTTCATACCAACTTTCATCCCCTATTTTACCCTCATTAGAGGATCCCATAAGGGATGAATTTGAAAAAAAGCTAAAACACGTATTTGTTTAATTGTATTGAAGAGTATTAATACCAAGTTTCAAGTAATTCAGATCATAAATATTTTTTGAGTTGTTTTACAACGTGATTGTCCCGTGGGAATGATATAATCAAAAAGTAGCCTATATTACTCTCCAGCCATCTAACTACCTCCACACAAAACATTTCACCATTGCGTCTCTCTGTTTCGACGTGAAAGAAGGACAACAAACTAACAAACAAACAAACACACTTTCACATTTATAATATAAGTTTGGATATAGGGATAAAAAATATTAAACGTATTCATTATAAATTGATTGATACCAAAATATTCTGGAATGATGCAAAATATTGTACTAAGAATCGCTGTTTTAAGTGTCGCAACACAAGCCGCGCTAGCATTGAGCCCATGTCACTCGCATGCCACACGATTTTTTTAATATGCACACGATTTCCTATAAAAAATCTCATTTCAACTATTTATACTGAAATGTGAGAAGCTTTAAAATAAATACTGGGAATTGTTATTTTTTTAGTATGAAAAACGACTATTGCAAAATATAACTTTTAAAGGCCGTATCATATTTTTGCACATTTTATACATTGTATATCTTCGTTTCAGGATTAATTTAAAATATATATGTACATATAATTTTCTGTTTAGTTATAGTTGTGCACGCTAAAATATATTGACTATCAACTCATCCGCCATTTTCCCATAAATCTAGACGTTGCGTCGTAAAGTTTATTGAATCAAAGTCTAGAGTTAGACAAATGCGAAGACTAAATTGAATTTTAATTTTCTATACATAGTCTACACGTCTACATACAAATCTTAATGCTAATGCTGTTAAAAGGAGCAATCAAAAGAATGTAAGGGGTAGAAGAGAAGATAAGTCTTACTAGCTTATCACCCTTGCTTTGCTCAGGTTCATCCCTAGTGAAAAACAAAACCAAAACTCTATCATAAAAACCGTATATTTTTCCGGGATAATAAGATCATAATCTATGCCGGTGCGAAATTTCATCCAGATCTGTTCAGCCGTTCTGGAGTGATTGAGTAACAAACATCTATCCATCCATCCAAACTTTCGTATTTATAATATTAATGGGATGGGATAAATGCGGGCAAAGTCGCGAGAATATCGTTGTTACGCTAAGTAATTAAAGTAAGGGTCTATGCACACGACGACTTCTAAGCGCGCTGTCGATGAACGTTTACCACGCGTTTGTATTGTAAGCAATCTGATTGTTTTAAGTTTTTCTGTGAAGAATATGTGCAAATTATGTTCGTTTGTGATACGCACGTTCTTGATGTGTTTATGATATGCGGTACGTAGTACGTACAGTCTTTTATGTTTATATGTAGAATACGGGCGGATCATGAACGTCGTCAGCGCGTTTAAAGAACTGTGTGTATAGATCCTTACTAACGCTAACTTACATAACCACCCTTACTTCAGTGACACGCCGCAAAACGGTTGCGTTCGAGTTATTTATGTAGAAAGCTAATTTTATTAAGAAAACAAATTGCAAGTGGAGACGTAACTTGAGCGCTGTCAGTGCCGACAGTTACTACATGTTTAATTGAATATACGACGATGTTACGAAGAAATAAGTAAATGTACTTTGTAGGATTTCAGTTGATAGCTTCAGATTTATGTTAGAATATCAGACTTTCGTTTTAATAACCCTTATAAAAGTCATGATTAGGTATGCTCAATGAATTTAAGTTAAAAAGTTATTTTGATGACATTTTTTTGCTATAGATTCTTATTAATATTATCTAGCTATACCTATATAGCTTGTATAAGTATGTCTTAGATTTCAATATTTTATATCTATACTAATATTATAAAGAAGTAAAATTTGTTTGTTTGAATGCGCTAATCTCAGGAACTACAAATCCGATTTGAAAAATTCTTTTTTCATTAGATAGCCCACTTATTGAGGAAGGCTATATGCTATATATCATAATATAATACATAGTCTACCTATTCCACACTAAACCGTTAAAACGTATCTAAGGCCGAACACGAACAAAACGAGGGTGAGTCGCTAGTAATATTAATATAATTATTATAAGCAATTTATGCCTTTTTCTCCTCTGCTTGTTCTTTTTCTTTTGTTTAATAGCTATTGACGAACCTTAGTGTAATCATTATGAGCACTGGTTGAAAATTAGTATAAATAATTAAATATATACCACAATATAAAAAAAAATAATCTCTATATCTGCTTTTGTGGTGGGAGACATAACATGCAAAAGTTACAGGCTAAAGTAAGTTTTTAATCTATTTTAGTCTATTTGTGACGTCCTCGATCCTGATGATGTGATACATAACCTTAAATACTCGTAAACTAAGATGTTAGGTAGTTTTTGTTTGGCACATAAACAATGCAAACGTCGCTTCGATACACTGATGAGTGATGACACGTCACGGCCAGAACTGTTAGTTCCGTAATATATCATGACAAGTTTACTGTCGAGCTCCTGTAAATATGTAAGACTATGTATATATATAATTATATTATTTGGACTATAAGTAAGTGATCGAAATTTGACTCTAATCATTTTTTTATTGATAACAATCAAACTCGTTAATAGTTACTTAAAAAAATAAAGCACTTATAAAGATTGTTATTTTTAGATATTCAAATTAATTGCTTGATCTTAAATTAAAATTTGTAAATTAAAACTGTATACATCTATCGGGTTTTGACATCTATCGGCACTGAGTGTTAGCGTTAACATGCCACGTGACCATGTCGATGACGACTTAAATGAATTTACTTCCCATCCAAACCTTATAAATAAAAATTTACACTTCAAAAAAAGTCTGTTGAAATGCAGAGGAGAATAAGGTACTGCTTTATCTTTACCTATTTACGAGTATATTCAAATAGTATATGTTAATCTTAGATACAAAACTCGCTTTGCTATCTATATTTCACATAGAATTTTCACTAGCCTAAATAAAGTAACATTGCATAAAATATAAAGGAAACAAACGATGCTACTCAAAGTGACTCTATGATTCAAATTAATAAATGTTATATTTTTCAACGTAAAAGCCTTTCTTTTCCATACAAAGGGCAAATCATATCACATATTTTTCAATTTCACGTAAGAGACGTCAGTATTGCATATAAGTGGGTACAAAAATACCCTCAGTTTTCTTATAACTTAATAAAGTTACAAGCCTATGAAAATAGCTACAAAGTGAACTATTTCGACGGTGGCTTACCGAAGATTTGTAACGGGTTGGTGGTATAAATCCAGCGACTCCCGCCCCGCTACGCCCCTAGCTTACAGTTCAAGCGGAATTTAGAGCTGTATACTACTTTACATCGTAGGCCGACTACACGCGATATTTATGACACAAATTACAATTATATACAATTGTTATTTATATATAAATGTTATTAAACTATCTGTGATATCGATTTTAGATTTGTTATTCAGTTTCAAGCACTTTCTGAATTCCGATCAAATTTAAATTCTTATAATATACAATATTAATATTATACAGCCGACTATATCATGCGGTCATGAACTTACAGATAATAGAACTTCACAGTAAAAAACATAATTTAGTAAATAATATGTTTTAAATTCTTCTTGTAAAAATATAATATTGAGGCTGAAATAGAAAGTCATCAAATGAGTAAATTTATTTTATTTTACATTATATTATTTTTTATCTACTATAAGTAAATGATAAATAAAATTGAAATGTATAGCAAAGACCTACGGATAAGGCTGTGAATAAATTTCTTATTAAAGTACTTAGTAAATTTTCACAGAATATTGGAAAACTTATAAGTGAAACAAAATTAGCTGTTTACAACAGCTGTGTCCGAACTTACACTGCTTATGTCCACCGTCTCATTTTAATATTTAAGATATCCAATTAATAAAATTTCGTGTTTATTAAAATTGCACACAAAATAGCATAGTTAACATACCCTTATTATACTACTCTTATAGAGGTCGTTGTTCTTATATAGTCTGCACACGCCCTAAGATACACTGTGTTTAGAGAAACTTGGTACTACTTTATCGTTTAGTGATATATAAATTTGTTTAACGACGCACCACAGAGCCACTTAATTCTATTGTTTAGTCGGATGCGGAGTATGGCTCTCGGCGAGCAATGCCTCGTATAAAATTAACTATGTATACTAATGACATGATCACTGCTCTTATTGCTAATTGTTGATTCATATATTGTATCTTTAACTAATATTTCTACAGTTCCAGCTGCATAGATACTTTATTTAGCAAAATGTATACTAAATTAGTTCAATTCAATATTATCGCCCTTGTAAAACCTATGCATTAAAAGGTATTATAAATTTCAAAATATTTACAATATTATGCGTTTTGAGAGTTATTTATATTGTTAATAATAGCATATTATTAATGCCAAATATTACCTTATTTTTAGCCAAAGATTCGACGAATTAGGAAAAGTTGATTTGAGGATAGGAGAGTGAGGTAGGTTTCTTCTTATCATGACAAGTGAACAAGACAACATTAGTAATTAGCGTCCGTGGGCGCCTATCGAATTTAAAATATTGCGAAAGCTCTCGGTAGGGACAGTTTTGCGACTTAATTAACAAATACCATCATAAGCTACGGTCAGTAAGCTTATTTTCGCAAAATTGTCATAAATAGTTGTAGCTTTAACTTTTCTAGATCCCTCACTGTGCTAGTGGAAACAGTATGAAAACACATAAAGTAATTTTTGCAATTAACCCCCAAAAATACAAATTTTCTATGTTTTAATTGTTATAATTTATAATATGTAGTGAGGATTCAATACTTATTTTTTTGGAAAAATAAACTGATAAATACGTAGAGTATATCTAGGTTCTAATCAAAGAGACCTTGATGTTTTAAAATAGCCTAAATATTACATTTTCATACACAAACTATTTTAATTATTATTGAGTTTCTAAATATAGCTAGAGCTTTGAAGGCCGTAGAATGCTTGTTATTCCAGTCGATGGCACTCTCTTCAGGAGAAACCTCTATGTAAGTGTAGAGGTATCTAAGTCACTGTAAGTGAGAAGGACCGTAATTAACATCGCTTAATTTGTGCAAGGCACATTCTGTATGCTAGTCGAAATAGTTAATATAAATAAATATGTTGGGACATTAACACACAGGACCATCTAGTTAAATGGTAAGATACGAGGTTTGTGTTATGGATACCAGATAGTTAATACACTACACATATATATGTAACTTTAAATACATATCTATATATTATAAACATAAGCACCCATGACTGGAGTGCAAATATTCGTGCTCATCACACAATCGGAACCCAGGGGACTCGGACCCACGACCGTTGGCACAGCAAGTATATGGTGGCTTCACTTTTCTTGTTTCAACTTTTTTGCAATACAGAAATGTGCGAACGATAGAAATTTCTAAAAGCTCAAAAAAAGAAAATATTATGTTCAAAATCTAATTAAAGCCAAAAAAAAATTGCACCAATTATACATGTGTATACCAAGTGTACATATACGGAGTATTCACTCGCAAGGAAATGTGTTCTCTGTATTATATGAATTTAAAGAAATTATAAGTTAAGCAAGGGAGTAGGTATCAACTCCGAGCTTGTTAAAAACAAAATTTTAGTTTCAGTTGATTTAGATAAGTTTTTGTTGTTACGAACGTATTAAAAGTTACGCGAATGATATTATAAGGATTTCTAATATTAAGATGTAGAGAAATCATGAAAGTTAGTAATAATAAGTATTTTACTTTATATTCAATATACACAGTTTCCTTTGAAGCCCGCGCTACAGACACGTGTACACTTAGATGGAAGGATAACATTTAACCCAATTAGTAGACTTGTTCACGGGTATCACGAAATTTAACCTTCAAACCACAAAATTTTCGTAATATCATAAATTAAATAATAATCACATGAATACATTTTGGTGAGTCGATAATAATGAATAATAATTTTTGAGATTTTGGAATAAGCAAATATTCAATTCAATTTCCTTGTGAGTGGCTTCAAAGCGTGTCAGCTGAGTATAGATTACTTTGCCAATGTCACGTAGAATAGAGAAGACACGAAGGGTAAGCAAATCTCACTATAGTAACGTAAAACCATGTGGCACTGACTAGTATTTACTCTAGAAAATATTAGGTTTTATGGTTACCATAAGGGGAGACATTTGTACTCATGTCTCACAGATAAAGCAGAAACTAAATGTTTATGTAATTAAATATGGTGTTCACCAATGTAAAAAGGAATTATATGAAAAGGCGAATTTATGAAAATTTTGCAAAAATAAGCTACCGGTACGATGATATTTCTGGATTACATCAACATAATTGTCCCTTCTATGGCGCAGCCTCATAATCTTAGTCACTAATTAAAACTTAGCAATGTTGAAAATCGATTTAAATGCTTTTAGAGCTTTAAACATAAACTAAACAAACTGAACTCCAAACTTTCGTATAACATAAACTTCACAACAAAGCTTTTTGCTATAATTGTTATTTCAATCTAATTTTAAGACATAATTAATTCAAAGTGTAGATGGTTCGTTGACACATCTCTCGTGTTGTGGCATGTAACAAACGAGTTTTCGGGACATCAGTGGGTTTGAATTTTATATTGATGTAATGTATTGTAGAGAGTACTAACAACAGTGTTATATATAATTATTTAAGAAATATTGTAAGTAATAAATAATTTATTCTAAATGGATTGACTTGACTCGAGTAGTTCTTCTCACAATATCTTGACGTGAATGTGTCACCTACATACGATTTGCTCGTTAAATAAAAGGACCTTTTTATCCTCTTAACTAGATTATTATAAAAAGGTCTATGTAATATGAATTCATACGAGGCCGAAAAGTTAAAATAATTTACAAGAGACATGTTAAGGAGCTCGAAATTGGTATTTAAAAGCTTTCCCAGATGAAGTCTCATGTCACAAAACTTATTAGGCTCAGGTACATCCTCATACAACATGTACCTCCGGGCCGTTAAAAGGGACTTAGTCGACGAAAAAAGAAATATTCAAAATAAATTTTTGTCTGTCTGTTTATCTGTTTATTTTTTGTTTTGGATAATCTCTGAAACGGCTGGATTGATTTTGACGGGACTTTCACTGGAAGATAGCCAATGTTATGGGGAGTAACATATGCTACTTTTATTTTAGAAAAAGAATTATATAAAAATATATAAGAAGGCAAATAATTCTAGTGATGTTTTAATTTTTATACAAAAGCGTAAATATTTTGGAAAGTCAGTCTATATTTAGTAAGCCTACGCCCAATAAGCGGATCACTGAATCTTGTAGCGATAAAGCGACAACTACGCGTACCGTATGTTAACATAATTGATATTCTCTAGATGATTTCGTAAATTAATTGCTTGTATAGCAATCTCTAAATATAGCCTAATTGATAACTGCAGCGTTTAAGAATTATAGTAATACAAAAAAAATCATTATATTTTTAGGTTTCTACAAGGTAACATTTTTTTGTTTGTATATTAGGTGTCATTTTTATAATTATCGATCTAATTCTGCAACCTTTTTTACTAATCATTAGAAAGCTTAATTAATATATTCTAATTTCGTGATTAAATATTATACCTTCGTACGTTTTAAGGCTTTTCAGATTTCAAGGCAAATTTATCGCATATTATATCAAATTTATGAAAAAAGCTAAACTAAATATTTTTTTTGGTTATACGAAGGTTGTCTACAGTCTGTAAAATACCATTAACATTTGTTTGTATAATACACCCTTATTAAGTAAACTAATATATGATAATTATAAAAAAAATACTAGCGACTCACCCTGCCTCCGCTTGGGTTTATCTCTAGTTTAACGTTTAGTATAGTTTTCTCAGAAAAGAGGTATTTTCATCATCATCATAATAAACTTTATCAAGATCTGTAGAGTGATTTTCTCATGATGCATTCCCAGACAGACAGATAAACAGACAAAAAATTAAAAACTATAGATACGGCCTCTAATAGTAGTGTCATTAGTAATAATGACTATTTCAGTAAGATTATCCAAAAAATATTAAATGTACAGATTTGACTGAGAATTTTATTATAGGTATATATTCATAAACCAAGTCATTATAAATTTAAATAAGCAATAATAAATTACTTTATGAATTTATAATATTTAACTGACCCGTTAATTAAAAGTTTACCAAACTTAAGTAATAAGTAACTTTTACTTATGTAACCTAGAGTAGGTAATGATTTAATACTTTTCATCTAAAAGGTTCTCTTGAAAACAAGTTAAATATTAATTATTTTGGGATACATTTTTCCTGAAATTTATATAGAACGACTAATTTTATTAAATGAGAATCATGATATCAAGTAACATACAGAAAAATATACAAATTCGAATGGAATACCTTGTCGTCGAGTCGAGTTCTTCTCGAGTTGTCAGTTCAGTCATAAATTATAATTGATATTAAGTATGCAGATAGACTTACTTGTCATCACTTTACTTGGGTGCGTACCTGTGTGTCAAACAGTATGTTACTCAAGGTCATAGCATATCACCTTGTTGGGGTGGGGTGGTTCAGTAGCGTCTGGCAATGTAGCCAGGCTTGAAGCCATGTGTATTACTGCTGGTACTTCTCTAATAGCAGAGGGAACGTGTGAGCAACCCCTTGGTTGTTGTGGTCTGCCTCGACAGCGGTAAGCGGTATCCCAATATGACGGAGGAGGTTTCGTTGGGATTTATACTAATATAATAAGTCAGTAAGTAAGTAATAAGTCCACAAAACCACCTATATGTTGCATATAGGTTGGTATGCATCATTGAATTTCCTAACAATAAAAAAAATCACTCTATCTATATTTACTTTTTACTCAAGTCTATCAAATTTTCAAATTTATAACAGTACAGCGATGTGTTTTCTAGTTGTGTATTCAGCCTTTTTTTTAACGTTCCACAGCTGGACACGGGCCTCCTTTCAATACGAGGTGGATCAAGCCGTAGTCCACCACACTGGCTAAGTGCAGGTTGGCGGACTTCACATGTCTTTCGAAAAACTTGCTACGTTTTCTCAGACATGCAGGTTTCCTCACGATGTCTTCCGTTACCGTAAAAAAAGTGGTAATCATGTTAGAAATGATTTGCACATGAAAATATCGTAGGTGATAGACCCGAGATTTGAACCCGCTTCACTCGGTTTTCCAAGCGAGTGCGTTACCATTGGGCTACCACTGCCTTTGTAGTAATAATTTTGTTAAATAAAAATAAAATTTCTACTACAAACATATTTTCTAAATAAGCTTTCTAAGGTGAAAAAGTGACATAGTTTTTTAATCGTATTCAGCATGTGACGTGACGAGGGTGGTGGGTGATGGTCGTCGTGTTTTTTATTAACTTGAAGTACCTTATTAGCATTCTTGTGCATGTCTTAGAAAACTGACGCCTTTGACTAAATTATTTTTTAGCTTTACTAAAGACCGTTATGGCAAAATGGTACTGGTCTAAACCAACGGGTATATTGTAGTCTCATGTTCAATGCTCGTAAAACAATAAGAAAAGAAACGCTACGGTGTAAAATATAGGAAGTGCTCTGAAAATATAGGAAAATTTTCTTACTGTCATGCAAATATCTTAAAATCTAGGTGGTCGTTTTAAATTATTATTGTAGATGTTATCCGTCGCTCGAGTTCATCCCTAGGTACGTTTTAACGGTAATAGGTTGACTATTATATTATGTACATAGGTATGATTAGTTGTTATGGGTTGTATTATAACGTGTTTTCCCGTAGGAAATGATATAATCTCCCGCAGTAAAAAGTCGCCATGTCACTCTCCAGCCCTCCGACTATCTCCAAAAATAAACTAACGCCAATCTGTAAAAGAAGGACAAACAAACAACCAAACACCCTTTTACTTCTATTTTAATATTACAAAGCGGCAGAGTTTGTTTGTTTAAAAGTGCTAATCTTAGGCACTACTAATCCGATTTGAAAAGTTCTTTTTGCATTAGATAGCCCGTTTATTGAGGAAGGCTATAGACTATATAGCTATAATATATAGTCTATTTATTCCATACTAACTGTTAAAGCGTACCTAGAGACGAACCTAAGCGAAGCGAGGGGGAGTCGCTAGTTTATAATATTTGTATGGATTTCGAAAAAAAAAAGATAAATAGTATCGAAATGATTTTCCAGTTAATTTTTTTTAATAAATAATTTAATTAAGAACATATTTTACTGTAAACTATTCCTAATTTCGGCAAAAAAAAGTAAAATCATGGAAAAATCGGAAACTATATTTTTTTTATATAAAATGTCAAATATTCTCGTAAAGAAAGTATAATGCTCACGATTACTTTTTGTTTAGGGATAGTTTTTGGGATCGTGATTGACATCGGCTTTTATAGCTACATCAATACTAAATGAGGCTTCCCTGGTGTATTACATTGCCGTGAAAGTAAGTACCTGTCGATAGAATACAACATATATTTGAGCCATTTGCTAATATCATTACGAATGAAACATACGGACATTATCTTATAAATAGTGGGTAATCTTGTATTTTTTTCAATTTATCCCTTTCCACTACTGGATGAAAGCCTCCCCCAGGGGACGGCACAGGGGATGCTGTTTAACTCATATAAAATGTTTTTCTTAAATTTACTTCGAAATAAAATAACTTATGTCCTTGATCAACATAGACTAATTTTAATTGACGTACCTACGTGCGGAGCTGTGAGCAAAAGCTAGTATACACTAGTATGAATATCAAATCTAGTATTTATTAGTATGAATAATTTTAAACACATTAACACACATTTAACAAAATTATAGCGTATAATATAACAAAATTATTGTTTTTTGTCCATTTTTTTCTTACTTTACTTCATAAGTACCCTATTCGTAAGAACCCCCGTATTCCTCGTATAGGAAATAGTTACAATAACATAAATAATAATAAAAAGCTGTGCATAAAATGTTTGTATTCTCATACAAAATCGTATGGGCGAAGTTAGACGGCAGGATTTGCCGACTCACCGAAGGCAACAAAAAGTTTTGACTTATCGCCGGATGCCACATTCCGTAAACATGTCTTTTACCGGCCATCTCGCGAGCTAATGACCCTCTCAGCTACGCCGTCGTAGGCATTGTGGACTTGATGTATGGACGCCGAAATTGTTATGATAGTTATATAGCTTAGTAAGGTACAGGAAAAATGTATGTATGTATATACGAGTATTTATTGGATGTGTATGAAATGTTTTAAAAATTAAATGTGTATTCAGGTCTTTTTAACGTCCTACTGCTGGGCGCGAGCCTCCCGTCAATACGCGAGGAATCAGGCCATAGCTCACTACGCTGGCCATGTGCGGGTTAGCGGACTACACATATCTTTCGAAAACCTACTAGGTTCTCTTAGACATGCAGGTTTCCTCACGATGTTTTCCTTCGCCGTATGACAAGTGGTAATTAATCATATTGGGAAAGATTCGCACAAGAAAATATCAGAGGTGCGAGACCCAGAATTTGAACTTGCTTCACTCGGTTTCCAAGTGAGCGTGCTACCACAAGGCTACCTGCGTAAAAAAAATACGCTGATTTTATTGTTGACCTCTATTTCTTTTGACCCTTACTTACATCTTGTGCCAAAAACTCATTATCTTATATCCTTTATTCTGTGGGAAACCTTCTTTTCGGGGATATGAAGAACCTTTATCCATATCGCTATTATCCGCTTATAAAAATGCTTTTAAAATTGGTTCAACCATTATGAAAATTACACATAATACACATATATATATATATATATATATATATATATATATATATATATATATATATATATATATATATATATATATATATATATATATATATATATTGATAACATTCTTCAGTAATTATGCGAGCCTTGGTATCCTGCAAATAACTATAATTATATAGCTCCATCAGGGATAGCTGTTTGTAAATCTCACATATTTTTAAATTGCTACAAAAAATCTAAAAACCATTTAACAAAATTTGGTTCAAAAGCAAGTACTTTCACATTTTATTCCATATGGAAAATAGATAATTATATTTACATTGCAATATCATAAATGTAGGGCGTTGCCGAGCAGCTAATGAATAGATCTCACCATTATTTCTGTAAGAATAAAACGAGACCGTGGTTCGAGTTAATTAATTTAAACTGTAGGTAGAGAGGCGGCGTACAGTACAGACTACAGACTGCTACTACATTACGTTATAGGAGACTCCGCTGTAATTTATTGTATAAATGTTTTACTTTTAGGAACTGGAAAGATATTTAATGGTACTTTTCTAAATTGAGTATTTTTCTTGTATCTAACTTTTGAATTAAATGAAAATATTTATTAAATTTTCTACACACTAGCTTTAGTTTGTGACTGTACTTGGTTTTTCATTCACATTAAATATTTACAAGCTTCTGTGTGTATTTCAAAGTATATTATTTGTATTTATGCATGAGCATAAATACAAATAATATACTTTGAAATATTATGTAACGCGGCTTATTGAATACTAGCGACCCACCCTCGCTTCGCTCGGGCTCGTCCCTGGGTGATACTTCGAATTTCATATTTTTTTTATTTATTAACCAATTGAAATAAAACAAACACTAAATGTTAAGTGACACTTACCACAATACATTAGAGAAAACCACATCCATATTGGCTAGGCAGTTTCTGCGATTGTCACGCACAAACGCGACCAACAGACAAACTGACATGTCTGTTGACAAAAAATTAAAAATCATTGTTTTTGGGTTCTATTGCGTTATAATATCTTCCATGTACAAACAGCAATCATTTACAAATTTATTATATGTATGATATATTATGCGGTATCTTCGCCAATTAATGTTTTTTAATGTGTTTTTATGAATATATCCATTTTTTTTTTGTATATCTTGATGTACAAGAAAGCTCTTGAGCAATTGTAGGAAGTTAAATGAACATATGTACCCTTAAAGAAGGAATAATTACTGTGACGCCGCATTTTGACAACTTACCCGTGTGAATTTCAAATAAATATACCCACAGTAGACATTCATTAATAAAAAGTTCCAAAACATTAATAAACTCACATTATTAATAATTAGGAATTGAATATTAATAATAAAACATAAGAAATCCCAGTAGCTGACACCCGGTAGACTTCGGGTGGCCATTGCCCATTACAATAAGGGATCCACACGCAATTAGGATTCATAACCCTCTTCCGGTCTTTGACTGGAAAAATTAATCCAAATATAAATCATCCTTTGTGTCTCATCAAAAGACAAAATCTGAAGGCTATTGAGCGAAACAGCCAATTGTAGCGATTAGAGTAATACAAATGATTGCCATAGAACAGGCGAAGTTACTTCAACCCCGAGCGCCGTTATGAGTTTTAATTAAAACATTTTTAACCCGACTTAAGGGTTGAATTTCTCTTAAAATTCAGTTCAAAGAATTCAAACTGACGCTTACTTTTTAGCTCATTAACGTTTTTTTGGAGAATATTATTTTACAAAATAATTACGCGAAATAAAATGAGATTGGATGTAATAAAATCTTTCTTGAGAACTTTTTATATTTTATGATTGCGTAAAACTTAAAAAGTTGGATTTACTTTGAAAAAATATTTTCTATCATTAGGTATATTTCGTCTACTTCGACTTGTATTTGAGTGAGCTGACGAATAAATGTACTGCTGCTTAATTACTTTCGTTGACTCAATTACTTCGGACAGGTCGCTTTAAGTTTGCAAATATAATATATTAAATAACATAGAATTTTCTTTATAATAAAACTAGCAGAACCCGCGGCTTAAGAAAAGAGTTAAAAGAAAAACTACAATGGTAGGTTTCATACAAACTTTCATCCGCTATTTTACCCCCTTATAGGATGAATTTCGAAAAAATCTAAAATACGTACTTAATTAATTGTATTGAAGAGCATTTTTAAAAAGTTTCAAGTAATTCTGATCATAAATATTTTTTTGGATTGTATTGTAACGTGTTTTCCCGCGGGAAAGAGATAATCTCTCGCGGTAAAAAGTAGACTATGTCACTCTCCAGCCCTCCAACTATCTCCACACAAAAAATCACGACAATCCGCCAAACCGTTTCGACGTGAAAGAAAGATAAACAAACAAACAAACACACAAACAAACACACTTTCACATTTATAATATTAGTATGGATAACTAGCGCCTTACGCTTTTTCCACTCGGACCCTAGGTGCCTACAGTTATCAATATGTTACTCCACGTCATAGTCTAAATGTGTACTTCCAAATCAGTCCAGCGGTTTTCTCGTAAAGGAGTTACATATATTTAATTATTTATAACACAAAAAATCACATTTATAATAGAACTTTAATGTTGTTAAAAATAAATTGTAGAATATTTAACTCGACAAGAAAACTGCTATTCTCTCACGGAATAACAACGTCAAGTAGTGGTATGAGCTTTATTGTTTTTCATCTAGGTAATGAAAAGCAGATGTATAAGCAACTACTACTGCTTCAGGCAAATCGGATGCTTATATACCACTTTTGTTTAAAAAAATAAGATGAATTTCCGCTATTGAAAGCTAGCGACCATCACGTCATAGCGGCAACTTACACGTGTGGTACATTCGGAAGTTGCGTCCCCCGGTCCCACCATCTTAAACTAAACATACATTGTAGGAGACTATCGATATAATATTATATTAACTTAGCACATACAATATAAACATTTATTTTACAAATAGGAAGAAAATGTAATATTTTTGCATCCCCAATTTGTTATCTAAAGTTAGTTTGTTTTGTTGTGCAAACTTACGCGATGTTTTCTTACTTTTTCATATATTTTTCAGTCTCTAATTTGAGAAGGCCTTTTCTATGAGAAATGAATACTTAGGATTACTTCCTCAAAACGACAAACAGAATTTACCCCACAATGTATGTGAAGTAAGCATTTTTGTACTACAACGTCCTTGGCTCCTGACTTCTGTAATTTCGTACAACAAACTTACTCTAGAAGTGATAAAAAATATTAGTAGCATGTTTACGAAATCTTATATCCGGGAATAAATCAAAACTTGGTGTTTCCGACGACTCGCCGTATCGCGTCGCTAACTTCCCCCATATGAAATTGTTACTTTAACAACTATCGTTGACATCTTTATGCTCATCATCAGCTTTAGTGTTACAGTTCTTTGTTTCATATTTATTGTGAATTTCATATTCAAAATCAACTTTTTGAGCAGTAGATAACGAATAATTATATTAGATAAAAGAGTGTGATTCACATAAAAATGAAAAAGATATTTATATTTAAAAAAATATGATTCTAAATTCACATCAAATACAGGCAAGTTTTACTAAACAAAGGTAAACATTTTTGTACTTACTAATAACTGCCTCAGTGGTCTAGTGGCTAGCATTTACGGCCACATATCCGGTGACCCTGAGTTCGAGTACCGGATCGGGCAAAGTTCATTTATAGAGTATTTTGGGCAGGAATTTGTCAGTAACAGGCCGGAGTTAAGAAGTTGGTGGTGTTTCACCCACGGGTTTCAAAGAGCACATGTCACTTCGGTCCTGCGTCTTAATTCTGACCGATCGTGTCGAAGTATCGTGCCATCGGAGTATGAGAGTGACAGGAATAGAAAATGCACGTGGTTTCTGCGCGTACACTTGTGCACTATAATATTAGCTTCTACGCATCTGCTAGTCTCGGTGAGATTGACCGCCGTGGCCGAAGTCGGTCAGGAGGATATTATAATAAGTACGCTTGTTTTGACTGAGTGTAAGTAAAATACTTTAATTTAAGATTCAGTCTCGATAGAAGAAATAACTGCGATGGTCTTATTGCGAATGAGGCTATAAAATAATAAAATCATGTCATAGATTGCTTTTATTACATTTTACATTCAACAGACATGTGAACTCGCATCGAAAATGAACCTCAAATTACCGGTGTTATAGGAAGTGGCACGTTAAACATTAAAAAACTGCGTTTTATGATACCTTACAAGGTCTAAAAAGTAAATAGAATTTAAATCCCGCGTAATCTCACCCTACATTTTGCAACTATAAACTTTAATTTCTGATGCTGCTGTTGATGATGCTGAGTGTTTACAATTTTAGTACAACACAATAAAAAATAATTTCGAGTTTTAAAATTGTATTTCCCAATTCCCGGGCAATATTTCCAATTTTTTTCCCTAAAAATCTTATTAGATTTTTCATGGGTACCCAATATATATAGCCAAATTGGTCCAGCCACACTCAAATAATGCGTTTATTCACGAAGAACAATGCCATTATGATATTCAACTTCACACGCTGACATGTAAAGTGCGCGCTAACAATTTAATAATGATAGTAATATATCCATGAAAGTTTCTAACAAATGACGTAAACAGTCATCATTTCCAGCGCACCGCAACTGTCGGCCGCGGCGCGGGGACCGTTCATAACGACGGAACTATTTTGCTCATCTCGCTTCGATTTCATTTTACGTGCGTGGTTACGGTTATTTAAATCTATTAAAAATTCGAGCTTCGAAGGTCATAAAGGCTGAAGTTTAATTTTGAGGAAATATATGAGTATAATATCGAAGTACGTAATAGAGAAATGACTTACTTTTCTCTAGTACACTTTGGTGTGTATTTTTGAATAATAATAATGTTAAATAAACGTCCAAATCTATCCAGCCGTTTTCGTGCTAAGGAAATAATAATAATTCATGTACACACACGTAAGTAAAAGATCATTTTAGTACAAGTATGGAAGTAATAAAAATATCTTTTCCTTCTATCAAAGTGAAAACTAAACGATTTGTTAATTTTCTACAGTCATTGAATCGAAATCTCGTTCAGAATTTATTTACAACATTCGACATCCCCTTCTAACTACGTCACGTACTGCAAAGTTCCCCGTCTTCGTTCGACTTGAGAACTGTAATTACTTTTACCACTTATACAGGTTTTCAAACAAATCTCAAAGCTGCGTTAATGTGTTTAACATTGACGCAGCTTTGAGATTACTTAGTTACATATGCAATTTCTGAGTACACCGAACCGACATGTAAAACATACGGAACTAGCGTGCATCAACCTAGTTTTTAGGGTTCCGTACCCGAAGGGTGCTAACGAGAGCCTATTACTAAGCATCCGCTGTCCGTTCGTCCGTCCGTTCGTCAGAGGGCTGCACCTTATGAACCGTAATAGGTAGAGCATTTAAATATTCACAGAGTATGTATTACTATTGCCACTAAAACAGCAAATAATAAAAATAAAAATACAAAAAGAAAAAAAATTACGTTCGTAATCGATCATCGAAATTAATATAAAACATAAGTACATAAGTACATACATAGAGTAAAAGTCATATTAATAAAAAGTACATGTACGATGGTACGGAATCCTTCGTGTGCGAATTCGTCTCGCACTTGACCGGTTTTTATAGGCTGTTGTCTCACGGGAACACTTGATATGCCGAGGTAATAATTAGCTTATGTCATTCTCCACACAAACAGTATATCTTAAGTAGATATTACTGGTAAGTGAGAATCTAACTCGCGCATGGAGGGCTCCGTAGCATGACACATTTATGTTATATTTTAACGTACCTAATTAGTTACGTTAAGTTTTCACCCATTTAAAATTTGTTTTCTTGACGTTATTAAGTTAGTATTTCATAGAATTTCTCTGAAAATAAAAGATAATTTTGAGGCCAAAAGCCTGAAATGAAATAATCCTTTATTTAAAAAGCTGCTCGGAACTAAAATTAAATTACGAAAAGCTAAACGTTGATCGGATCTTATATTCTGAATGTAAACATATTTTATGTTAAATGAGCTCTATACAAATGAATTGCTTGTAGATCTAAAGTCACGATTTGCTTTAATAAGCTATATGTAGGAAAGTACGTTTTTATATTATTATTGTACTTATACATTTTTGCAATATTTTCCTATTTAAATAATATATTATGCGACAATGGCATGAAACAATGTATATGGATATATAAATACATCCTACATACATGAATTTTAAATTAAATTTCATCCCCCTAAAATTAGTTTGTTTTAGTTAAAAATTAATAATAACAATTAAATTAAATGATAATAATATGTATAACATTAATTAAATTTTAATAAATAAAAACTTTGATAATATTATAATATACCTAATTATAGAATAGAAAGTATTCAAATATCTACCACGAAAACAGAAATATAAGTTAAAGTGCGACTGGAGTAAGATTTTTATGGCATAGCATAAAACTTTAGATTTATCGAGTCGCGACATGAGCTTATTCCCTAACTGCCGAACTTGACGTTAGATGTCGTTAATTATAATCACACGGTGCTTGCTTGTGATAAGTTGCTTAAATCAATCTTACTTACATAATGTTACGCTTGTAGTGGGAAATTATTAACCTTATTTCGTAACTTTTCCAAATCTATAAATAATATATTAATACGTAAAAGAAAATTTCTACCCATTTTTAAGCATATTACGTGTACGGAAGAGTGTAAGTTTTGGCATAATTAAAGTATATATGGAGAAGGATTGCTGGAAGTAAAATTGTCATGTAGTTTGTTTATGTATAAATACTGCTCCGCTCCGCTCCTACAAACTGGAATGTGATGTTAGATAGCCTATAGTTTGACAAATGAATCTGTAAAACTAAATCAAAATCGATCACTAGTTTTTTTAGATTCGGACTTATATGACCGCATTAATAATTATGACACGCATTTGGATATCGGTTGAAACTGGCCTATTTGGTGTCAATAATTCAATTTGTTTTGATTTATATTATATTACACTAAGTAACCAAAATCATCTGGCATTTGTTGCAGAACAATTCTCTCCCATATTTTCGCGGAATTAAAAATATCCTATCACTCATAGCCAAATCTCCATCAGTGATTTCTGTAAATAAAAAAATAAAACAATAAAATGGACTTTAAATGAAACTATCTCTTCGGATTATTTATATCGTGGTTATTGATTATCGAAAATTATCAAAAAATATAGTTTAAATAAAAATGTCAAATATTTGCATAAATCTAAGAAAGTATTAATAAAATGGATTATTATTCTTTCTCTTTCACTCTGAAACGCTAGACAGATTTAGATGAAAAGCACAGGCGACTATGAGTACAGTGTCATGCTAATTTTCAATAATAAGCATATGATATGAACGTCAAAATATCAAGAATCACATGTCACTGGACAGTGCACAGTGCACAGTGGACACGCGACACACGTGTAACAGTTCCGCCATAATTAATGGTGTTTCATGTTGTGCCTCTGACAACCGATTGACGACAGCTTTAATGTAGATTTAATAGACTATTATACAATAATCATTATGCTAATTACTTTTTACTTTGTCACATGTATCATATCATCTGACCGCGTATGTCTATTGTACGTGATGTATTTAAGAGGTATTTCAGCATGGGTTTTTATACTACATACTAGCGACATATTCAATAGATAAAATAGTTATTGTGAGTGTACCTTTGGAGTACCTTTACACACATACTATCGCTGACTTTTTCGTGAAATCGTAAATTCGAATTTGCTACTTCTTAACGGTTGGAACCCTAAATATTTCCGAAATAACCTCTTATATGTAGCCACACAAACTCCCTCTATCTTTTAGTGAAAGTCTCATTGTGATTGATTTATCCATTTTAAAGAGAATCCACGGACAAACAGAAAGATAGACGAAAATTTTAAATACTTTCGAGAATTTTTTTATACATTTATTTACATTTTAAGTGCACGAATACAAAATAAAATGATATCGTATTGATAAACTGAACATATTAATATGATACGTTGAATGTAACAGAAATCCAATCATAGTTTTTAGTATTGCTGTCAATTTGAATTCCAAATAGCTAAGCTTCATTTTAATCAATAGAACAGATCTAAAACTAACAGCTGTGTGGCTTGAGCTCTGCGCACTTTCCGTTTTCACATACAGCGGAGGTCATGTTCAGTGGTTATTTTAATCGGAACGTACACATGGACGAAATATAGAATATATTATATAAAGAAATATTTGCTTTTGTAGTAATTACCTCAAAATATCCCGAAACTAAGTACCTGGGACTACTTAACTAAGAAACTTCTTCTCTTTAATTATGGAATAATATAGACAGAAGTGTCTGAGAACTAAATATGAAGCCAAATAATGTTTGCAAATAATATATAACTAACAATTTGTATGCTGAGTGATAAGTAAATAAATGTTAATAAAAAATAGTGAACTGGTTTTATTATAATAAAGCCAAAAAAAAAAATAAGCCAATATTATGTTATCTCTCATTCAAGAGAAGAAGAGAACTAATACTTAAAAATAAAATAGAATATACTATTATTTATATTTTATTCCCAAAGATTGTATATTACTTCACTAATGTAAGACATATATAAAAATCCCTTATTATTTAAACAATGGAAACTGTGAATAGTAGCTTATACAGCAAATTACGCTACTATTTTTGACTTTGACATTTATTTAGGCACATTCTATCTATATACCTAATTGATTAGTCTGAGTCATAACTCCATGTATTTTTTCTCCTAGTTTCTACCAACACTAAGAAACATGGATATTTCATATTTGTATTAAGAATCTGTGAAATACGGCACAATCGGATCTATGTACGTGCAAAAATTAGTCAATATTGTTTTAATGAAATTTCGACATTAATATAAGCGCACATATCCAATTAGCGATGCCGGTTCCAATCGCCGATACAGTACTCAGCGCTCGTACTGTTAGTCCCGTCACAGTGAATGGCATATCGAAATCATTTGCCTTTCAGTTGTGATGACGCTTAATAACGTTAGAACTCGCTAATTAACCATTTCCGATGTTGCTAATGTTACAGGCTGATTCAGATTTGCCTTTGTGCCACCTGTTTAATCAAAGTACCTAATCGTAATGCCGGCGTCGATCACAGCTCTAAACTTGTTAATACACGCTATTCATATACTCGTACATAAAATACACAACGAAACTTGAAACTTGCTAATACCTCGATAAAACCCGCACAATACGGATTCTTGATTGAATTTTTGATGAAAGAAATTATATTTATTTTAATGATACTAAGCGTAGTTTGAGGCGAATCCCTCTGCCACTCTAGATCTAAAGACATCACTTAAATTCTAAACTATTTCTAAATGAATACGCTGTATTTTTAAGCTTTAAGTTTGGGCATCAAACAACTTTTCTATTTTATAATACTTCGTATAACTTGTTACCCTTTTTTAACACCTCATTGCTGGGCACGGATCTCCTTTCACTACGAGGGCCATTATTCAACCATTTTGTCCATAACGCTGGTAGTGTTCGAAAACTTACTAAGATCTTTCAGAGATTCAGGTTTTCTGGCGATGTTTTCCTTCATTATAAGGCAAGTTGTAATCAAGTTGAAATGGATTCGTACATGAGAATATGAGAGGTGCGTGACTCAGGATTTGAACCCGCTTCCGCTTCACTTGGTTTCCCGAGCTACCCTTACACATTAAATTACATAAATTCTATTATAGTTTGAAGAAAAACTATTTAAAGCTATATGGGATATGATAAAAGTTAATTGAACACTTTCTATAGAATACACACTAGGATTTCTACCTAAGTATGTATGACTGTATGTATGTATGGATGTACCTGTACAATACAATCGTGCATCACTAAAATACGGCTAGTTTAGAATCAATGATGAATATACAGATAGTAGTTAATATATAAGAAACCGTTTTTAAAAGTTTTAAGCTTTACCAATTATATTTCATTCTACAATAGCTCGTAGTTATATCTGACTCAGCTTCAGGAAAATATGGTTGTAGCGTACGTAATATATTTTTATACAATACACAAAGGTTTCATATGGCCATTAGAGTGGCTTGATCGCTCATTTTTCTACACACGTGTAATATTTGACGTGATGTGACCTTTTACTTCTATGCATGGAAACTCATATTACACAATTTGATCTTCTACATCTAAATTTATTTAAAATTATGTTTTAACTACGTATAAAATGTAATTATTGAAATAAAATGTATTTATTCTGTTTGTGGCTGTGAAGAGAGAATATTGAGCTGAGTGTCGTACCCTATGGCACGCTCATCATAATCCGCTGATTTTCATCTATTGCTGGACATAGATCACTTATAGAAGTGAGCAATCGATGAAAACCAGCGGATTATGACGAGCTACAATAAGCCACAGCCAGTAAATCAAGATGTTATAGGAAAGATTGAGGACAGAACACTGCTTCATTAATAAATATATATTTTTTATTTATTAAAGCAAAAAAAGGTGAGAGAACATTATAATAGATAATATTTTTTATTATATTTTTACACTCCGTTATGATCCATTCAGAAATTCACTCAAATCCACTTAACTATGCTAATCAGAATAAAGTTAGTAATTTCGGAGTAGGGAGTAATCTCTAAAACTACTTACTAATCGGATTTTAAAAATTCTGATAAAGCAAAGACACAGTAATGCACCCCAGGGTAAGCTGCGAGTACTTTATAACGTGTGTGTAAAATGTAACAAACATATATATATATATATATATATATATATATATATATATATATATATATGTTTGTAATAAATAACTCACCCACAAAATATCGCATTCATAATGTGTACGATTGAAAGGTGTCTATGACATGTGTGTGACATATGGCAGTACTCGGGAGAACCAATATTTTTACTGAAATCTCAATAAGAACGGGGAGATAGAGTATATCCGTTTAGAAATAAACTTCTAACAAATAATATTTGGTAGGAAGCCTTTACATACTGATCTTTCAAAGAGCTGATCTTCGTAAATTGTGTTTGAAAGAACGGAAATTAAAAGGGGGATGACGAGGGGTGATTTTTTATGATGGAAACCCTGTCAAAGCTTGTTATACACATACCCGTATGTGTAGTTAACTTGCATTTAGATATTAGAGATCAAATCTGTTATGATGTAGGGGGATCAAGGGTCGTAAATATTTATAAGGTTTTAAACGTTTGTTATGCATACAGCGAGACTAGAGTCTGTGACCTTAAGTCTAGATTTTATCCCTGGCCAGATAGTTATTTTAGTGTAGTGTATTTTATTTTAAATAAATATTATAAAAGTATATAAAACCTATACATATGATAAAATTTTAACTAAGCCTAATCTGTACATTAAATATTTTTTGGAAAATCTTATTCAAATAGACATTATCGATACAGAGGCCGGAACTATAGTTTTTAGAATTTTTGTCTGTCTGTCTGTTACCGCATCACGGAAAAACCACTGAAGGGATTTTAATGAAATTTAGTATGATGGTAGCTGGTTGTCCGAGTCAACATATAGGATACTTTTTACTGCAGAAAAGTATCGCATCTCTGAGGAATCTAATACTAAAAGTTTAAACGTAACTAGGAACGAACCCGAGCGGAGCGAGAGTGAGTTACTATAAACCTATTTAAATACAAAATTAATATTTTTTTTAATTTTAAAATTGGTATCTTGATTAAGTTTGCTAATTATCCATCGATTTGGTTTGGAATTATATTTTTCAGATATTTTTTATAATAACAAGTAAGTATAGTTATTTAACTAAAACACCCCCGGTGGCGCCGTTAAGGGAAAGAGGATCTAATTTTACGAGTACGTATACAAGGTTTTGCCATTTGAGCAACTATTACGAATGAAATCGTTGTTTAGCAATTATTAGACGTATGTATGTGCGCGCGATGTTTGTTGCTCCTTCATGTTGAAACGTCTTGACGGATTTTAATGAAATTTAGTAAACAGGTAGACTATGCCTCGGAGCATGTACACTTGGTAGCTGAGGACGCACTCAAGCGAAGCGAAGGTAAGTCGCTCATATCTAATATATAAAATTCTCGTATCACAGTGTTTGTAACAAATATCACAGCGTTTGTAACAAAACTCCTCCGAAACGGCTTGACCGATTCTTATGAAATTTTGTGTTTATTCAGTAGGTCTGAGAATAGGACATAAACTATTTTTCATATCCTTATGTGATAAGGGTGGTCCACCCTAAAAAAAATATTTTTATTTCTTGGGATTTTTTTTAATTTTTATTTTTTGTTTCGCCATTAAAAATACATACAAATCTAAATTTTCACTAGGGATGAACCCGAGCGGAACGAGGGTGAGTCGCTAGTATTTATATAACAATATATTGTAACAAACACCTCTACAACCTACTGATGGATAGGATTTCATCATATAAAGAAAGCATCTTGACTAAGACAAATAAAATATATCTCCAAAGAACAAATTCACACATACTTAGTTTATAAAACCGTGTAAAACAAAGGTGTCAATGTTACCGTGGCGCCCCAGTGGCCAAGGTGAAGAGACACTCGTCTTTCGACACTGTCGTGTTTGCTGACGGCGACATCTTGAACTGCAGTCATGTGCAATCAAATTATCACACAATTATTATAAACTAGCGATTTACCCTCATTTCGTTTGCGTGCGTCCCTAGGTACGTTTATTTTATCGAAACGTTTATTCTTGTTCTAAAATAAAAGTTACTTTTTATATGTTATAAGGAGCTATCTGCCAGTGAAAGTCTCATCAAAACCAGTCTAGCCGTTTCGAAAATTAGCCAGAACAAGCAGACAAACATTTTTAAAGGTGTGTGTTTTTACAAGTACCGTATATAAATGGTATGCATTTAATAAAAAGCTGTTATTTTGACATTACAAACAAACACTTTAATTTTATTTATCTGTATAGATTTGAAAGTTTATATGCATGTATATTATATATCACGCTGGAACGATTTCGATAAAATTTAGTACACAGATAGACGACGACCACGAGTTAACTATAATGTACATTAGCCACCCAGGAAGCCTCCCAAAAACGAAGCAAGGCTAAGTCACTAGTTTAGTAAAGATTAGACGAAAAACAAAAAATTTTTTAGAAGTCTCTTCTTTTTGCTGAAATATAGATTTAAGTTATTATGGAAAAATTCAGAAGCACGCGAAACACCTAGTCTCATATGTGAAAACAGTAGAACTGATACAAGTTGTGTAACTTTCAAACCCATAAGAGACAAACAATGTTAAGACGTCTTTGATCATAACTTAGCCTAGGTAATATTATATGCACTAACAGGCTATCTAAGTTAGTATTCCCGTACTGTGCGTTCCTGAGATTGACTTTAGAATAACTTTCTAAGTATTTTAATACTGACATCATAATATTACGTGTTAATATCAAGAGCTAAAGTAAAGCTGCTACAATTATATCTATTATCTTAACATGCTTCTATTAATAATTCGTTATAATAATTGTATACTACCTCTATTGTTAATATTTAAAAAATAAGGCAGTCGTAGTCCAGTGGTAACACGCTCGCTTGAGAAACCGAGTGAAGTCAAACACCGGGTCTCGCACCTCTGGTATTTTCATGTGCCAATCATTTCTAAACTGATTATTATCATTTGTCCTACGATGAAGGAAAAACATCGTGGGGAAACAAAGTTTTCGTAAGACCTGCGAAGTCCAACTAGCACTTAGCAAGCGTGATGGACTATGGTCTGATCCCTCTCGTATTGAAAGGAGGCCCGTGCCCAGCTGTGGGACGTAAAAAAGAGCTAAAGACAAGAAATCAATAAAGTTTTTTTTTGATATCTATATATTCTAGAGGATACGCATATTTTCACAAAAAAATAAAATTAAAATATTTATACTATGTATTATAATCATATCGATCAATCTATAAGATCCGTCACACAAAAATCAGAGCAATAACAAAAGCAACTGATGCTTTGAGTTACGCACAAAAGTTAAAATGGAGATGGGCCGGTCACATAGCTAGGCTTAGAGACAAAAGATGGACCTACAATACCATCATATGGAGTGGACCTCAAGGAAAAAGAAGGAGAGGAAGACCCTATACCCGATGGGACGACGAGATCAAGAAAGTTGCAGGCCCAAGCTGGTGGCAAATAGCAATAGAAGTGGGTATCTTTGGAGGAGGCCTTTAGCCAACCTGGGGACCTTGATTAATGCATATATATATATATATATATAGAGAGAGAGAGAGAGAGATATTTTAAAAAAATCTAGAAATAAGTCGTTTAGTATAATTTAGTATGTATTAATTTTTATTAAGAAGAAATTTTTCTTTTTTAAGAAGAAATTTAAGTAAGTATACCTAGCAATTAGTAAGAAACTAAATTTAGTAATTAGCAACTGAGATGAATTGTAGCTTGGTCAAATAAAGGCTTTTTTATTTTTATTTTTTTTTATTTTTTTTATTATTATAATCATAAACTCGTAAATATAGCTGAAATATAATTGTGAAAAAAAATTATGTCCTTTGTTTAGATATATGAAGGCTAAGGTATAAAAAAGCTTACTACACAAATTCCTTTCTAATTAAATATTTCACGAAACAAGTACACACTCTCAACAGCAATCATGTAGCTTTTGAGTGGAGCCCGTCTAATCCTTATTGATCTTGTCTCTTTTCTAACGGAGATGGAATCAACTTATGACTTTGTTTAATAGTATTAAGTAAAATCAATAAACTTACTGTTTATCCTAGGTGTTTTTCTTACGACATTCAAATATCTTTTGCCTTTGACTAATATGTACAGGTGTATTTACCTGTGCTTGATATTATAGTACAGGTGTGCGTAAACAGAAGTGCACTCTACATTCTTTTCATCCTTAAAGTCCGATGGGATGACGTTTCGACATGACTAGTAAGAAATTTGCACAAAATTGATGGTTTACTATTACTTTTTCGTCAAAATGTAATAATTACAATTGACCTTTCAGCCCAGGCATTTAACCAAGGACTCCATATTTGTAAACTTATGAAACCAAATCATAAATAACCATAAACATATAAAGTTAATGCGAAATGCAAAACAAAGTAAGTATTGTTTATTATATGAAAACTCGTGAAAATTACGCCTAAAAAATTATGTTCTATGCTAAAATATTCAAAAAAACTTTATATATTATAATAGGTATTGGTACTATAAAACTATACTAACCTATTGTTTGTCAAAGAATCTGCTAGCAGTTCGAAAAAAGCGTTAATTCTATGAAAACCGGCCAAAAACCAACAAGATGATTCTTATTTAATTTTTTATGTAAAATAACGTATACATATTATATTAATTGACTAACAACTCACCCTCGCTCCACTCGGATTCATCCCTAGATACATTTTAACAATTAGCTTAGATTTCTAATGTATTAGATATTTTTCCGCAGTAAAAAGTATCCTATATGTTGACCCGTATAATAAGCTATCATCATATCAAATTTCATCAAAATCTGTCCAGTGGTTTTCTCGTGATGCGTTCCCATACAGACAGACAAAAATTCAAAAAACTACATATAGGTGTGGCCTCTGTATCGATAATAATGACTATTACAATAAGATATTCCAAAAAATATTTAATGTTTATTCGACTCAGTTACAATTTTATCATATGTATAGATAAAGAACGTTTATTGTTCGGCCGATCAACAAACTGTAAGGAAAGACTGCATACATTAGATTACGAGTGTATGCGGAATATTTATCGCAAAAGCTCTAAAACACACAAATTTCATACGTCACAGAAACGCAAACAGCTATCGCAGTTCCTTTGTCGATAGCACGTGATGTGATACCGCGAGACGAATGAAAAATACATCGATTTCATTGACCACAAATTGGTTGTATTCGAAATTGTAACTTAGGTGCTTGTGATATGTTATATTTTGCATTGGACGGGGCCACACTTGATATTCACGTTGAGATTTGATTCGCTGCGGGAGGCTCTCAAAGGCTGCGATACAAGATGCACAAATTTTATTTCAACCCGCTCACAATTTCGTTATGTTTGTATAAAATATATTTTGAATGTTTCTCTACAGAATGTTTTGTTATTTCGTCTTTAATTTTACTCATTTCTTGTATGAAGAAATTCTCTTTCGTGCCTTTTGTTTAGCATTCTTGTTATGAAATATGTATTTAAAAATATTTTATTGGGTTATAAAACATTTCTTTACTTTTCTATAATATTTTAAATGTATAACATTATGATGGCGTCTTCTTAAAAGAATATAATAAAAAATCCAAGCAATTACGTTTTTAAATATTGTACAAGTTAGGTATATTTTATAATGAATATGTTATATTATAGTATATGTAGAAACTGAATAAATACGAATGTACATGACGCCATATTTCATCAATAAATACTCTATATATTCACTTTCATATGGAAAATATATACCTCCTTCTGAAGCAGTAGGGTGAAAATATAAAGTCAAATGATTTTTTATATAAATTCAATTAATAAGCTAGTTTTAAATAACAGATAAAACCTTCAAGTTATTCGACGAGTAGAGAGGCCTTCGAGCCATAATAACTCTAGAATAGATAGCTAAATCCAAAATTGATTTGCCAATAGCTATTTCATACGCAATAACCTCAAAAGATAAAATAAAACGAGTAATATGAAAAGTAATATCTGAAAATTCATTTAGAAAAAGAAATACTTATCGTTTTGCATGAATTTTAACTTAATATTAAATCTAGATCTTCTACAAATATAATAAAACTCTGATTCGAATCTAAATATTAAATATTTCTTGGATAATGTTATTGAAATTGTCATTATTATCGATACAAAGGCCGAATCTATAGTTTTTAGATTTTTTCTCTGTCTGCCTGTCTGGGAACGATCGATCACGAGAAAACCGCTAGATAGATTTTCATAAAATTAGGCATGATGATAGCTAATTGTTCGGGTCAAGATATAGGATACTCTTTATTTCGGGAAAATATCTCATCTCTGAAAATCTATACTAACCTTTAAAACGTACCTACTACCTAGGAAAGAAAGAAAAGTTTGTTCGTTCGTAATTATTTTTAACGAAACAATATTTTAATAAATCTACATGACTTTTGAACAAAGATAAGTGATGTGCTGAAAAGTTGGAAAGACTAAGATTCTTTATCCCAGTATATTAAGAGGATCATATCAATGTTATTACTCTGCTACAAGAGATACCCACGTGAGGGCACGTCACATACTTTCTATAAATACAAGTTAGACAACTTTAGTAACATCGTAATAATATTTTTAGAATCTAATATCAATTTTCTTTTGTTTGCGTCCACAAAATATAATTTTCCGAATAACTTCAAGAGTCACCTAAAAGCGTTTCAGTTAAATTGGATGCTCCAACCTTGAATAGATATGTCCAGAATTCCATTTCGACTTCATTTCAATTCACGTGTAAAATCAAACATATTTGCGAACATGCTTCGGGCTTTCCATAACACATACTTACTTTTGTATTCAGTAATAGCATTCATTCTATTTACAGTTATATTTAAAATTACAAGGTAGATATAGAGAAAGCTCTTTGTTATTTTATTCATTTTTCATACAAACGTGGAAAATCAAAAATATCATATGCAATGCATTCAAAGTGTCACCTTTTGTATGGTAATCGGAGAGATGATTGTTTTACATATTATCTATGCAGTGCATGAATATAGTATTTTACCTGCATTGTAATGTAGATAATAAGATAAAAAAAATTTAACAGACTGAGGCTTTTTCTTTCCAAATTGATAGATTTAAGAAGTTAGTAAATGTACAAAAAGCTGGATAATATTATGCAGTTTGAATATACATATGTACATACTTTAAAGAGCTTTAAGTTTATTGGTCGATGTTTTATTTAAATTAGACTATTAAATCACAAATTACTTCTTACTTATTGTGCGCCACCTATCGAGAATTGATAAAATTATTATTAATATATATTATTTTAGCTTTAAAATGTGGTTAAGATAATAAAAAGTTTAGACAAATACAAATATTTGTTTAGGAAAAGATCCAAATATTTAACTGAGTACACAAAAGTTAATCCAAGTATACGGAAGCAAGTCACTTCGAAATGTGAATTCTGACTCCTTGTTATAATAGTAATAAAAGCTCTTGCACGAGATTAGCTACGTTATTGTATAAAGACTTCCTGTGAATATTTCTGTGATCTAATTTTACTTCAAACAAAAATGATGTGAGCGGAAGTTTCCATGCATATGTAAGTGACAGCTTAATCATCTGCAGTACACAGCTATCAGCACTTATTGTAATAAAAAATATATGAATATATAAACTTAAAAGTTAGAAAAATATGTGCCCGTGTACTAATTATTGTTGAGACCGTAGCTTAAAAGTGTTATTGTTATATCTTTTAAGCTACGATTATAGATAAAATTCAATATCTAATAGCGTAATCCATATTGTTAGAATGAAAAAAAAATATTCTTTTTATTTTTTTATTTTTCTCTATTTGATTGGTATTATGAAATAGTGTATCAATTTAAAATATAAATATTTATTAAAATTTTCTGCTGTAGTAAGCTAATTTGTACTGCTTTTATTACGAGTAGCTGCATGTGTTTGGAGGTTTAAATAAATAATGTTTTTATTATTTTAATAAGTACTTTCTTTTATACTTAGAATATTGTGTCTTTTTCCTTTGTTATCACAACTCTGAATTGTGCTCCGGACATAACTCATACAGCATCGTAAATAACTGCAACTTCGATAGAATATCGAGGAGACGTGACCGCACTACGCACTCAGGATAGACCTACATATTACTACGCCTGAAAGGTTTGGTGAATTTCGCTCTCCCAAAATAATATGTCTGGATATAGATATAAGATGGGGAAAGCATTTATTGGCACGATTTTTCCAAACAATCTTTGATATATTTAAACCTTTAAAGGACTAAGTTGTATCCCTAAAGTGAGCATACAAAGTTCTGTATGAGTGCCAAGAATTAGCTATAAATATGAAATCTAAATATTTAGCTTAAAACTATAAATAAGATAGGAGTTCATTTTTTTATTTTTAAGAATTTATCCTTGGTTCACGTTCTAGCAGTTGGATAAGCAGATTAACGCCAGTTGATAAATAGAAAACAAGCCTTATTATTCAGGAATATTCTTTTTCCACAGACACACATGTTGATTTGAATATCGGAATGCCTGGCGATATCTTTGGAGATTCAAAAATATCGCTATGCATTTCAGTCTGCGACAGGGCCTCATCAGCTTTAGCCTATACCTCCTAAATAAAATATATCAATACGCGGGCTTATCTCTTTGATTTGAGTTTGGAAATTATAAATGTAGGATTGAGAATTAACACGCGATATTTTCAAGAGATGAGATCACAAGTAATAATCATAACATATCTACAGATACTGCCCAGATCTGAACGAGAATAAATGCGTTAACTAATTTACACATTTAGGTAGCTACATAAGTACATATGTAGTTTTTTCAAAAATTGGTTAAAAAACACACAAAGAAACAAAACAGAAGATAGTACAATTTCACAGATCACTTGCTATTTGCTCACAAAACTCTAGAACTGTTTTCCGTCACAAAGTCTTACATTTATTTGTGTAGTTCTCAAACATTTCCAACAATATGAATAATGTCAAAAGTCACATGTGAGAGTCACTCCGAACGTGATTTCGCCCGCATTCGATACGCGGAGTCATAAATCAAATTGCCGACAGTTGAACCGATCCGATGCGAAGACAACACTCTACCCGATACCAAACCACTTCGTAATGTCAATCGATACTGTCTTACTGTTTCTTCCGAGTTTCCCTCTCTACATCACTATTTCATCAATTTTCCGTTAAAATATGACAAATTATGGCATCATACCTATACAATATTTTTACATACTTCGCAGGAATTGTTAGGTTTATTCCAATTAATTAGAATTACATCAATCACATACCAAAATTATTTCACTCAGCATAGATATGACGCATTCTTGAGTAGCAGTTACAGTACAATGTAAGCTCACGAGGCGTGACGCCATCGTAGACGGAAACTGTGAGACTAATTAGTTATGTCACGAGAATATCACATTTAATATATTCAAACAAAGAATCTTCAATTATAAACAAAACTCTATTATTTACATTATAAACGTTAGACTAAGAACTACAGAAAATTAAACATTCAAAATAAAAACATGCCACGACTTAGACTCATAATCTTACTTCTCACTAATATTATACCTAAATTTAAAAGTTTACTTGGATGTATGTTTGTTACTCAATCACGCCAGAACGACTGAACGAATCTGGATGAAATTTCGGCACAGGGATAGATTATAGTTTGGAATAGAAGCTATTTTCTATCCCAGCAAAAATGCGATTTCCGTGGGACAGGAGGAGGAGAACCAGAGCCGAGGGTTCGCCGCTGGTAAAATTTTCATTATTTGTTATTATGTTGATCATACAACGCGGGTGTCAAAAGGTAAAAAAAATAAACTAAAAAGTTTTAAAATAACTTTAATGATACAATAATTATAAGAGAATATGAGTTAAAAAAATCATATTATCATTATATACATAAATCTTCATAAAATGATCGTATCTTTTACAATTTCCCAAAATATCAAAGTACAAGAATTAAATTAAGTGTTGGCTTTAAAATTGGTAAAATATTCGCGTATACGTGATATTATAGTGGATATCGCCATACGAGTTTCACCGGTAAGCTATAAATCAAATTGCGGCCGCTTGATCCCTATCCCGATACTCGAAGACAACGTCGCTCTCAATTTAGTGGCCATAAAACGTTCTAACGATGAGAAATATGACAGTAACGCTTTAGTTAGATATATGTTTGCTATATGACACATGTTTAAACGTACGCCTTTAATTTTCATAGTTTTTCCTCCCGTAGCTTATAATTGATAAATAAAACGCACGATCTGTTGAAACATATGACGATAATTACTATATTCATAATGTTCTTTTAACTAATTGCATAGAAAATAGAACAATCCCCAATAAGTATCACTGAGATTAGCCGTCTGCGCAGGAGAGGAGTATAGGAGTCCACGGTGAATTTGAGTCCCATACCGGAAGTCAGGACTTCAAAGCCTACATGAAGTGAGCTGGTTCCTAGACTAACAAGACAATATACATATATTTGTTTTCTTTTATCACTATACAAATTGACCGATAGTTCATATAACTAAATTTTATGAAAAGCAGTAGAAGCCATGTTCCGAGGCTAGTTAAACAATAATTTATTCCAAGCATATAATTGGCCGTATAAGTTAATGTTGTGATCAACTAGTCGCGAATCATCTCCATTGAAGCATATTCCTTTGAGCTCATTGAACGTGATTACTGCGCATTCGCTTTGATAAGGCGCTCAGAGCGGTGCGCTATAATTATCAAACAGTTACCATTATATTACCCTATTAAAAATTATTGATAGATAAACTTATTAAAAAAGAAAATATAGAAAAATACGAAATATTGTACTTATGAACGGCTTTACGATTTTAATCCTGTCCTTTCTAGTAGAAGGACTGCATGCAAGGTATTCTAAAGTCCAAGTCCACCAAAGTGTACCAAGTCTACGTTGCTCTTAATCCAAAAGTGCACAATACCTTGACATCCTCTAAAGTCAGGTTTTGAAGATGTCACCAAAAATATTGATCTAAATCGGCTTAGTCGTTCAACAATGGCACGGACAGACATCCCCATGTTTAATATCATCAAGGAAATTAATTTTAAAACTATAAATCGACCTCCAATTATATGTCCTCTTAGCAGTAAAATATCAAGGTAAAGAGAACTGTCAGAAACGTCGAGTTAATGACGCAAGAGATTTATTAGGCACTAATTAAAGTATTACCTTTTTGGGGATCTGCATCCAACCGGTTGGGTCGGGGCTCTATTATTAAGCCTACGACACTTTCCTATCTGTCAGATAACAGGTAATCAGATGATAATTTTAAAGAAGATTTGGCATATTGAAGGGCATTTTA
Organism: Brenthis hecate; assembly: GCA_951806755.1. Classification (NCBI taxonomy): domain Eukaryota; kingdom Metazoa; phylum Arthropoda; class Insecta; order Lepidoptera; family Nymphalidae; genus Brenthis; species Brenthis hecate. The sequence goes on from OX638277.1 coordinate 6,928,428, forward strand.
TCAAATAATAAAAAATATAAAAATCAAGTTTGCCTTATACCAGAATCATGATTATGCGGTTCTTTATTCAGTCGTGTCATATTTTAATTATTATAAGAAGGCACATAAATAATAGCAAAAGTAAATTTTAAAAATCTATTATAATTAAAAAAATAAACTTTTTTACTCAATAATTCATTAATTTAAAAAATACCTCAAAAGTACCTTTTTTACTTTTAAGGGACATTTCTTAAATATAAATGCGTAATTATGACAAAAGAGGCCTATTCATTAAACATTAAAATCGATTCTCAATAAGTGATATAACCTCGTATGATACAAGCAAAAAATGTATCCAAATTAAGAACACATAAAAATTCAATAGTGTGACAAAAATTGTATTTGTATAGTGAATATAATCAAACATGATGATTGAAGTGTTTGATCAGATTACCCACGTGACCATTTTAATTGATTTTGTAGTAATTACATTCCAGCGTTGTTGCTTTATTAAAAAATAAGAAGTACGATGTTCCAATTAAGGTATCGGTATAATATGCCGCTGCGGTAATTTGGTTGCTGATAGAGTTTTCTTCAATATGAACATAGTTGATAATCATTTTTTTATTAAAATATAGTAAGTTAGGCGTGTATTATAGGTTTATAGAATATGTATATACAAAGCAAACTAAAAATATTACATGAAGGGCTAAAAAATATTCTTTATATAAACTACTCCCTCTTTAAGTCGATTAAAAAATTCATGAAAACTTTTAAGACAAATTTGATACAAGGATGGAAGCAAAGAGTAAATGCTGTACATTTTTATAGCTCTAAAGTAAATGAAGTTTTGTTTGATGTTTCTTTCAAAGTTCTAACAAAATAAAATCCCAATACCATTCCTTTATTAAAAAAACTAAACAGAGCCGAAATTCACGCTTTAAATGTATTTTGCTCAAGAATTTACTGTTTTTTTCATTTTGTTTCAATATATTTTATCAGTCGTCAACTGTTGGGATGAAAGAATGGCATTAAGCTTTCCTTTGTCGAATTTCCTTTCGGAAACATGTTAGATCTAAGAAACAATACATCAAATGTCATTTTGTCTTAACCCGAAATAAATTTATTACTTTTCGTAGGGTCTTGGTAAAAATATTTGCACTGTATCATATAAGTACATATAATAAGATAATAATATAAATAAATATGTTGGGACATTAACATAGAGCATCATCTAGTTCCATAGTAAGCTAGGCCTGTGTTATGGATACCAGATAGTTGATATACTACACATATGTCTATAACTTTAAGTACATACATATTCAAATATAAACAAATAAGTGGAGTAAAAACATTCGTGCTCATTACACAAATGAATGCCCAGGAAAACATCGTGAGGAATCCTGCATTTCTGAGAGAATCTAGCAAGTTTTCAAAAGACATGTGAAGTCCACCAACCCGCGCTTAGCCAGCGTGGTGGACTATGGCCTGATTCCCGTTATACTGAAGGGAGGCCCGTGCCCAGCAGTGGGACGTTAATTAACAAAAAAATAAAAACCGACTTCAAACAAAAGCACTAAAAAGTGAAAAATAACTGACTGGTAGTTTTCATTTACTATACATACCTAATCAAATATTTTCGAAGTCGGTGTGCTTTGCTTTTTATGGGCTGGGACCGATTTCAAAAATATTTGATTAGGTATGTATTTAATAGGTAGGCTTTAATTACTTAGCCAAAGCACACCGACTTCGAAAATATTTGATTAGGTATGTATAGTAAATGAAAACTACCAATCAGTTATTTTTCACTTTTTAGTGCTTTTGTTTGAAGTCGGTTTTTATTTTTTTGTTAAAAAGTTTTTATTTTTCCCTTTTTAGTGTAGACAGTAGTAGCAAAGTAAGAATTCCAACGTGTTAGGCTTGTCAATTCAAAAAACACAAAATAAGCCCAAACTCAAAGTATCTACTATTAGCCGTTGAAGAGTTCCACCTATCCACCTTCTGGCCTTACCATCAGATCAGGTCAACAATACCGAACCACTGTACTATCAACGGAAATAAAAACACTTGCAAATTTAAAGTTAATATGACAATTAGAAGTAGGTTAAATTCATCATTAGCTATTTTTCCACCCTTAGAGGTGGTATTTTTTTTTGAAATTTAAATGGGACCAATCTGGAAGTATACCCTTTCGAACAAAACAAAAATTGTCCAAATCGGTTAATAAATGACGGAGTTCTGAGGTAACAAACATAAAAAAAAAAACATACAGTCGAATTGAGAACCTCCTCCTTTTTGAAGTCGGTTGAAAAGGGCTGAATATATACACACAGGTACTTAATTTTAATCAATATATTTACAATTTACATTTCAGCCACAAAAGGATATGAAAATCAAATTTTAATTGTAGACCATCAAAATTTGATTTCACTTCCAACAATTCAATGACATTACGCTAACCAAAAATAAAAAATAATTATAATAATCAAAAATATAAATATTATGTAAAAATTTTTTTTTTGGCATTTTTATTCAGAAGAAACAAAGTGCCGACGGTAAATACATTCGTAGAGTATCTAGAGCCTCCGTCAGTGAAAATATTAAAGATACAATATGTACTCGCGAAAGGAGCTCTTAACGTCGGCGAAATGATTGATCTTCGATATTGCGCATTAGCTTTTTACTTTATTTACTTAACATCTCAGCCTATGATTAACACAAAATATATATAGCTTATAATGTAGGTATTCAGCATTTACAACGTCGTATTGAAATGTTCATAGAACAAGAGCTCTAATTTCTTCCAATGTCCTTTATAGAACATACTACATCAAAGCAAGTTGCCAGAACTCTACACAATACGTTGTATTAACCTAGATACATACAAATATCTTCTTCGTTATTCAAACAAAATCCTCATTTAATTGTTAACGGAAGTAAAGTTAGAAACCAAATAAATCGAGATGCGGACTTCCCACTCCAGTAGGTAATTTATTCTCTGACTTTTTTTCTATTCACGTAACTTCTCGGCTTCCATTCAACTCAATACGCCTCTTCAAAACAATGTTGGAGGCCGAACCAATTTTTAGGGATTAAACCGTTTCGTGTTATTCAAAATTCAATTGTATATAAAAACTGTAAGACTCAGTTCACATTTTCAATCGTTATTTGGTGTAAAATTACTTTATTTAGCAAATTATTGGTTATTTGTAACAAGCACAAGTAAGCAATAATTTGCTAAATATAATCTATTTATAAATATTTGTAATATAATTTATCTTAAATGAGGCAAAACTCTACGAACGAAATGCGAAGTAATATCCTCTGAAGTTGATCATTATCTGTAATGAACACTTGAAAGTCGAGAGAGAGTACTTACACTATTTATCGAAGTACCAAGTTGCGAACAAGAAAAAGTACTTGTCCAAAGACTGAGCACGTCACGTGACACTTCACTTAGCGTTATCAGATATCGCGGAACTTACACAAACTTTCGTTCACCGAGTTACTTTTATGTAGTTTTATCGTAATTAGTAAATTAGAATTTTTAGTTTATTTATTAAATTGTAGTCACACCACTCAATTGTTACACACACTTATCACTCGCTGGTATTCAGAATTACGTCAAATGGCGCCCAGCGTGGGGCGCGGGGGCGACACTGAGGTGCGCTCTTCGCGACGGTCGGGTAGCCACTGCTGCTTGCGCACGCCTGGACCCGGGCAACCCCCTCCCCCTACCCATTGCAATTCGGCACACAAAAAAAATCACATCAGAACGAAACCTTTCCCTGTCACTAAGCTTCAATGATCACTCCTTAAGTCTAAAGTCTCAGATATTAGTTAACGCCAGTGCGCCACCTAATGAGGCCGTTAGCTTGAGTTATGCGCGGATCGTGTGGCGGTCCCGGCCGCTCTCTAATTTATAACGTTTTTGAATCAAATACTTATGTAAATTCAGTTTCTGAGTAGAAGGTAGAGAAGGAATTTTATTCGCATCCCGACACACTTGAACATCAAACGGGATGAGTTCAAAGCGCCTTTTTTCTTATATTCACATATTATTTTTCCCCTCGTCATTTACGTAACTTTTTTTATTTACTCCACAAGTTATGATGGTTATAACATCGGTCTTGTGCAAGCCAATGCGTATATACTTTTAGTACATAGTAGGCAGTGTGGATATATTTTTTAAAGTCTCCTTGTGACATCGTTTAAATTAAATTTATTTTTATTGTCTCGGAAAATCTGCTCTCTTTAATGTATAATATCGCCATCGTCAAAACATTAACAGTGCTATGATTATATACGATATATCATAAATAATCTTAATCAGCTATATCATTAGTCACTTTTTAATTCATGTCTATTTACTAAATGAAATAACAAATATGTATATTGTTTTATTAAAATGGTAGTTTAAGTATAAGAAATTTATTTAATATACGATATAATTGTTTAACAATATTATTTTAAATGCAAATTATAAATAATGTTACTATATTATTTTATATTCAAATTAATTTTTTTCTTAAAGTTAAATAACAAAACGTATTGTTCAGTAGTTTTTAAGAAATACATATTGTATGAAAAAAAAATATTTTCATTTATTATAAAACTATATAAGAAGGAAATCGTCGTGAAATGCCTGAAGCAATAGTTTATCCCACTTAGATGGAAGTGTGAAACGACTGAGCAGCACTTCACAGTTCTTATTGTCAGTACAGTAGGTCGATTAAACAACGGAGCGGAAAAGAAATGGCTTACGCGAAACGGTGAAATGGAAAAAAAGTTAATATTTTTACATTTCAACGTTATTGATCTGTGTCGAAATTTAATGTAGAGGCCAAAACATATGTAATTTCACACATTAGAATCAAGATAGATGAACATATTTTTATTTATCCGCCTTAAGATACTTCCAAAATGGCCTGATCTAGAAGGGGTCGAGATAGTTTGACTTGAACTGGGCGAAACTGGTTCAAACCTAAATTATATTAAACGGATATTCAAAATTCAGCACTAGATGGATAGCATACGAATAAATGTATTATTTTGTTATTGGAGGTCACTGAAGGCCGGCTTTGTACTGTGACTGTGTGGAATCTTTGTAACTAAGAAAAACGTTTGCCAGACCTCTATTGAAATCGTATTAGATAACTTATATAAGTGTTATAAGTGTTATAAGTGTTCAACTGCCTCGGTGGTGTAGTGGCTAGCATGTACCGCTGCACACTCGGAGGTCTTGGGTTCGAGTCTCGGGTCGGGCGAAGTGTAGTTATTGAGTCTTTCTATATAATAAGTCTCAGTAACTGCCTGGAGTTGGGAAGTTGGCGGTGTTTCATCCCCGTGCCTCGGAGAGCACGTAAAGCCGTCGGTCCTGCGCCTTAACTCTCACTGGTCGTGTCGAGTGGTCGTCCTACCGGAGTATGAGAGTGACAGGAATAGTGAGTACACTTGTGTCTGCGCGTACACTTGTGCACTATAATATCTCCTGCGCAGTTGGCTAATCTCAATGAGATTGGCCGCCGTGGCCGGAATCGGCTAGGAGAACATCATCATATAAGTGTTAACGTCTAGGTGACGTCTAGCGAAGGATATATGTTAAAAATCTTAGGTTTACTTCCTCTTGGATATAAATATATAAATACCAAAATATGCTTTCTTTGTTTTCTTGTTGTTGTTAGTCCAGCACGCTGGCCAAATGCGGATTTGACTGTTGTCTTTCGAAAATTTGCCATAAAACAAGTGATAATTACGTTGTAAGTGATGTGCATATTAAAATGAAAACCCACATAATATATTCTATAAATAACATTATCAGTTACTCTAATAGTCTATAATGAAAACAATTTTCCTAGTAATATATTAAAGTAAAAATATCTCTATACATGAATAAATAAATACACATATTTAAATAAAACACAAACAGTATAAATACAAAGAGTTTCTTTATTGTGACAGCGATTATATTTTAACTTTATGACGAAGTCTTAGAAATAACAAGCGGTAAAGGAGTTTAATGAATGAAGCTTATGAGCAGGTTCAGTTAAGCTTTAAGCTATTTTGCTAATTTAACTCTGAGACGAATTATGTTGGCATTTCATAATAAAGTAAATTAGGTACTAGAACCACTTGTCTTAACATTATTAACTGGCGTGAAAATTAACAGTTCTACGGATTTTTATTGCGTATGTTATTTATTTAATCTATGGAATAAATATAAAAATGTCATTACATACGAGTAGGTACGACGTAGCTTTACAGAAAATAAATTTATATTTTGTATAAATCATAAAGACATTAATTTATTGTACATATGTATATGAATCATATTATATGTATTTTTTTTCTGATTACCTTATGAAATAAAATTAAATATGCTAACACGATTTTAAGTTTAATTTGTATACAATATGTCCTATAATAAAAATACATGTTCACTATGTTGCGGATAACTACTACAGACTACATATTATATCGACTTTTCATTTTTGGTATTTGATTTTATTATGTTAATTACAAGATGCTTAATATTACAAATTTTATAAGTTTATAAACATAATGATAGCAAAGTTTTAAAAATTATAAGATTTTTAAAAATAGCAACCAAAATTAAATAATATTTAATTAATCATATCTATATCTATAGCCTACGTCGAAAGACGACCTGACCATCGATAAAATATTAAGTAATTTTATTAGTCATAAGGAAATTTTTACTGGTCAGAGAATAAAGGCTATTTTCATTTTCATATCTATACATATAATAAAATTCTAACTAAGTCAAATCTGTACATTAAATATTTTTTGGGAAATCTAATTGAAATAGACATTATTATCGATACAGAGTCCGAATCTATAGTTTTTAAAATTTTTGTCTGTCTGTCTGTCTGTCTGTCTGTCTTTCTGTCTGTCTGTCTGTCTGTTACTGCATCACGAGAAAACCACTAGACAGATTTTGATGAAATTTGGTATAATGTTAGCTGGTTATCCGGGTCAACATAAAGGCTACTTTTTACCGCGGGAAAATATCTCATTTCTGAGAAAAAATACAAAAACACAAAAACTGCATTGTAAGAGTATACTAATATGTAAAACCTAAGATTTAGGTTTTTGGTCATCTGGACGCGGGCGGAGCCGCGGGCAATGCTAGTAACTCAATAAAATTATGTTTTTTTTTTAAATTTAGATATAAAAAATATTGTAAGATATATTGGTGCTATTTCTTTAAAATCATTGTATAGTTTGTTGTAACAGCGACATAATAAATTTTGTGATTTCTACGACATTAGTTTCTCCTGTGACTATGATTGCTCCCATGCATTCGAAACATCAGGAACCAAACAAATCCACGAAAAAATCCGAAAAGATAGTTTTATTTATAATATAAAATGTTCGCGTAAATCTAATAAAGTAATAGTAAATTGTTTTTTTTTTTTAAACAGCTTGATATAAGACTATATAGGTACTTTAAGTATAAAATTAAAGTGATGACCTGGGCACATCAGATTTCTTTCACCCCTTGCCTTGGTCATATTTTGTCACGTTTACCAATACCCTCCCTCCACCATGTTTGTGGACGTATTTTATTAAATGACCCCATAAACAAAATGTACTATACCTTTACTTGCTTAATGAAGAAATTTATGTGAGATGCTCGTTACAATTTACTACGATAGACTTGCTAATGCATTTTATTGTATCAGCCTTTATTATATAGATTTAAATTGATGTATTTCCTATTTTCTTTTATAAATAAACAAGTTTCTACACAAACCTGCGATTTTCTATTCCATTTTTTTTCTATATATTATTAGATAATATCAAGTGATCGATAACAAAGTATAAAAGTTATGCAATAATGTTCAACAGAAAGTGAAATAATCGAATAAAGTAATATGTGATTTTACGCATAAACATGCATCAAATAGAGTTACACGTATAAACAGTATCTCGTAGTTTTGACGCTACGCCATAGCCGTAGCCGCCGTAGTTGCTGTATCTGTAGCGCTACAAAAGAATCACTACTACAGATCTAGAGAAGACCATCACAATACTAATATTTCAGTTCAGGTCTTTGATAGAGAAATAACGTGCAAATATGAACTTTTCAACTCTATTATAGAGTTTATTTCGCAGTAGCAATGAAAATATTTCATAGGTAATATATTACAACCAATCGATCGTAGACACTATATTGTAGGTAATAAAGTTTACATTTGTGTATTTATTGCATACGATTCGCACCTACAATTCGGTATCAGGTCTTTTCACACGCTTTTGTTCCTAATGTTCATTACGTATTCGCTCTACCGTTATTGAGGGTAGATATAAATTTTATAGGTTTTATTGTGAGGTCGCATCCATTGTATGGAATACGTTTTGGATTGTATTAAATACAGAAAGTATTTGTTATTGTTACATGAATATGAACAGGTCTTTGTTTATTTCTTTGATTTTTTTTACATCTTTGTATATTTTTCACATTATTTTTAACGATACAGCAAAAATACTCATAATATGTCTATTAAGTTTTGTGTGGCTAATAATATTAGACTAAACTTTTCTGTTATGAAAGTTATATAATTTTGGGAGTTTAAAACTTAGTTTATTTTAGTAATAATATGACCTAAGTACAAGTATGCTATGAAACGATTTTTTTTAATTTTTTTTTTCTATTATAGAAATCGAACTTGCGACTTGTAATATTACCACGAAGTCAAATATACTGATCGTGTACTAAAGTCGTCTAAAGTGATAAATAGCGCACTAACATTCTCAAATGGAGCCAGAGAGTTACTATTCTTATAAATATCAAATAACTTTTATTAAAACTATTACTCTTTATTGCATTTTATAAGTGTCTACACTCCATTGTACTTTAAAATATAACCATATTATACTATAACGTTTAGTATATTATTTTATTAATCATTGAGCGATTCTAAATAAATCTAATATTTATTTTTATGTGTTTTATTTTTTATCAAGTTACATATCTGGCCTCAAAAGTATTAAAAATGACAGAAATTATATAAAAATCAGTAAAATGTGCATAAATATTTATTATTTGCTTAATATACATATTTATATTATTTTATATATTATTTATTTATATACTTACCTGTATTGAATTGAATAAAAATTGAATACAAGATTTATTTATTTAGTAAGTGCATTGACAAAATAAACAATATAACCATATTCCTATGCATTTTTTTACATACAGAGTATTATATTTGTTAGAATGTGTTTATATGTTGTTAGAGATCTTTACTGTTTTCTTACTGCTGCTTAAATAATATACTTATATTATTTAATGACCATATTGTCCTATGTAATTTGTATGGTACGTTTCCCGGTCCAACCCTTTCGACTTGTACACTAATTGTACTTTCATTTTTTATATTATTAGTTTCACTTGAACCTTAACAGCAAACAATAAATATGTAAGTATTCGGTAATATATTAAAATCAGTTGATCCGTTTTGGTGCTAAAATGCCACAGATAGACACACATAAATAGATAAGTCAAAAATATTATAACACTATTCTTTTTGAGTCGGGGGTTAAAAATATGGTCGCTTTCTTATCCCGCAAATTCGATCAATCTACGACACAAATTTAAATTAGCTGTAACATTAATAATATTGTTGCATAGTTAAAATTTTATTTCATAACTGGAACACGCTGTGGTATATGTAAAAAGCTACGCAGTAAAATATAATCTATCACACTCACTTACTGAGTAACTGTAGCAGTAATGCGACTTAGGTAGAGTTAAGCCATTCCTTTTTACAACATTATCGCACGCGCGGATTGGAAGCAAATCGTTCGTTTTATTTTTATTTCATTCCACCCTTGTAAGTGAAAAAAGCCTTGATGGTTTGTATACACTGCGGCCGAAACTGCTGTAAATATATTCGTAGATCTAATCTGGCAGTAATAATATAGAAGCTCGACTCGAAAGTGCCTGTAAAAGTAAAAAATAAAGTTAATTTTGATTCAATTTCATTTCTTCTTATTGTACAAATAGTAATGTAATAAAAGTGTTAGGGGATGAATGTTGGAGATTAAATAAATATTTATGAGACGTTTTATAATAAGAAAATATTTGAGACGTAATAGAAGTCTTTGGCTTCTTCAGATTGTTTAAAAAAATCTCTTTCTAATCTATGTATTTAAATACGAAGGGTTGATCTCAATTAAAATTGTATCTTATGTTTTTTATATAATAGAAGCGAACCACCCTCGTCTCGCTCAGGCACCTCCCTAGGTAGCTAACTTTTACGCGCAAGTCGTGATTTAGTTGCATTTTTCATTATCTCCTAAATATTACATACTGTAAATAACCATTTTTATTCTCTTTAGTATTTTTTGACGATAAAAATAATTTAATTTTTCATTTTCTATGATAGCCCATTGTCATTTTTGATTTACTAAAATGTTTCTGGAAAAGATGCAGATCACAACTGTTAACGCCTTCTCCGTAATAACATATTCTTAGTCACAAACTACACAACACTTATTCTTCAGCACCGCACTTTTATTTAGTAACTTTCTAGGTCTTAATTGTTATTTAAGTAATTTTTATTATAAATAACTTGCTCGGTATCTAGGCAACGGATGATTTGTTTTTCGACTTTCATTATAACTTCAATTTCGAGTCAAAATAAAATCCATTCTCAATAAAATAATTAATTAATTCTAAGCGGAAAGAATCTATTGAGATACCGAAATATTTATATAAATAGTTTTGTTATTTACTATATATATATAAGTGATGGCACTCTGCAGTAAACAGTGTCTCCCTGAAGCTCCCCGAGCTCTCATTCCCTCTAACTTGTCAAAGAATGAAATGAAAAGGATTGATCAAATGAATGGATGGTAAATTGGTAAATACTGAACTATAACTGTCAATATGTGGTGTAATTTTTGAAATAATATGAAGTACTGACGTATACTACTTACATACTACTAGCATTGGCCGCGGCTCCGCCCGCGTTCAGATTACCAAAAACCAAATTCTTAGGTTTTACACATTAGTATACTCTTAAAATGCAGTTTTTGTATTTTTTCTTAGAAATTAGATATTTTCTCGTGGTAAAAAGTATCCTATATGTTGACCCGGACAACCAGCCATCATCATACGTAATTTCATGAAAATCCCTCCAGTGGTTTTTCCGTGATGGGGTAACAGAGAAACAGACAGACACACAAAAATTCTAAAAACTATAGATTCGGCCTCTATATCGATAATAATGTCTATTTCAATAAGATTTTCCAAAAAACTTTTAATATACAGATTCGGCTTAGTTACAATTTTATCACATGTATAGATTACTGGATTTTTCTGTCAGGAAATTGTTAGTAGTTCAGAGTTGGAAAGTAGGTGCTCCGTGCTTACACCCCGTGCCTCAAGAAAGCAAAGAAAGCAAGTGAAGCTGCCGGTCCTGCGTCTTATCTCTCTCTGCTTGTATCTTCTCACCAGAATCTGAAAGTTAAAGAAAAAGAGAGTGAGCTTGTGTCCAAGTACATGTGCGCAATAATACACTTGTCTTGTGTAAATTTTATATGGCCAAAACTGTAGATGTCAGCAGGCAGTGGCAACACGTCCCACCCACTGCATAGTATTTGGTAAGAATATGATTAGTGAAAGTGCCATTTTTGTCTTCATTATAACATAAAACGTACTATGCCCATAAAAATCAATATACCTGTATCAGATTTTAAAAAGAACATACCTTAGACTAGCACTTTCCCAAAACTTAATTTCAACAATTAAAAAAACCTTTTAAAATTATATTCTGGTATTATAACACTAATATAAATAATATATATTGTTAGTTTATGCGTGCCTGACTCATTAGCTTGATTACAATATTTGGTCATATTACACATATTCTATGAGCAGCCAAAAATATTTCCGTCATAGAGTCTTCCATCAACGTAGAATCAATGACGATCTACTCGTAATTATACTTAAAAAAATTCTATTTATCTATATTATACATTTTACATATAATATTATCATGAATTTTATTTTGGAGGCACTGTCTGTAACAACTATACCTACCTCTGAGACGTCTAAAAGTCTCTCCCGTGACCATGATTGCTGTAAAGCATTCGAAACGTCGGGAAACAAAAATCAAAATAAATCCGCTAAAATATTTGAGAAGATAGTTTTATTTAGAATCTGAAAACATAGTTTTATTTAGTTAAAGTACATACAAAAATATTGTAAAATTAAAAATTAAACAAGAATGTCCATAAACAAATAACTCGTATGGGAAATAACGTAAAAAATTCAAATTACGTGTACTATTTTAATATGAAAACAAATATTTTTGTAAACGTAAACCTTATTAAAGCTGTAGAAATATCGTTCAGCAATTTTTTTCCAATATTTAGCCATGCAGGTAGCTGGAGCGTCAAATTGGATAGTGTTTACAGTCGACGGATTCATTTCGAAATATCTTCGCCGCCTTTAAAATTATGTTGAGCCAAAAGCTATTATGCATGTTTCCGACCTTGTTACTACTCTTCATATCATCCATCTCTACAATTTAAAAATAATTTGTTCGTTAAATTTAATTATGACTACCTATTAACACGAGATATAGATTCTTCATTACGAACATTCAAATCTGTTTTGTTCGCGGCGTGAATATTAATTCTCAAACCTACCTTTATATTATAAGCTTTTGTATTCATTATATTATTGGTACTATCATTAAATATAATATGTTTTATTCAATGTTATACTTGTTTATAAATAAAAAAAACTTGTTACTGTAAACAATAAAAAAATACTCACAGGACGGTTTATTATCCACATTTTAAAAATATAAATATATAGTGAATTTATTTATATAAAAAATATCCCTTATTAATAAAAATTGATGCACGTGAAAATGTATGATAAGTAATTTCCTTTCAAAATGAAAAATGAAAAAAAAACAACATTTAGGTATTCGTAATTTTCATGATGCTTGCCATTTCAATAGTCGCTTGTCATTTTCAGTACCTTCCTCCACAACGCACCTCGTCTAGGAACGCTTAATCGACTCGGTTTCGTCTTTACCACGTTTCTTATTTGTCCAATTACAAGTGTCACCGGCACGCTGCATTGTAACGTATTTCAATACAAATTCAATAATTTTATTCAGCGTTAAATTTATACCTATATATTTTTACTGACCCTCAAATGTCAAATATTCACGTAAATCTAAGATAGTATTATTTACCTTAACTTTTTTATATACAATGAATTTTTGTCATGTATAACGTTATGTAATTATCGTTTAGGAATTATATTTTATGTTACTTTTCTAAAATTTCGGAACGTTGCCTAATATATCGAAATGAAATTTACTACAAATTTCAATATCTCTGTTTAAATTTATTTACTTAAACCTGAGCTACGGTGGATACTATCAATGTATTACTCATCAATTTTCCAAATCTGTTTTGATATTAGTTTAATTTGCTTAAATATTTGCATTCTGCTAGTAATAATTATACAAAATAAAAACCGACTTCCAGGCACTAAAATGTAAAAAAAACTTTTTAACAAAAAAATAAAAACCGACTTCAAACAAAAGCACTAAAAAGTGAAAAATAACTGATTGGTAGTTTTCATTTACTATACATACCTAATCAAATATTTTCGAAGTCGGTGTGCTTTGGCTAAGTAATTAAAGCCTACCTATTAAATACATACCTAATCAAATATTTTCGAAATCGGTGCCAGCCTGGTCATACAAAGCAAAGCACACCGACTTCGAAAATATTTGATTAGGTATGTATAGTAAATGAAAACTTCCAATCAGTTATTTTTCACTTTTTAGTGCTTTTGTTTGAAGTCGGTTTTTATTTTTTTGTTAAAAAGTTTTTATTTTTCCCTTTTTAGTGTAGACAGTAGTAGCAAAGTAAGGATTCTAACGTGTTAGGCTTGTCAAATCAAACAAAATAAGCCCAAACTCAAAGTATCTACTATTAGCCGCTGAAGAGTTCCACCTATCCACCTTGTGGCCTTGCCATCAGATCAGGTCAACAACACCGAACCACTGTACTATCAACGGAAATAGAAATACTTGCAAAGTTTCAAGTCAATATGACAAGTAGATGTAGGTTAAATTCATCATTAGTTGTTTTTCCACCCTTAGGGGTGGTATTTTTTTTTGAAATTTAAATGGGACCAATCTGGAAGTATACCCTTTCAAACAAAACAAAAATTGTCCAAATCGGTTAATAAATGACGGGTTCTGAGGTAATAAACATAAAAAAAAAATTAAAAAAAAAAAAAAAACATACAGTCGAATTGAGAACCTCCTCCTTTTTGAAGTCGGTTGAAAATGTACTCAACGGACTGGAATAGAAATGCTTATATAAATCTAAATTTAGTTTGCATAATTTAATTTAAAAAATTAACTTACAGTAAAATTCAATACAATTTTAAGTAAAAAGTTATTTATTTAAAATAAAAAGTTCTTGGTAAGAACTTGGTTATGTGATCGAAAAATGGTATAGACTTCAAAATTTACTATATATAATAAAAATATTTACTTATACCTACATAATTCAATAGGTAATTTCACTCACATTCTATTAATTTATAAGGATATTAAAATAAATATATCGAAATACCAAGATAAAGAATAACCCATACTAGGTCTAAAAACTGTTGCTGTTACTATGTGAAAGAAGAAAGCCTGTAGCGACGCATTTATAACACAAAACTTACTTAAAATACTTTATAAATATGGAAGATTTTTTCCAACGTCAGGTGTTCCTGTAGGTGCCTATAAATTGGTAATGTTTACATTGTCCTAGGATTAAATAGCTTATGTGATATTTCGCTCGGATTAGTTCGATAAAACAGGACGAAACTTTTAACACAGGTTAATGCTTTCGTAAGATCCTTGATGTTTTCACGTCCCTCAGGATTTTTGGAATTATGTACATTTATTACAAAGATGAATAAAGATTTCTAAATTTATTTGTTAAATGATTTTAGGTATTTGAATCTTGAGCATTTCACGTATGAAGAGTTTTCACGAACAAAATTACACATTATACCAATGTAATTTGTAATCTGTGTAAATGTTTTTTTTGATTAATCATGTACTATTATCTAATGAACTTAATAATATTAAAATATTAAGATAACTAGATATAGGAAATTATTAATTTTAAGAAGAAATTTTATTAAGTATGAGTGGCTCACCCTCGCTTCTCTCAGGCGCGTCCCTGGGTGTCTTTTGAATTTATAATATTCCCAAATTCGCTTATTTTTGATCTTCATTATAAAATATCACTCATTATTTTCTATAAATATAACATACTAGAAGTCAGAACATATAAATAAATAAAAAATTGTTGGGACATTAACACACAACGCCATCTAGTTCCATGGTAAGCTACGAGGCTTGTGTTATGGATACTAGATAGTTGATAGACTACACATATATAACTTTAAATACTTACATATTATAAATATAAACACCCATTACTGGAGTACAAACATTTGTCATCACACAAATGAATGCCCCCAGCGGGACTCGAACCCGCAACCGCTGGCACAGCAAGTAAGGTCACTACAAACTGAGCCAAACGTGTCGTCATTTTAACTTATCTTCATGTCTCTAGCAGCAAAAAGTCCACTTTCAAGTTTTGTTTTCGCGACAAAAACTAGCATTTGTCCTTCTCCAAGATTTCATCTATCCTTATACAAAAAAACATTAAAATTTGTTCAGCGGCTTAGGCGTCAAAATGTAACAGATGGACAGACAGAGTTACTTTCACATTTATAATACTAGTATGTATTAATCAGTTAAATTTAATAATATTTTATTAATTAAACTTGCTACACTTTTACTCTGCTGTTATCACAAACGACCTCTAAGAAACAAAAAATATGCTGAACAGAACATGAATTTCATAACACTAAAGCTACAATGAGCATATTTTGTTACGTGAAAAGACGAAGAAACTATGTTCCACGCGTATGTTGTATAGCTGTTGCAGTTCTATGTAGTAGAATATGAATAGTATTTTGGTATTTCAACGAGCTTCAGTAATTGGCGCGACTTCACACGATTGTTCATTCATTCCAAGTTTGATCGCGAAACAAGGTTCTCAGTGCAATTTAGAAGTTAACCAACACTAACTATGCACTAAGTCTCTTTAAACAAATACCGGAGTTGAGCCAAAGTTCACAGGTTTCTTAGTTGTTTAGAAGCCAGCGGTTGCGACACTTACAGGTGGTGCCGCTAACTTCCCCACTCACTTTACTTTGTTTTTCGAATCATTAACCAAAGCTAAAAATAATGCGAAGTATAAAGATTTTAGCATTACACGTGCAATTGTTACTAAAAACAGTAAAAGATTTGCCTGTTTATCTATACTAATATTATAAAGAAGTAAAGTTTGTGAGTTTGTGACGTTGTAGGGGGTAATCTCTGAATCTACTGAACCAATTTAGATGAAATTTGGTAAGAGGATAGTTTGAAACCCTGGGAATGACATAGGATACTTTTTATCCCGGAAATCATCCCTTAAGGGGAGAAAATGGGGATAAAAGATTATATGGGGCATCAACCGAATATGGCGAAAAACGAGGGTGTGTCGCAGGTTTATAATAAACTTGTGGAAATTAGTAGTACTTTTAGGTAAAATTATTTAATAATTTTACCTTGGATTCGGACTTTGTAACTAACTTCGTAAATGCTTTTCCAGACTACAATATAAAGAGTATTAATTACTTTTTAAAAACCGTATTTTATTATTAGTCTTTATAAATTTACTGCATCAAGTAGAGTAATGTATTTTTTTGAAACACCAATCCATACGAACGGTGGAGGTGTGAATAGGAGTCCGTAAAGAAACGGGCAGATAAGCGCTACCTCTGTCCAATGTGCGATTGACTCCGCTCTAGCTTTAGACGGAGCCATGAAAGTGGCGCTAAAAAATTTGCTATATTTTTCAGTGAGTTCATTTCGTTCATTCATATACCAAATTGCTAGAATTGATGTGAGTTATTAACTCTGCCTTGTTAGATGTCTATTACTGATTGCTTCCTCACGTATTCACTACGCCGACGGTCTTTAACTT
The DNA here is from genome assembly GCA_951806755.1 of Brenthis hecate. Lineage (NCBI taxonomy): Eukaryota > Metazoa > Arthropoda > Insecta > Lepidoptera > Nymphalidae > Brenthis > Brenthis hecate. The sequence continues at coordinate 6,945,522 of OX638277.1, forward strand.
AAATTGATGTCTCAAAAGTACTTGTAATAAATTAAATTAAACTTTAGTCAATTAGACTAAAGTTTAATTCAATTTAATTTCACTGAAAGCCTTAAACCATACACTGTATTAGGCATTTGTCACAATTTCGATATACGATACCTAATAGAGCTCCAGTTATAACATGTAAATGCAATTTGCATTCTGATAGTGTGTAATGTTTGAAAATTATGTAATAGTATCAGTCTAATTTATCAATAATTTTAATTAAAAAAGGATCAAGGATCAAAACCACACATTTTTTAAAAAGATACATTATAACCTGAGTTAAGATATTTAGCATGTAATATAAAAATGAATTTATATGTCTGTTCGCAATGTGTGCATTCTTCAACTCGCCATCTAAAAACGATGAAACTTTGGTGAGTTGATGGAAAATCGGTCTGGAAAATGTTTAACTTACACATGATCAGAAACAAAAATCAAACTTCACATTTATAATTTAATTGAGATACAGAGATGTACCACAAACCTAGAGTTTCGTGGGCGCGGTGCAATCGTCGACAGGGAGTAGCGAGGTATAAGTAGTTTTCCAGCTCGGCACTGCTCCAATAAGAATGTTCGGAAAATACTACCACTGATAACACCACAATATCATCTATGTCACTCTACAAATCCTTACCTATTCGACAAAAACATCTTATCTTGTAAATTTTAAACTTAGAAATTGTACTATATTTTAAAGTTTACGATTTATATTCTAATTTAAAATGTATTTTAATACATGTACCAGTATACTTGAGAAGTAAAGTATGTAACTAATGCGCAGATCCTTTTAGTTTTACAATATTATAGTACTTTGTATTTGCTCAGAAATTGTCGCTACTTTACATATTATAAACACACATAACAGAGATCCGCCCTCACTTTGCTAAGGTAGAAACTACAATTCGCGCGTCTTAATTTTTTTTATTAATAAAAAGCTATTAAAAGAGTGCGTGTGTGCAATTCGCACATGATAGAATTGAAACTTAATATTATATATTTGTCAGACAATAACAACGGTTACCATGGCAACATGGCAATGTATTCTATCTTATATTTTCGTTCCATCGAGTTTCAAATCACGATTCTTAATAATCTTCACTTCAAAAATGCTTGATTTTCTGGGCCATTCTCTGGGAATATATTCATTCATAAATAATTATTGCGTTTTTTATTTGTGTGTGCAATTAAAACATACATATATGTATAGATATGTTATAATGTAAACCATTTTTGCTACGTTCAGGTTCACCGATAGCAGACGATTAGTTCCCCCAACTAAATTAGCGGTCAACAACATAGTAGGGCATAAAGTTGAAAAACAGTAGTTTAAAATCCCTGAGCGAACACATTGTTTTGGTTTTCGTTATTGTCTCAGAGCAGACCAATTAAAACTTTTGCACAACTACAAAACTCTATTATACTATTATTAGTGGCAACAAATTTGCATTAAAAGAATTCGCTTTAAATAAATGTTGCTCTTCTACAATAGCGAGCGTTTATATGTTTGTAATGATATATATATATATATATATATATATATATATATATATATATATATATATATATATATATATATATATATAATATACGATATTGTTATATTTGCTCGTAGGCCTATAGGGAATACATCGTAACAAATAGATACTTACACACATTACATAATATTATATATTATTGCCATCAGAAACAAATTTCACATTAGAATCGAATTTGCATCTGCCCTCTTTGTATTCGCCCTTTCCATATTCTCCTGCCACTTAAATGAGTTTCCCTAAAACAGGTTTATTATATCAAATATTTTTTTCAAAAATAACTCAGGAGCTGTTTTATTATTATAATAATTTTAATTTTTGACCGCGGGTCTGCTCGCGTAGTAGATATAGTGGATCATGTCTGATTATTTCATATATTAAGCTTTAAGCCTCCCCGTTAAGCCTTAGGTAGAAACTTTATTATTTATTCATACTAGTATTTATACAATAAAATCTTTAACACATTTAAAGGTGTGCTTATTTATTTGTATCGGCTGGCACAATCTTCGAAAATATCTGATTAGGTATCTATTCTAAATGAAAACCTCGATTTAGTTATTTTTTACATTTCAGAACCTGAAAGTAGGTTTTTATCTTTTTTTTTAGGTTTTTTTTCCACTTTTAGTCTAGACGTGATAAGCGGGTAATTTGTAAGAAGAAAGTTTTTTTTTAAATATTAGATTAAGCCATTTATTTTAAAATAATTTATTGTTGATTTTTAAAAAAAACACTCGATCAATTTCGATAAAATTTAAACGGGAAAATATTCTCCATGAAACAAAAAAGAATTTTTCAAATGCGTTCAGGCGTCCTCGAGTAATCTGTGAACATATATAAAAAAAAGATTGAGAAAATCCTCCTTTTTGAAAACGTCGGTTAAAAATATATTTGATCGTATTAAAATATTAATTTGTATGTACATAATATGGTAGTATGATCAAAAATATTTTCCCTATTTAATAACATAATAAGAAACTACAAGAAGAAAATTTATGAATACACATTAATTTAGGACCAAATATTGTATTCTCAATATTTATTATTTGTATAGGCACGTAATATATATTATATGTAATTTCATATATTGATGATTTCATTACTAATCTATAAATATAATAAAACTGTAAAGGTCGAATGCCTGCACATAGAAAAAAATGCTAAATACCGAGTCAGTGGGATGCAAGAAGAATAGAACAAATCCAGTTTTTTTTTTGTTTCTCTGTCTGTTTGTCTTTTTGTACGGGCTAATCTCCGAAACTATTGGACCAATTTAAATTAAATTTGGCGTGGTGACACCCCCGGTCAATATTTTAGATACTTTTCGTCCCAGAAAATTAAACAGTTTCCGTGGGATAGTTAAAAAACTATAGTAATTTATACAGCTTAGTACACAAAAATTACTGATTTGATTTTAATAAAACTTTACAATAATATAGTTCATACATCAGAATAACAAATAGGCTACTTTTTATCCCGCAAAAATGTACGGTTCCCGTGGGATAGATTTGTTTTTGTTTGTGCTAGTATATAATAAAGCTGAGTATAAAAAAGAGGTTGAAAAATTATATATATAAACAAAAATAGTTTAAAACATAATTAACTCTTGCTTTATTTGACTGCGTTATTGTGAAAGTAAAACATCGTGAGGAAACCTGCATGTCTGAAAGAACCTAGCAAGTTTTCGAAGGACATGTGAAGTCCGCCAACCCGCACTTGGCCGGCGTGGTGGACTATAGCCTGATCCCCCTCGTATTAAAAGGAAGGCCCGCGCCTCGCAGCGGCACATTAAAAAGGGCTGAATTTATGAATTTTAAAAATAAGCAATTTTTTATGCATTCTTTGTAAACATTCACTTTCAGTGTATTTTCGGTATGAAAAAAAGACATAATATTCAGTTTGTTGTCACCAATATAAAGTATCATTTACAGTTAGTCATCCAATACAAACCGAACTCATTACATACATATCTAACTAAGTAATATTCAATTTTAATTAATATTTCATTTCAATCCAGTCCACATACTAACTTACTCCATCGTAGAATCGTACGCCAAAGATAATTAATTAAAGAGTTTATAAATGAAGTCGTAAAGGCGGGGCAAAAACGTGAATGTGTAAAGTTAGAGCTAATTGAATAACTTGCAACGTTGCCGCGTGCCCGGCATCCCTACCTGGGATTACGATGCCATTTTATTACAGAGCTTATACCGATTACTAGCTCGCTTAACCTAATATTATGGGGTGGGATACGGATAGTTTCGGTATCCTATGTTTAGTATACTCTCTTATTGTATATTAAACTTACAACTTATCCTTGCTTGTCTCTGGTGCGTTCCTAGGTGCCTAACAGTAGTATACGTGTTTTATCTAATTCTATTTAGCCGCTTTACAACGTAGGATTTACATAAATAGACATAAACGTGCATATTTTCGCATTTTTAAAAATAGATTAAGTTGTCTGTCTATGACTTTAGAACATTTTTTTACCATTCTGTTCAAGTATGAATGATTATTTATAGTAAAATAAAGGATTAAAGTAAAGTTTTTTCTTCCCGGTAAAAGAATGGGTTTTCTGTAGATATAGGATAGAAATTCGAGATAGTTTTACAACTAATTGTATTGAGTGAGAGTAACTTGTGCTATTTTTATCAATGTAACGCGCAAGACAAACTGCGGACAAAAATTTTAAATGAAAAAGTAAATGTTTCTTCAATTTTTACAATCTTGCTTTAGAAGAATTAAAGTTTAAACCAATAAAATTAAAACGTACGTAACTAATGAAAAAATAACAGGTCAGCCAAATACGGCTCGGTTTCAACACTCTTTAAAAAAGTAATAAAATTAGAGTAAGTAAAGCTGCTAGCGCAAGTATGCAAATACATTTTTCTTTCATAAAGGTCTTCCTCAAATTTGAAGAAAATATTTAATTGTATTTTGTTAAGATAGCCGATCTCGTTGACCAAAATTGTGCATACCTATTACTAGCGACTCACCCTCGCTTCGCTCGGGTTCTCGCTTCGCTAGGTGCGTTTTGATTTTTTTGAGCGGAACCCTAATTCTTTTTCTAAAATAAAAGTAACCTATGTTACTCCCTATAACATCAGCTATCTTCCAGTGAAAGTCCCGTTAAAATCAGTCCAGCCATTTCAAAGTTTATTTGGAACAAACAGGCAGACAGACATTTTTTAAAATTGTGTTTTTCTTATAAGTACCCTATATAATTTCATATCTTATTATTCTATATCTTCATTTAGTAAAACGCTGTTATTTTGACATTACAAACAGACACTTTAATTTTATTTATCTGTATAGATAACTATTTAATTTACATTTCTGCACTATATAATGATGTATAATCGCAATAGCCTTGCAGTATACGATCCCATCTCTTCGAATACTAATAAGGATTTTCTTAATTTTCTAAAACTCTTGTATGAACTTTTACTTGCGATTAAGTATGTAACTACTCAATTAAACATAATTATATTACAAAATAAAATTGTGAGCCAATTTTAACTTATTTCGCATACCTATAGTCGTAACGTTTCGTCGTAAGCTTTGTATGTGAAAGCCGCATGGTAATACAATAAATTTGCGCCAACGATGAAGTATGTTTGAGTTTGGGCCTATTTCATTGGTTTTAATGAATCTCAAACATTGCACTGGATTAACTGCGTGTTTTTTAGTTATTTAAAATAATATGTACTGTATTTTACGGCTTGTTCGAGCGACTGATTACGTCATCTGATTATAGCTGTATTGATAGAAACTAATATTTATTTTATGTGGGATGTGCTGAATTTAATGGTTGATATCTTTTATCTCAATATCTCAAACGATTATCATAGAGCGTACACGTCAGTAAATAGTAAAGAGACGAACAAAAGCTACTTTATAGGGATCAAACGAATAGTCCCATTTTTCCACGCGAATTCCACGTAAATAAGGAAAAAGGTAAAACATGTTACATAGCAATGAAATCTTTATATAAAAATAAAAACACAAATTAGCGAAACTTATTGGGAGTGCTCGTGGAACTTTTTTTGTATTAAATTACATATTTTCTGGTCCTTTGTCATGCTTAGTGACACAATGTATAAAATGTCATAAGCTCGTAAACAACATCATATTGTATAAGTTCATAACTCCAAAATTTATAGTTAACACTTATGTATAATAAAATATACCTTTAGTGTTCCTATTGCTAGAGCTTTCATATTGCTAGACCATATTAATATATCTGAATTTCCCACATCTAGTTCATCTTCTCCGTTATTAATTTTTTTTTTCAAAAGTTACTTTTGAAGTTGCTCGTGCAAATAAATAATTAAAATGTTTTTAAAATTAATTCACAGTGTTCGTCCATTTCTAAATATTCTTGAAAGCTGCACAGAAACTATTCCAGAAAAGAACTTTTTAATTTGAAGTTTATAACTAAATGATGGCAACGTGCTATATATATTTGAGCTTAAACTAAAAACAATATTTACGGAACATTTGTTCTTTAGTAATTTTAACTTTCTGTGTAGTTCTTTAAACTAAATAAAACTAGGTATCTTTTCAGATTTTTTTGAAAATTTATTTTGATTTTTGTTTCGAATACTTTGTAGCAATCATGGTCGCGGGAAATAAATCCGCGAAAAAATCCGATAAGATAGTTTTATTTAAAATGTCAAATATTCGCGTAAATCTAAGAAAAAAAACTCTTTGAACTAATCTATCCAGTTAGAGCATTAAATTTTTTGTAGCGATTCTGAGTTATATTTTACTCGTAGGATGTTTTATTTTTAGCCAAATGTATCATATTTTCATCATTTTAGTCAGTTGTGACTGTTGTTGTGTTACTTTGTAAAAGAGCGTTGTTAATATTTTATTAATTCAATTCCAATCAAAACATATGTTTTTACCTAAATCTTTTTTTTTTTTAATTTTTGCCTTTTAACACAGGGTACGTGAGCTTTTTCTCACATATTAGTAAGGACATATGTATATTATATTTCAAGCTGAAGACTAGCTTCTAGAAGATGCAAGTCACAGTATAGCTCCCTCGTGTTAGATATGTAATAACATGTTCGTTAGACAAAGATTGTAAGAGACTTTATTATACGACATACGACTTAACATAACGACTTTATCTCCAGTCCGTCTCGAGCCAGCGATAAAATGCATCTTATTAAATTTGTCACGCGAGATCCCGCAGGTGCGCCGAAATTAAAAAAAAATTAAGGGTACGTCGCAAGAAAAAATACAACCTTCTGTGAATTATTTATATTTTTATATAACGTATTATGTTCTAATAAATATTAGCTGTTTGTGATTTTTTACAAGACATCATGTAAAGACCTTCTGATTATCAGCTGGCCTATTGAAGCCGACCACAACAACCACGGAATTGCTCCTTCGGTCTATTTTGCTATCAGAGAAGTACCAGGAGCAACAATTCCCGAGTCTTCTTTTACCTCCATTCCTGGTTGGATTTCCGGACGTTACTGAGCCTACTCGCTATGACAGGTAAACATACATTCTGCAGGGAACTAGTAGTGGTCTGCCTTGTGCTCAGTTTAAGATTATTCTAAGATTCCGCAGCATGGCTTACACCGTCTATATTTGTTGCATTTATGTCGAGATTTAGTTTATATATTTGTTTGAAATTTACTTATAAAATAAATAATTTCTGCCTAATATGACAAAGTATCTAAGTGGCATTTATATAGGATTAGGTCCTGATTTGTCACCGGATGGGGAAAATTTTATCAATTCTTTGATTAAAAATAGTTGGATTTTTTTACTAAGATACTTAAGATAATGTTAGTTATAGTTGCTCAATTGATTTTTCATATTTAGTTAGTTATAATATTAAATTTTATAATATTAATACAGATATGGGTTTGTTATATTTTATATATTAATATTTAAAAATTATTGTCATCCATCGTGGAGTAATGTGTAATCTGTAAAAGATAGAAGGCGTCACATTACACCCCACGGTGTACGGACATAGTGTTTAAATACTTGTTTTAGTCATTTTGTAGGGCATTCTGTAGAAACAATTAAAAGAGGTGGAATTGCTGAAGCTCAGTAGTTTTTCTCGGAAAATCATTAAATAGGTTAAATAAATATGATGGGACATTAACACACAGCACCATCTAGTTCCATGGTAAGCTACGAGGCTTGTGTTATAGATACCATATAGTCGATCGGTGGTGTAGTGGCTAGCATGCACGGCTGCACACCCGGAGATCCTGGGTTCGAGTCCCGGGTCGGGCCAAGTTTAGTTAATGAGTCTTTTTGTATAGTAAGCCTCAGTAATAGCGCGGAGTTGGGAAGTTGGCGGTGTTTCATCCCCGTGACTCGAAGAGCACGTAAAGCCGTCGGTCCTGCGCCTTAACTCTCACTGGTCGTGTCGAGCAGTCGTTCCACCGGAGTATGAGAGTGACAGGAAAAGAGAGTGCACGTTGTGTCTTCGCGTACACTTGTGCACTATAATATCTCCTGCGCAGTTGGTTAGTCTCAATGAGATTGACCGCCGTGGCTGGAATCGGTCAGGAGAACATCATAATTTTAAACACCTGCATATTATAAATATAAACATCCATGACTGGAGTAAAGACATTCGTGCTCATCACATAAATGAATGCCCCCAGCGGGACTCGAACCTTTGACCACTGGCACACCAAGTAGAGTACTACAAACTGAGCCAAACGTATCGTTATATTATCATTAATAACACTAGTATTTTTTTAAGATATATTTTTGTTACCGCATAACTTACTCTCGCGGAAAATGATTCGAGCGACTATCCTCTATATATTTTTACTTCAGCCATATTACAAGGAAATACGTGAGTGTATAAATATTATACAAGTAATTTCTTACTAATATTTATATTTTAATGCGAAAACGGGTGTGTTTATTCTGTTACGAAGGAGTCGAGTCGATTTTGCAAATACTCAGTTTATAAGCCGAAGACTTGCCGTGAGATATTAATATAGTTCATAAACTTACTGAAGGACCACTTATCCATATACTACATATATAGAGAACACTCTCTTCAAATGAGACTTAATCTTGACGAATTTAAACTATAGCTATACATAGTACATATATGTAGTACAATATAGACAAGTCGTCTAGACCGACGTAGACTGATACGTTTGTAATAACGACCTGCTGCGCTTATACTTCAAGATTTTATTAAGAAACTCTCAGTAAATTTTTGATACTGACTTTTATTATGATTTCTTAGACTTATTTAGTTAAGTAAAATAATTCAGCACCTTTTTATTTCACAGTGGTACTTGATTATGTTCATACGGGAATCAAACCTGCTGAGTTAATTTTTGTACGCTTTTTTTATTCACAAGATATTATTAGCTTTATTTGTAACTAATCTATAATATAAAAATAAATCGCTGAATGTGTTGGTAAGCGCAAATCTCGAGAGCAGCTGAACCGATTTCGTTAATTCTTTTTTTAGAATATTCCTACGAGGATGGTTCTTACGGAGAGAAAAATTTTAAAAATTGTCTGAAAATGTCTAAAATCAACACTTTTCTATAGCACCAACAAAAGATTCGTAATAATACTTAAAAGTCAATTTGAACTTTAATACTATGCCATAAAGTTTAAGTGTTAATGGAGAGGTTCCGGGAAGGCAAAACATTGATGGCAATTCAGTGACGTTAAAATCGTATAAATATTAATGTCAATATTATTAACAAAAAAAAATGTATATGGCTAACGCTGGCTAGTAACTATTTATATCTATTTAAAACGTACCTAGCGACGAACCCGAGCGAAGCAATGGTGAGCCGCTAGTATGGAATAAAATCTTGTAATTCGATACTAACCCACGCCCACACGATACGTTGTATCTCAAATGTGATATCATATTATAAATTGTGAAATAAAAAATCTACCCTTAATTATAAAATAATTATTAAAAAAAATATTCTCCTTGTCCTTTTGTTCTGAAAAGTATATAGAGACACGAGAAGCTGTAGACAATAACTAGTTGTAAACATAGAATTAATCGTATATCATTTGCAATGGTCTTAATAGTTCTATAATTAATATTATATTATGTTAAAATTTATTTTGTTTTCAATTTAAAATGCCATCAGCAAAGTAATATATTATGTTAAAGTTATTATAATAATAATTAATTAATTGTATAATTAATTATTTATTTAAAATATAACATTATTAGTTGAAAGATTATTTTACAACTGATTATATGCTAGGATTGTGTGCGTATTACATGTAGTATATTGATATCGCAATTCGTTCCCGACAGAAAGTCGGTCATGGAGAGTAATCTCACTAAGATTTGGAAGATATTATAATATCTTTTCCCTTACTCTTATAGTTCTTGAATTCCCAGCAGCCGGACCGGGGAAGTTTCAAGGCGCAAGACTAAAATAAATATACTAGTTATTTTTGAACAAGACCTTAATTAGAAGAATAGATAATAATTTTACAAGTTGGTTCTTCTTCTTTTTGTTCTTTCTTCTTGCTTAACTACGTAACTTAATAAAAAAAAAAAGAAAAATAGAAAACGAAAAATTCACGCTTAAATTACTAGCTAGAGTCCAATAAAAGGTTAGGACATACATTGCGTCATGCAAACAGCAGTGGCTACCTCAATCCCGTCACACTTACGACGCAAGTAGAGCCGCGCGCTAAAATTAGCGTAGGTACCTACTATAAAAAGGCCCAATAGATGTATTTTCAGGCAGACCTTGGTTGCAGTGCGAAATTTAAGCGAAAAAGAATAACAAACATACACACGTACAAACTTTCGCATTTATAACAGTAGTTCGATGACACAAAATTGGAAACAACTCGAAACATCCTCTCATCGCTACAATCTATACGTTAGAACTGTTGAAGTGTTTTATGATCTCTTTAAGCAAACAATATATGGTATTACTTCCGTCTGGTGTATAAAATCGCAATAAATAAATATAAAGTTGGAACTCGCGCTCGCTCCAAACTTCCGACTAAGTTATTTAATAACTTCGCTGACCATTGACTATGTTGCTATGGAAATGACATTTATATTAATACCCGCATAAATATTAGGACTACAACGCTTCTGTCTGTTTGTTTACTAAATATTAAAACGTTGTTTTCAAATATTTTATATAATTTTAATATTGATATACACATCTATTACTTTACCGGGCAATAAGCTGTTAAAAAGATAGCTGTTAAGATTACAGTTAAAAATATGAGTTTCAGTTAGTAAAAAATTCTTTTTAGTCTTAGTAAGACTTAACCTGTTTGGATCATTAAAATAAATGTGTTAAAAAATATAGTTTCTAAAAAAATATTGAAACACACTTAAGAAATATTAAAAAAATGCTAAAAAATCATATTTACGCTTATAAATACTGGTGCAAGACTAGAGCATAATTATGTTGTTTAATATTATGTTGTATAAATTATTTGATGTCTTTAAAAAATATTTTGAATATAACATAAAAACTTTTTGACAAAAAAATAAAAACCGAATTCAAACAAAAGCACTAAAAAGTAAAAAATAACTGATTGGTAGTTTTCATTTACTATACATACCTAATCAAATATTTTCGAAGTCAGTGTGAGTTCTGAGGTAACAAACATAAAAAAAAATACAGTCGAATTAAGAACCTCCTCTTTGAAGTCGGTTGAAAAACAAAGTGCACTATCTAACCTCTGGATTTATTTTAATTCCTATCCATATTAGTTTTTCGCCAATATGAAAGTGGATATAATGAGATTTTATATAAAAGCAAAGAAAATAATATAATGGATCAAAAAGTGCTCTTTTGCTTTAATCTTTAACAAAATGTCAACCGTCTTCATTACGAAGACACTTGGAAAATATAGTGACGTTAATCTAATGAGTGTCTTTTATCTACATTTTTTATGCTAACGTGTGAGTCAAATTTCTGTTTAAATGTTACTTGAACTCCGTTGAAGTTTAAATGAAAAACTAATGAAAATCTAGTTACGAAATATTAAGTTACTTAGTTTAAAAGGTGGTATTCATAATACTTTCTTAGACTTACGCCAATATTAGACATAAGGTATAGACATTTTAAATCAAACTATTGAATCGACTTTTTTGCGGTTCTATTTTTATTTTTGATTCCCGACGTTTCTAATGCTTTAAAGCAACGCCACGGGGAAGATTAAGCGAAAAAATTCAAAGGAATAGTTTTATTTAATATATTATGTATATGTATAAATATTGGCATCTTTTAAGTTCGTAGCTTAATATTTTGTAACAGATAAAATATTTACAAGAATTGAATGTTAAAATTCATATTTTTAAAACTCTAAGTAAGGATTTCGTTTCAATTTTAAAAATATTCCTAGGAAAGTTTATTTCAGCGAATTCCAAGCACTGTTCTTGTATCATAATAATATAAAATCAATTATAAGTAGAGAAAGTAAGAGTACAAGATAGAGTCATCGAATCGTTCATCCCTTAACTAAAACGAAGACCATCTTATAACTAATATCTCAAGTCACTTGACCGCGTTATCATTGAAACAATTTCAATTATTTCGTCTCAGAGTGCCACCTCTACGGACGCAGTATCAGTGCTCGGGGAGTCCAGGTTTTAATCCGCACCTAAGAAGCCGAATTATGGGAAATCCGATTTAGATACTTACCCCCCCACCCCCCATTACACCCCCCATCCCCGTCGCCATCTTAACGACGACCGGCTATTGAAATTGAACTGTAGTTGAAATTGAGCAAACTTTACTTATTTAATGCTTACATTGAAAGGATTTTATCTGGTTTTGTTTTAAAAAAAGAGTAAATGATTGTTGAAAAAAATGCATCTAATTAACTTAATATGGTTAAAAATATATTTTTTTATCCTTTTTGGTATTTATAAAAATGCTACTATTTTTTTTTTTTCTTAAAATAATTGTGTACAATTTTAATGTGCATGATCGTAGTTTTTGTTTCCGAATCGGTTTATTATATTTTTTTTATTAAGTATTATTTATAACTATTGTCTGTAAAAAGTATGTAAGTATTTCCAGTAGTAGGATTATATTAATTTTTCTTTAACTTAATTAATAACACGGACCTTTCACTTCCTCACCTCGCCGTTTAATACATTATTTATTATCAATAATAATTTTCAAATGTGAAACGTATTTTCGTTTATGTTCAACTATTTATAATTAATATATTAAATCGACGTAATTTAGCCACTAATTACTCATTTCATTTAAATTATAATTAACAAGTAAACGTGTTAAACATACATCATTATGTACTCAAATGTAACATTGATATAAGAATACAGGAAATTTAAAAAGAAAGTAATATTAATGTACTTACATTTTATATATTATTTCGATTAAGTATTTAATATTACACAAAGACGATGTCAGCTCAATTATAAAAATTAGCTGTCTTTGCTGAAATTTCTTAACAAAGTGCTCGTTAACCTCGACTTGTGCGTTAAAGCTCGCGACATGTTTCAGCCCTTAAAATAACGTTCTTAATTAACGTATGTATGTTTACGGACTATATCTCGGCAACAGCTTTATTGGGGAGCTGATTAATTTATGTATTACATTACACGAATGTAGCGACAAGTAATCGTTAGCTTGGAGTAATAGACTGAGGACATTTTCAATTACTATGTGCTTAGAATTAGGATTATTTTCACTTGTGAAGTTTTTGAAATGATTATTTTATATAGTGTTAGAGTAATTATTTCAAATATTTTATTATTCTTATAGTAATACTAGCTACTCATTCTCGCTACGCTCGGATTCGACCCTAGTGCAAAACAAAAACAAATCTATCCCTCGGGAATCGTACATTTTCTAGGATAAAAAGTAACCTATGTGCTATTCCAGACTATAATCTATCTCTATGCCTAATTTCATTCAGATCCCTTCAGCCGTTATAGCGTGATTGAATAACAAACATCCATCTATCCAAATTTTCGCTTTTATATGTATATGTAGTTATACAATAATGGGATTATACTTAAGTCCGCTTTTTTTATGGAAGACGTGAATTTTGATGTAATTATGGTGAATATTAACATTATCGAGAATCAAACCTATGATCAACTTGGTAGTTGTGCCAGTTGAATACAGCATTTCTACTTTCTACGTCACAATAATTTTTTTTTTTTAATCGATTAAATATCTATAAGTAGAATATTTAATAATTTCAAATGTTAATAATTTTTATGTAAATATTGACAGCCGTACTTATATTATTAGGTTGTGAAATTTTTTTTTCATTATATTTCATTGGCATTTTTACTGAGCTAGTAATATCCTGACTCCTACTGATCCAAAAGTAACAACCTATTTTCATATTTACATATAACGTGATATATCTAAGTCAATCGTCTTCTAAGGAAGTACAGACTCCAGTACAATTTGAATTTTAGCAAGTTATTACATAACTTCTGAGTCCTCCCAGTACAATGATAGCTACAACAAAGCAACGGCAAACATACTTCCCTAACTAGCGAAATGTTAGCGCTAACACTGTAATCCTTTAATAGTAAAAGTACTTATACCTACTAAAGGTCTACCACAGCGATAACTTCACCTTAGTGTGACTTTAACAGACTTTAATATCGGGTAATGTAGGTTAATGAGATAAGTGGCAACATTACGTTAAATTTTACCTATAATTTACGAGCGGTTGGTTTTGAACTGATGTACATTATATGGTATTACAGAAATACAAAAACAAAAATGAAATTAAAACAAAATTATGAATGCCTTCTCATAAAAAAACAGAACATTTCCCATTTAAAATGATTTAAATCACTTCAAGACTAAGTTTTAGATAATAGAGGCCTGAAAAATATTATCTGTACTGAGGAATATTATAGAGACGTAAAGTTTGTAAGTTTGTGAATTTGATTGTAGTGGATAAACTAAAAATCCGCTGAAACAATTTAGATGAAATTTGGTATGAATATAGTTTGAGATTCTGAAAAGATCATAGATTAGATTTTATCCCGGAAATCATCCCTAAAGAGGGTGATAAGGCGGATGATAGTTTATATGGGGAATCAATCATTTCTCAAGTAAGAGATATAAAACACATCATACCTATGTATAATATATATACTAATATGTAGTCTATCTATTCCATACTAACTGTTAAAACTCAATTAGTACCTAGAGATGAACCCGAACGAAGCGAGGGTGAGTCGCTTATCCGTACTTAATATTATAAATGTGAAAGTGTGTTTGTTTGTTTGTCCTTCTTTCACGTCCAAACGGAGTGACGGATTGTCGTGATTTTTTGTATGGACATAGTTGGAGGGCTGGAGAGTGACATAGGCTACATTTTACCGCGAGGATTATCTTATTCCTACGGGAAAACACGTTATAATACAATCCAAAAAAATACTTATGATCAGAATTACTTGAAACTTAGTATGAATGCTATTCAATAAAATTAAATAAATACGTGTCTTAGCATTTTTCGAAATTCATTCTATAAAGAGGTATAATAGGGGATGAAAGTTTGTATGAAACTACCATTTTAGAGATTTTTTTTGCAGTTTTAGCGCGAACGAAGCCGCGGGTTCTGCTAGTTCTCTATAAAAACATACAAATCTTCCCATATTAACATGAAATATTGATTTTTACCATATTTTTTACTCACAGTTATTACCTTGCATTCATATAAATTATCCTTATAGTAAACTTAATTATTAATGTAATTGGTCTAAACTGTGCAAGGGTAGTATTATAAAATGTCAAACATCAAAAAACAATATACACGTTTTATCAATTTGCGTCTATTCCTCCAGCGCCCTTCCGGCGCGAGTCTCTCCCGCCCTGTGAAATATCAAATTTGCGCGCCGTCACATCAGCCGTCGTCTAATGAATATTTTATCACGTCAGGGACGAAATCAAATCCGTATTGAAAATATTTATCGTTATTAACCCACGATATGGAACTTCGAGCTATTTGCATACAAATGTATGTAAAAGTGTAACGCGACAACACACGTAGGTTATTTTCACTCTTTAAATGTTTAAACCTTAAAAGGGCACGGACAAGGCCCTATTATTAAATCCACACTTCCCGTCTGTCGTCCATTTATCTGTCTGTTTGTACGCCCTTAGTTTAATAGGTTGTATCTTTTGTACAACTTAGGTTGACATTTTCACAAAATATATATACGAGTATATTATGCTATAGTACTGAATTTCCTAGTAAAAAAGCAAAATCCAAAGGTGAAAACTTAATGTATAGGGCGTCCGTCCACTAGCCCGGTAATAGGGTTCTATTGGGTTTAATGAATACGAGTATCACAGTACCTTATCACGGCAATATGACGACTGGCAGGATTCCCATAAAGAATTTCTCCAGCTAGAAAAAACCTGGTGCATACGCGCTAGGGCAGGCTTTACATGCGTGATTTTAGTCAAACCTTTAATTCTGTATATTTTCAAATGTTCCTGGAACTCTTTCAAAATATATAAGGAATAGTTAAAATATAACTGGCCAAGTTTAAATCATTCAGAATAACATCAATCAATCTATAAATATAATAAAACTGTAGAGGTCGAATGTCTGTACATAGAAAAAAATGCTAAAAACCGTGTCAGAGGGATCTAAGAAGAAAAAACAATTCCAGATTTTTTTCAATCTTTTGTTTCTCTGTCTGTTTGTCTGTTTATACGGGCTAATCTCCGAAACTGTTGGACCGATTTCAATGAAATTTTGCATTGTGGTGGTACCTTATATATATTATAGTCAAGATTTTAGATGTTTTTTATTCCAATCATAAAAAACTATCGTACCTTAAACAGCTTAGTACACAAAAACTACTGATTATATTATAATGAAACTTTACAATAATATATCAAAATAATAAATAGTTAATATATCAAAATAAAAAATAGGCTATTTTTTATCACAGAAAATTGTACAGTTCCCGTTGGATAGATTTGTTTCTGTTTGTCTAGAGGCGAACCCGAGCGAAACGAGGGTGAGCCGCTAGTTAATATCTAAAAACTTAATTTTACCGCACGAAAGTTCACTTTTACTAATAAAATAGCATCAAGGGAGTGAACCTAACCTTAGAACTTATACTAACGAAGCGTATGGGTTTGTTGAAATCTGAATAATTACCGATTATTATTGCCGCTAGGGAAGTTCGCAGCTACGAGCTGTAATTCATTGACTACCCCATCATCACTATTAAGGGTACACATTTCATAAAAATTAACCAACGAAAACTCAGCACATCTATACATATAATAAAATTATAACTAAGTCGAATTTATACATTAAATATTTTTTGGAAAATATTATTGAAATAAACATTATTATCGATACAGAGGCCGAATGTAGGTATAGTTTTTAGAATTTTTGTCTGTCTGTCTGTCTATTACCGCATCATAGAAAAACCACTGGATGGATTTTGATAAAATTTGGTATGGTGATAGCTGGTTATCCGGGGCAACATATAGGATACTTTTTACCGCGGGAAAATGTCTCATTCCTGAGAAAAAACACAAAATCTGCAATTTAGGAGCATACTAATATGTAAAACCTAAGAATTTGATTTTTGGTCATCTGAACGCGGGCGGAGCCGTGGGCAATGCTAGTTGTTTTATAATATTCTATTTTTTAAACTTTCTTTTTTTTTGAGTTTCGTTCATCCTAAAAGGATAAGTAGCGTTTTTAATACTGTCCTTGTATCACAACACATTTTTTTAGAATCGAGCGGATGGAATCTATAGATCAGTCTATCATACTTAGTCGTAAATTTTTTTTCTTCGAGTAGAGACCTTAACAGATTTATCATCTAAGCAAAGACTTATGACACGGTTTAATATATAATATTAAAAAAACTGAAATCAGTTGCTTAATTTACGAAAGCAAGTTTTGCCTATAAGCGATCACCGATCAAGTGCTATCCACAAATACAGTTACTTAACTTTATCACGTGAAAACAATGAACGATGTAGAGCGAAAATAGTTTTATTTTGCGACATTAAGCTAATTTTGATTTCAAAAGACAATGGTTAAATTATTAAAGTAAATGATCGCTGAAAGCATATAAATTGAAATCACACTTTTTGTTCACCCGACGGTTAATAATTCATTAGTATCAGAAAATTACTGTAAAAATGAAACATCGTTATCAGTGGATGGCAGACTCGCTCGCAATTAAAGCGAGCAAACATGGACTTAGCTGTTCCATTTTAATTGGCTTTTATAAGCAAAAACGAATGATTAATGAGGACCGCAACAAAAAATAATTACCTTCTGAGTTTAAATTCTAGCGAGGCCCTACCGGGCGGGCTTGAAAATATTTTGACATTTGAGGTTAAACTTAAAATTTACCAAATTCAATATTCTATTCATGATTAGGGGGAAGATAAACGAAGTACTGTTATTGTCGCGTCCGCTATTTCTTTCAAATTTCTTTGCTGAGGGTAAAGGTTTAAGGTTAATTTTTTTTTTAATATTCCTTATTTTACATAGCTTGTTATAAATTCACGCGGATATGGAAAAATGAATTGAAGGTAATTCGCGCTGAAAGGGAGTGAAAGTGATTTTCTTATTAGTGTTTTCCGTATTATTTTTGTTTAAATAAATGTCATAAAAATTTGTATGTGTGTATGTTTTTTACTCCTTTAACCTGGTGTTATTATGAATTGAAGTAACATATAGGCTACTATTAGTTGGTAATAAAATTTACCAAAATGTAGCACTATTTGTATCTATACTAATACATGTATGTAAGGCTAAAGAGTTTGTTTATTTTTTGTTTAAACGCGCTAATCTCTATATCTACAGATCCAGTTTGAAAGTTTTTTTTGCATTTTATAGCAAATCTAATTTCACAGGAACCGTACATTTTTCCGGAATAAAAATAAACCTATGTGCTATTCCAGAGTATAATCTATCTCTGTGCCAAATTTCTCCCAGATCCGTTCAGCCATTCTGGCGTTATTCAGTAACAAACATCCATCTAAACATCCAAACAACTAAATTTTCACATTAATAATATTAGTATAGATTTATTGAGGAAAGCCATCTTACATAAGGTATATTACAACCTCCATGAGAGGAGTAATTCTACAAAACTAAACGATGCGAGGGGAACCGCGAGAAAATGCTAAAATAATAATATAAAAGTCACCTGGGGACACAACCGGACGAAATGAGAGTAACTCACTAGTATTTTTTTGCTTTTTTTAACTTTTAAAATTATTATACTATCGGGACATCTGCGATGGAGCAGGGCTTCTGATCAATACAGTATTTATGTTTCAAAATGGACCTGTGCGATTAATGGTCTGGGAGCTCATGATTACCTTCGAGACAGTTTTACAAAAATTATGCTCTCTCGTAGTTATTGCAGAGTAGAGCATCATAATATTTTTTTTCCAATACATACATAAGTCATTCATCATTTTTGTTATTCGTCATATGGGAAAGTGGTAGATACACGTTCAATACTGAAACCAAAAATAATGTTATAAATAAATGGTTTATGAATCTGAGTGTATGTGTGAGTATAGAATATACTATAAAATTGGAATAACTGATTTAGATTTACATTAGTCGATAATAATTATATTTACGTAATTATAATTCGATAGTATCATTTAACATTAAGTTTCTTCTAACTAATGTTGCTCACTGTACCTACACCGCACTAAATTTACTAATTTTCTCACATATAAAGGGTTTCTGAAGGAAGTCTCATAATGAGATAAGTTATCATTTGTCTAAATAGTGGATGGGGACAGTGCCCTGGACACTTCGTGATAGTGAAAACTGACCACCCTTTAGAGAATAATTAAAGAGTGGACTGTACTTAATTAGTTTATTAGATAAGTACTACACAGAGTGGTAACCCGACAATATATTAAGCGTTTCGTAACGTGAGTTAAAGTCGTTCTCCCGTACGTCTAGCGATCTGCAGCTTTAGCGTCCCGCACCCCCCGCTCCTAAAACTACGCGATGCATAAAGTCGCTCACACACTCACGGCGCAACCTTGTCTTTACCATATACTCCCGGCGTTGAAGAGACATCTTCAATGTTTGATGTCGGTAAGGGGCATATTGTGTTAAAGGCTCGCTTGATTACTCCCTTCCTTGTACGGATGTCAGCGACCCTGGCAAGTTCATCCCTTCCAGGCAGCACGCAAATAACTCGCCCAAGTAGCCACATAATGATTTGACTTGTCCTTGATGACGACAAGTGTCCCTTCTTGAAGCATCCCATGTGACTGCAGCCATTTTGCCTTCAGCTGAAGTAAAGTAATATATTCATTAGAAAATCGGTTCCAGAAATGTTGTTTTAACACTTGGATTCTATTGAATCTTGCGAGAGATGAGATTTTGCTAGTGCCGATCTGAGACTCTGGTACAAAAATGAGAGATCGTCCAATAAGGAGATTCGCTGGAGTCAAGGGATAAAGATCAGAGGGATCATCAGATAAAGGTGTGAGTGGGCGGGAATTTAATATTGCTTCTATTTGAATTCCTTTTTAAACATAATATATTTTATGGCAAATAAAATAAATTGGCTTGTATCTGAAATAGCCAATATTTTGTATTAAATACTATGGGTCGATAAAAGAACGCCTGTCTCTTTATTTCAGGGTATTCTCACCAAATTGCAATCGGTGGTAGCTTTCTCGCTGATTTAATATTATATATTGACTTTTTATATAACGTAGTGTGTATATGTGTAAGCCTCCCCGATACCTATATGTTGTACGACCTGTTATTATTTAAGGAGTATTAAGCGAACCTTGGAGCCGAACAGTTGTCCCATTTAGTTCACACATTACATGGCGACCCTTCCAGGATTCGAACCTGGAATCTTCTGATAAACAGTTGTATCATTTTTCACACATTACAATAAAGCTGATTAGTCAGTTCTTGTAAAATGAAATTCAATAAATATATTAATTCAAAATAGATATTTTTATGTAGTAACATAAATTGTTATTTTATGATGTTAGCTTTTTATCACGTAAATTAGCGCAGCCCTTGTTGCCGTAACAGTTCTTTTAATAAAAAAAGTTGATACAATCGCCGTCAGTCGGTTTAAAAGAAAATAATATTAAAAGCTCTATCGTCCTTTTTAATTTGTACGGTTACTTTGTTTATTACAAAATAATTTATACCTTTATTTGGTATTTCTCCTCTAAAAGAGACCAAAGAAGAGGTCAGGTGGCAATTACTTTATGTAAAAACCTAGAAAATAGATGAAGATACGAGATAATGAACTAACCGCAAAGTTAATCTACACTAAATCCTCTTCTTTAAACCGAGTTTTAACTATCTAGGTGACTTGGAAATAAGGCTAAGTAGTTCATTTATTAATATAATTATAAAAAAAAGAAACAGAATATTACTATTATACATGGGAATGGAAAAATATGTATTTGTGTGTGTAATAAAATTTAACACACAG
This sequence comes from Brenthis hecate, assembly GCA_951806755.1. Lineage (NCBI taxonomy): Eukaryota > Metazoa > Arthropoda > Insecta > Lepidoptera > Nymphalidae > Brenthis > Brenthis hecate. The sequence goes on from OX638277.1 coordinate 6,966,537, forward strand.
CCTATGATCTGGAGCAGCACGTGGACTAAGGCGCCTAGGAACGTACCCGCGTAGTGAATCTCATCCTATTCTTCTAACTGGTTCAACCGACTTTGTATGTATATCCGTCCGTCTGTTTGCCCTACATTAATCAGTTGTAAATTGCTGTAACTTTTGAAAAGTAAGCTGTTTCTAAATTTACACAGATTTGCTCGGGTTCATCCCTAAATAAATAGTATGGAATAGATAGACTACAGTCTATAACATATATATATATATATATATATATATATATATATATATATATATATATATATATATATATATCTATATATATATATATATATATATATATATATATATATATATATATATATATATTACACATAGGTACAATATAAATAGTTCTCAACTTTTCGTTTTTCGAGCAGTTTTTTTTTTTGGGTTTTCCCTATTTTTTTATACTTAAGCCGCCTCTGACACACCCACAACAAAACAAAAGAATTATTCAAAGCGGTCTAGCCGTTTTTGAGTTTTAGCGAGACTAAAGAACGGTAATTGATTTTTTATTATATAGATTATATAAAAAATGAAGAACCTAAAGGGGGATTCTTATAAAAAGAACATCAGAAATGCAAATATATAAAAATAAATAAATCAAATATACTCCTATCAAATATATAAATATGTACCAATTCTATTATCAAAAAATCACCAATATGTCAACTCACAATCTTCGGTTAGTTATTATTTTCCTATTCAAATCCTCAAACGTTATTATTCATCGCAATCCTTAGTTGCAATCAGTATTGTTTATTCCTGCACTTCATTACGGCACAAAAAGTTCGAGTTGGCTCGTTTCCTGACCGACACAGAGGTACTTTAATGAGCGAACTTCCTCTACGCCCGAGCGAGAAGACGCTGCGCTTGTGATCATTTTATACCATAACATATTATTGCTTTGCAATCATACTCGTATAGTATTTTAGAAACTTCGTCAGTAATATTATTAAGTTGGGCAGTGGTAGCCCAATGGTAACGTGCTCGCTTGGGAAACCTAGTAAAGCGGGTTCCAATCCTGGGTCTCACACCTCCAATACTTTCATGTGCTAATCATTTCCAACACGATTACCACTTGTCTTACGGAGAAAGAAAACATCATGAGGAAACATGCATGTCTAAGAACACCAAGAAATTTTTCGAAAGACATGTGCAGTCCGTCAATCCCCACTTGGCCAGTGTGGTAGACTAGGGCCTGATCCCCTTCGTATTGAATCGCTCTTGCTCAGCAGTGGGACGTTAAAAAGGGCTTAATTATATTATTATTAATCCCTCCACGACCGCGGACACGCCGGCCACGGCGTTACAGTTAACAATAGTTTTCTTAAAAATTTGGAAGTGTTAAACATGTTTTATAGATATTATGTTCATTTGTCCTACTTTCATGCAGTACTGTAATACTATCTTTATCCCAATTCATGAATTTTAAAATTATATATCTTCTACCTGGTGCAAATGGAGGTCTACGATGTGATATGGGTCCCGCTATGTACTCGTAAATCAGTCTTCATTTTTATTTAAATTTATTTTAAATCTATCTTATGGTCTACACAAACTGCAATAAATTTAAATCACTCTATATTGGTTACATCCTGCAATCATCAGTATATTACCAATAAATATAAAATTATCGTCCACCGTCAGATCTGCTAATGACAGTCATTTTAAGCCCTTTCTTTGTTTTCCCTGGGGATTTCAGTCTAGGACTATTCCCGATGCGTGTCCAGAGTCCCATAGTTTTAAATCTTATTTCCATGCAATCATGTTCCCATAGATTTATATATAGGTAGATACTTCAAGTATTTTCTTATTAGTTGTTAAATTTGATAAAAACCACTGAAATGCGAAGCAAAATGTGAGTGTGTATGTCACTTATTATTAATATTCTAGTTAGTATGAAGTGATTTAAAGAAGATAATGAAAACCTTAGGTTTTAATGAAATGTGTGCTTTCTCTACTATGTACATATTTTGTTTTATTTAATTTCCGAGGAATTAAAATATACTACAATGGTACCATAACGATACTCAAATCTATGTATGTAGTACGTAGAGTATAGTAATAATTAAGACTAATTTAATAGGGTGTCCCTATTAATAAACAAATATCCTATTTCATTTATCACATAACAGTAGTATTAAATGTTTAGTGAAAATAAATATTTGCATTTATTTTTATATAGTATTGTGATTCGTTCTATTAAAAAGCATTCTGAATACCCAGCTTCCGAGATTCGACAGCCCTCAGCAACGGCGTAGCAAATATCATGATTATCCTTTCAAGTTATTGCTTAAAGGAAACAAAACACTTGATCTCTGTAGCAGAAAACAGGTAAACTAACAAGCCTGCCCGTCTCCCTTTTGTATCACTATAGCAAATGTTAGGCTTAGAATCCACTAGCAACATAAAAAATGTTGTGACTTGAGTACATTAGACGTTGAAATTTTCAAATAATTACAAATCTTTACTATATAATTTCAATGAGAAAGAAGTAGTTTAGGTATAATAAATGAAATCCCAGAAACATAATAGCTACATTATTCCAAGCTTTAAGTTCTTTTTCTTCAAAACGTATAATAATCTAAACAGAGAGTGAGCTTTAACAGAGAATCTCTTAATTATACCGTGTGAATTATAAAAATATGATTTGAATGTGAAACGAGCGTTTTCTTTCCTCTTCCGAATGTATACAGTGGCATTTCTGCCTTAGCCCGAGCTAAGCATAATTAAAACGACGCTTTGTGTTGCACTCAGGGCATCGCTGTGTTCTACAGAAGTAGACGCCACGCTTCAAAATCCTGTAATTACAAGTAGGCATTAGTTACCCCTCAGTGAGTTGCTATCACTCGCTTTCATTATAACCAGTATGAGATTCCGACGTGGAAGTTGCACGATGCGTACGAATAATTTTTCTTCTCTTCATCGACAAGTGTTTCATTGATCTGTTTATAATTTATATTCACATAAAAACTGTTAATTAGTATATTAACGCATTAAAGATCAGACGCCTTCCTTAAGAATTCTTTAAGAGTTTATGTAAAATATGTGACTGCTATAAGAACTAAGTAAAACATGTTAAAATGTTAAATATGCATATTGCACAGGTTATTTCGTGCAAATTAGAATTTTTTATACTTTTTTTGGCATTGCATGAAGAAAACTTATTTCTACATGTGGGCAGAACCGGGAAAGGATTTTAGCAAGTACATGTATGAATGTTAAAATTATACTACGAGTATAATGTTTTCCGTAATTTGTAACAAAAATGTAGGTAATTGCTTTAAAATAAAGCTACGCCACTCTGAAAGTTAAATTCTAACACAAGTTTGAAAAGTAAATGCAGCAGCCTTGAGAAAGAGTAACGAAAAAGTTAAATAAAAATTTTAATAGACTAAATATACTATTACTATACTAGGAGCATAACCTGGCTTCACCTGGCCTTTTTTTAATTTGACAATTTCCAAAATTAGGCCCCTTTATGGACGTTCTACCAAATCCGATTTTATATATCACTTTATGAATAGACTTTTAAACTTACCGCTCTTAAGATCCAGTAGTTATGTCTCTATGATAATAATAAAATATAATAGGACAAGCAACTGTTAAAGTGTAATAAAAGCAAAAATATTTACAAAATAAAATAAAACCTGTTATTCAACAATTTGTATCTTGAAAGGCAAAAGTACACAACGATGAATAAAATTGTAAATAAGAAACGCTTTAAAAAATTGGTAAACTCAAACGGCCTTTAAAGTTTTGTCGAGAGCATCTTAAAACCAAATTTCGAAAACTTCAGTCTACTGGGAACAACGAAGCCCGAGTGACCCAACTTTTTGCCGGTCGACGCTGAGGCGATTTTAAACGACCGTTTAATGCGCAAGTTACAAGATAAAGCGAGCTTTTGTAATAACTTTCATTCAAATCTATTTTAATAGCCAACTACACAGATACGTATTTATCCAAATTAATAAATAAAATTGAAATGTCTGTGTGTGATTTTAAAACTGTTACCCATATTAAGCTATTGACATTGAACGATAACTAGATAAATATTAAAAATATCTGTTTATTTATCAATTAAACAAAACTAATCTTCGAAAGAACTGAATTGAGTAAAAGTGAATCCTTTATATGCGAGATATACTCATGCATAAAAAAAATTGGTCCTGCTGACTTTCTTTCGCCAATTTCTTCTCAGATCTGAGGCTGCATGTAGTGTTTACCTTTAAATGATTTTACATACCCCCTGTGCATGTAATGTAAATTGTAAGTAGTTTAAGAAATATGAATTATGTAAAATCGCTGGTAGACCCAATAAATAAATAAATTCGGTAAATTATTATTATTTTAATACCGAATAAATTATTTTGAATTTCATTGTAACTTACCTTAGCAACACGCGAGCGAAGCCATAGGGAAAACTAATCTATAATACAATATCATTATATTGAAGAGGCAGAAATATATAGTTTAATTTGTATATTAAAGTATTATTTGCACCGCGGCTAAGTCCTGTCGGAGCGCGGGCGGCCAGGTATGGAAGTTGGGCGTTGTTTGACACTTTGTTGAGTTCGGCGCGTGGCGTCGGGGAACGTTTAAATTGCATTGGTGATATACTGCCGGCTCTCTGCTCGTATTAGCAGTTTCATTTTGACATTGCCTATGTATGCATAAGCAGTTGTTTTAGGAATAAGTTTAAAGTACTTAACGAAAAAAGGTTTCTAGGTGCCTAACAGTACCCTTTGGTAATTCCAGGTCATAGTCTACGAATGTACTGAATTTCATAGAAAACCATGAAAATTTTACCTCACTCCAAGTAAATATACATTAATTTCGCATCTGGCTTGACTACATATTAAGCACTTCAAATATTATCAAATTTTTATTTTTCAATAACTAAAGTAGGTTTATATGGTTAATTGTTGGTTTTCTTAAACCAGAAAAAACAAAATAAATATATATATATATATATATATATATATATATATATATATATATATATATATATATATATATATATATATATATATATATATATATATATATATATATATATTACAACATTTGTGTTATATCAATTTCTGATATGAAAATGTTACTTATAAACTAAATATGAAACAACGCACGTTCCAATATCATCCTTATTGTTACCATGTGAGCTCGGCTTTATAATAAAGTAAGGAATAAGGAATATTGCGCGTCACAGTCGCACTTGATGTCTGTCACTGTGATGAGACACTTAACTGACACTCATAATCTACACTCCGATACAAACAAAAATCACTATTCTAGGTGACACTTGTACCTAGGAATATCGGGATAAGCAGTTTTAAGAGAAAACAAGAATTTCCTTGGTTATGTAATGACTAATTATACTAAATAAAACTGTCTTTAAAACAATTTAACTCGTTTGTCTTGTGTTGATATTATTTTGATACCGTTTCAATTTAGGCATATTATAGCTATGTTATTTTACCTTGAAGTTTCTATTAAACGTACTATGCTATGGTGAAATGACTAATAAACTAAAGCGTTAAAATACTTATATTTGTGTTCTCCCATGAGGAGCTACTTCGAGGCATTTAAATTATAATAATTTATTCTAGAAAAGATAAATACATTTTTGAATGTAAGTAAAGTGGAATACGTAACCCATATTTCATTTAACATGTGCCTCATTTATTATGCAAGTGCTTACTTCATTCAGAATGCAGTAAAAATATAAAATATCGTGAAAGTGAATATTTATAAAGAGAAAAAATTCAGAAAGACTTATTTTTCTTTTAACGAAATTTAATTTTGAATAAATATTATAGAAATAGTCTCAAAATCTATGTAAGGGAATAAAGCTATTTGTATTCTATTTGTCTTATTTTCGGGTTTGATCTATAATTAAGTGTTTTTATAAAATGTACATTTAAACTTGTTTTTAGCTGCGGCTTTGACTGCCGCTACCGATGTTTGTTTTCAGTTCAGTTCGTAACCACCGGATCATAATTACCGATTCCGCTCATATGAAACTAAGGAGTTCTAAAATGTAGAACATTGCTCGACAAACGTAGGTCGCTAGGTGAAGCAACGATAGAAGCTGCTGATGAACGTTGGATACGTAGAGCTAGTAATCAAATTCAATGGGGTGCCAAAGAAGATACCTACATAATTGTCAAACTGTGGACGAAAGCAGGCTATGACGATTATAATGAAAATGCATTTTTATACCTAACAATATTGTATCTTTATAGAAAATAATTTCATTAATTCTAGTAAGAGTTCATAGTTTATAATGAAAAGGTTTTGTAAATTGGATATAGATAAAACGAAAGTTAGCGCGCAATGCGGCGCGCCCCTGATACACGTTTGAAAGCAACCAGGTGCGGCCCGGCGCGGCGCGGCGGCGGACTTGCTTCTAGCCGTTTATTATATTTAATGCAACAAAGTATACATCTTGTTAATAAAAACATTTTCACGGATATTTTCACGATTTTTTTATTACCCGACTGCGGCGGAGCCCAAATGAGGGTTATGTATTTTTTCCTAACGTTTCGTGTTTTACACTAAAAAAAAGCTTAGACAAGATGTTATTCTACAGTCGTTGAAAAATAGAAGTAAAGAATAGAATAACACAAGAACAGAAATTTGCTTTTTTATACTGCAAATATGAGCGTGCTATAAAAACGCTAGAGTGTTAACAATAGATTGCTTATTAAAAAAAAACAAGAACTGCAATAGAAAAGACCACAATATAATCTTTTTATGTAAGGCACTTTTAAACTATTACTCGTGAACTAACAGAAGACTAAACTATAAAGACAATAGAAAATACCATAAAAACTATACCTTACATTAATATGAGATTAATACACACATGTAATTGTTTCAGCTTAATAAAAATGGTTATTTTATAGGTGTTTAAAATAATTTGTATTGAAATGACATGATTTGTAACCCTTATGACATAGAATCAGAATATAATTTAAACTTGACTACAAATTAAAATTGAAATGTGAATTTAATATAGGTATGTTGCGACATTAACAGCATCATCTAGATTCTAGTTCCATGGTAAGCTACGAGGCTTGTATTATGGATACCAGATAGTTTATACACAACACATATTATATAATTTTAAATACATACATATCTATACAGATAAATAAAGTTGAAGTGTCTGTTTGTAATGTCAAAATGAAAGCGTTTTACTAAATGCATATAAAATTATATACGATACTTATAAGAAAAACATATTTTTTTTAATTTTTGTCTGTTTGTTTGTTCCGGATAATCTCTGTAACGGATAAACTGATTTTGACGGGATTTTCACTGGAAGATAGCTGATGTTCTAGAAAGTAACATAGGCTACTTTTATTTTAGAAAAATAATTAGGGTTCCACTCCAACATTCGTGACCAACACACAAATGAATGCCCCCAGCGGGACTCGAACCCGCGACCGCTGGCACAGCAAGTAGGGTCGCTACAAACTGAGCTAAACGTATCGTCATAATATCATTCCCATATATTTTTTTTAGAATTTCATTGGCATCTTGTCTAAGCTCTATATTCCGGGAAAAGACTAAGGTGTTAAGACGACCCAACTGTTGACAATATTTATTTCTAGTTCGCAAATCACCTCTACTCACAAAAGTATAGCGGGTAAAGAACTAACATTATTAATTTATTGTAATATTATATTTTTTTTTATTTCTAGGCCCTGAAGGTTAATTACATTATAAAATGTAGGTACACGTTTAATATTTTATAATTAGTCTTAAAATGATCAGGCATATTTCCAACTAAGACGTAAAGCTAGCATAATTAATTGTTTATTTAAAAACAATATTAAATTTAACATTAACCTTTTGCCTAAATATATATGTATGTATATATGTTGGGACATTAACACACAACACTATCTAGTTATGCTAAGCTACAAGGCTTGTGTTATAGATACCAGATAGTTCATAAACTACACATTATATATTATAACTGTAAATACATATATATTATAAATATAAACACCCATGACCGGAGTACAGACATTCGTGCTCATCACGCAAATGAATGCCCCCAGCGGAACTCGAACCCGCGACCGCTGGCACAGCAAATAGCGTCACTACAAACTAAGCCAAACATATCGTCAACTATCGTTAGTATTAAAAATTACTATAGTTTGCTATTATTTAAAAAAAGACAATTTACTAAGCAACACTATTACTATATATATGCTTTTTTAATCAGAATATCATACATAAGATGACGATACGCACTTGCTATTTTTATGTAACCATTAACTGTTCCGTACACATTGCCCCACTTCCGCGGCATCGGCGTTAAATCTGCGCATTTCAATAAATTTACTATTATTAGTGGTCATTAACGTTCATTATTAAGAATTATATCATTTTATGCACAAAATTGTGCAGCTTTTGTTTAAATGCTATTTAATTTCACTGAGACTGACGTATAAATAGAATTAATATGGGTTATAAAGAAAATATTTCATAAAAAAATAATTATATCTAGTTATATATTATTATTATATTCATTAAAAATTAAGGACAAAGCATGGTTTTGGCAACGGTGTTTATAAATATACAAAGCACACAGCGAGGCGTATAGGTATACTCGTGTCTACTGAAACAACCTTTTTTGTTAAAAATTGCTACATCTTAAATTACTTCGAGACAGTCTCTATTAGCAATTCGAAAGATTAAGCCACCATCAAGCATTCGTTAGATAACAGTAAAAACTAGAAATAGATTCTTTACATTTCCCATTCTAAGTACGTAGCCAACTAACTACCATACTTTGACATATATATCAAGACTAGTGAATTACCCTTGCTATAGTCGGATACATCCCTAGGTGCCTTATAATATATGGTATTCATATTATATTTGTATACTAGATTTAAACAAAATCCGTCTAATAGCTTCAGTCTGAAGTTGTAAATAAATAAATAAATAAATATGTTAGGACATTAACATTATACATACACATTACAGCACAATCTAGTTCCACGGTAAGCTACGAGGTTTGTGTTATGGATCCCAGATTATTATTATTTATTATTATTATTTGTTGGGTGTGGTGCCGAGGTCGGCCCTAGCTACGTCGACCAGTTTTGGTCCATTGTAGCTCCCTTTATAGTAAGTTCAAAGTTCTCCGCTTAGTCCTGTTGACTCCAGGAACTTCCAGATTTTCTGCGCGGGGAGCATCTGTATCTCTTCCGGTTGCATAATATGCTGCCCTAGATAGATACTTCTGCGGTGCATGAGTGGGCCGCACGAGCAGAGGATGTGCATAGCAGTTTCCTCTGTCTCATGGCATAGTCTGCACATTGCGGTCCGACTGAGGCCGAGGGTAAACATATGTTTATTGAGTTTGCAGTGACCAGTAAGTATTCTGGTTACTGCACTGGTTTTATACTTGTTGAGTTGAAGCAACTCTTTTGTAAACTTTTTGCGATATCCCTTAATTAGCGCTTTAGAGTGTATTTGTCCAGAAGTGGATTGCCACTCTTGAAGTGCTTGGCGATTGCATTGAATTTTGAGAATTGAATAGGCATGTTGTTTTGCAATACCACAAAATGGTTCTGGGCCACATTCAGGGGTTTCAGCGCCCCTTCTTGCCAATGCATCAGCCTTTTCATTCCCATCTATGCCTGAGTGACCCGGGACCCATCTGAGGGTAACTCTGTTGGATGTGCCCAGGACATTCAGATTATCCATACAGTCTTTGACCAACTTAGAGTTGGTCTCAAGAGAATCTATAGCCAGAAGTGCTGCTTGGCTATCTGAGTTGATGTAGATATTTTGGTTTCTAAGCTTTCTCTCCAGCATGACTTCAGCACATTTGTTGATGGCGAAGACCTCGGCTTGGAAGATGGTGGCCTCCTTGCCCAGATTGACACTCATGTCAAATCTAGGCTTAAGGCCATAGATACCGCACCCTACATCAGATCCTTTCTTGGATCCATCTGTAAACCAAACATGACTGCCCTTTTTGTGAGACTCTTGGTTTTTTAGCCACATGTCCCGGTTGGGAAGATCTATTTGGTACTGTTTAGCAAAGTTAAACTCTGTACTCATGCCATCGACTGGCATTTTCAGAGTTTTGTGTTCGAATGTCAACTCTTTGAGTTTGTTCATATATTGCGATTGCAACTTTACATTCGATTGTGTACAGAGCCTGTAGAGGCAAGATTTAGCTTCTTTTTGCACGTGGAGATATAGCGGAGCTATGTCCAACAAAGCATTTAGAGCGTCACCTGGTGCCGAATGGAAGGCTCCCGTGATGATTAGACATGCCATCCGTTGTATGCTGTCTAGTTTACTCATAGTTGTCTTTTGTTTGGTTTTGTTACACCATACGACTGAGGCGTATGTTATGATCGGCCTTACCACGGCGGTGTACATCCAGAGAGCCATTTTGGGTTTGAGGCCCCACTTGGCTCCAGCCATTCGACAACATATCCAGAGGGCCATTTTGGCTTTTTGTATAATGTTGTTGAGGTGAGAGTTCCAGGTCAACTTTTGATCAATAGTGACTCCAAGGTACTTTACCTCATTTGATAGGTTAAGGGTTTTGCCATTGAGTCTGAGTTCAGTCAGCCTTTCAAGCTTCCTTTTCCTGGTAAATGGTACAATAACTGTTTTATCAGCGTTTATTGATAATTCATTTTCTCTGCACCATCTTGTGATGGTATTGAGAGCTCCTTGTAACCTGGTGGAAATTGTGTTCAGGCAGGGACCTCTTACTACTACAACAAGGTCATCTGCATAGCCCTGTGTATCGTAGTCAAGATCTGCCATGATTACAAGTAGTAGGTCTACAGCTAGTGTCCATAATAGGGGTGAAAGCACTCCTCCTTGCGGACAGCCTCTTGTAGTGTAGAAGTTGTGCGAGTGTTCGTTTAACGTTACTTTCGCACACCGGTTGGAGAGCATATATTCCACCCATCTGGTGGTTGTGATATCAACACCTTTTGCATTTAATCCTTTCAGGATGGTTGCCGTAGGTGTGTTATCAAAGGCCCCCTCAATGTCCAAAAATGCACATAGAGCTGTCTGCTTATCCTCTAGGGACCTTTCTGCCTTGTCGATCAGAGCTACTAAGGCAGATTCTGTGGATTTACCCTTTTGGTAAGCATGTTGGTTGCAGGAAAGTGGTCTAGCCACAAGATACCTAGTTCTAATGTGCTGATCGATTACTTTTTCCATTGTTTTTAGTAGGAAAGAAGTAAGACTAATAGGTCTAAAGGATTTGGGCTGAGAGGGATCCCAGATAGTTGATACACTACACATATATAACTTTAAATACATACATATTATAAATATAAACACCCATTAGTGGAGTACAAATATTCGTGTTCATCACACAAATGAATGCCCCCAGCGGGACTCGAACCCGCGACCGCTGGCACAGCAAGTGGAGCCACTACAAACTGAGCCAAATGTGTCGTTAATGAAGTAATTCTCACTTATCATAATAATCCGATGAATAATTAGTTATATGATTTTGTCTACTTCTACAAATTAGGCAGAAACTGTATCAATATATATTAAAGTGTACAGTAAGTAATAAGTAATTGTATTTGTGTATTGATTCAGCGAGCAGCGAGCGAGGAGCAATGCCCAGTAAAATCCGCAGAAGTGAGATCACGCACGAAGGCCGATAAAGTTGGAGGCTTTTTGTAAACGGCAGCTACGAAGACTTAATCTCCGAGTTACTTTTTCCATTCTACGCTATTCATATTTAATACGGGTAAATTTGATTTGAAGAAACTGACTGTGCGCCTAAGGAAGTTACAGGTTCGATTCTACCGTAAACCATTGTTTCATACGAATAGTATATATATGTATAATAATATAGTAGTAACTGTAACGGATAATGTAGGTATTATATATAATATTTAATAATTCCAAAACAAATGCTTTTGTCTTGTTGGAATTAGGCAAATAAGTAATGATGAACTATACTGCTGCCAACCCATAACTATTAAATTAATAAAAAGAAATACTAAAACTATTATATTTTGGTTTCTAGAATCTCATTTTTTTGTATCATAATATATATTTATATTTTTATTTATTTTTTTAATTTTTTTCAGTACATTTTAGTTATATAATAGAAATTTCTTTCTTACAGATAACAAACAATGAATCAAAAACACCTATAAATATATTATATTTTAACATAAAACTATCCAAAAACCTGAACATGGACGTCAAAATAAACGCGTGAGTTCTGTGAAAACAATATCTAAGACGAATTAATCTGTAATAGTCATAACTCGGTACGTGCCTGGCGAAGTCAGATGCTCTCGCCGCGGTCACGTCGCCCGCGGTTGACACCAACCTACCTCTAAAAGGATCTTACACATTATCCAAGTAAAGTTTACCGTAAACCTGTATTTTATATAAACTCGCATAAACTCGGAGGCGCGCTTCATATGCTTTACTTCAAAAATAGTAAGATTGTAATAATGTTTTGTTATTACAAATATATTTACTTAAATTGAAAATTAAATAAAGCCTACTAAACCTACTTCTCAAGTTACTTAAATTGTAAAGAACTAAGTATAAATATTATAAAGTAGTACATTTGGGCGTCAATTTTCAATCATTGTTATTATTTTTTTGTCTGTCTATTACTCAAGCAATTCTCAAGCTCATACCTACCTACTAATTCAAAAAAGATCTAACAGAAGATTTATGTGTAACCGATTACCTCGTTAGTCTAGTGGCTATCTTAATCGTAATGTGCGGCTGATTCTCTCCAAAATCCTAAGTTTCAGTAGATTGAGTGAGATTGGATGCTAGAATTGAATATAGTTTTTGATGAAATCTTTATTAGGGTCCCGTAATCTATTCTCGCTTGTACTTGTCAGATTTTTTACTTGTACATAACATATTATTTTAAATATTATATTAAGACGTCGCTCGATATTTCGATTCCTAAGATCCCAATACTTATACAAATGTTAAAAGGAATTCCTTTCATATGTAACAAATATAATATATGGAGACCGTTTTTATTTATCCATCATTCAATATTTGCACATAAATTAATTTTTAATTTAATTTTAAGCAGCAATCAAATAGTAAATGTAGCATGTTAAATTGTTACATAAGTTAATATTATTTATTAAAATATTATAAAAATATATTTCAACTCGCTCTAATTTATATATCTATACAGAAAAATAAAATTGATGAGTCTTTTTGTAATATCAAAATAACAGCTTTTTACTAGATGCGTATGAAATCATGTCTGTCTGTCTGTGTTTCTGTCCGAAACGACTAGACTGATTTTGATGGGACTTTCACTGGCAGATATAAAGAGTAACTTAGACTACTTTTATCTTAGAAAAAGAATTAGGATTAAAAATCAAAAAAATTAAAACGTACCCAGGGACGCACCCGAGCGCACAAGGGTAAGTCGCTAGTTACGTATAAATTATAAATAACGTATTTTACGTATTTTGGCAACCATACTATATTTGATGTCACATATTTATAATTTGTGTACAGAAAATTATTCAAATTAAACGAAAAATTGTGAATAACAATAAAAAAAATCTCATTTAAACATGTTCAAATAGACGTTCCACGTGCAAAAATTCGTTTCTTGAAAGAAGTAAATCCTTCACGTGGGAAAAGTCGTTCTTAGAAAAAATAAAGAAATCACAGTTGAATGAGCTTAAAGCTATAATTGGTAAAAAGTCACTTCTTTTGAAATAACATTTAAAAATGCTTATGTTATTATATTATAGGCATAAAATAATGTTTACAATATTTTTGTATGAGAATCATTTGTTATCGTGTAATATGTCTTTTAAACACGTAAGCCTGTAGATTCTGAGGTCCTAGTTCAAACTCCTAGCCCAGAGCTGAGTTATATTGTTAGTATCGTAGCCTCGTTCTATGCATCGTAATACGCGTAAAGTAACCATTCCTCTATCAGTCTACTATGTGTACTTCTGTCCATTTTGTCCTACTCTTAGTCCTAGTCTTTGTAAGATAAGATATCATGACGAAAATTCTGACCGGCGTAATTTGATATTTATTTTTTTATATGTACATATACATATATGTATATGTAAAAGTTATATTATGTATTTGTATATGCATTTTTAACGAGTTGCGATAAAACTTTAGAGAGTCATAGTGCATCAGCAATATAATAATCCTAAATATGGTCCGCGAGTTGTGCAGACAAATTGAGATTTATCGGTTCATTACAACAGTTTAACGTTGGGAAAGGCATTTACGCGTACCACCTGTATACACACAAGTTATGTGGAACTCTCTACTACTAAAGCCACTAAAACCCAAGACTCAGAATCGCGACACGATGAGACTACGATAAGATGAACACACATCGGGAGTGATATCACTTAACACCAGCTCTGAGCCAGAACGGTTTACTAGTGTTATATAAATTATTTGTATATATGTACAGTATGATCGTACATAATATATTAAGACGATAGCATCAAATGCAATTTCCGTACAGGTTTCTAAATTTAATAGACCAAGTCATACAGTCCGTCGGTTACGGGCTGCATTTGAATTGAATCTCAAAAGTTATTATCTTGCATTACTCGTAGATATACTCGTTTTTTGCTGTACGCTAATTTCCGTTACTCAGTCATTATTATTAAACTATTGATAGATTTTATAAAATTACCAAAATTATCTTATATGAGAAATTCTTGTATAAAGAAATTAATATTCGTGTATGTCGGAAACGGCTCTAACGACAAATGTTGCATTTACTCGTAGATAAAGTTTTGCTTTTTAAGTTTATCTATATAGGTGTCTAGTCTAAAATATGCGTTTTTTTTGACAAATAAACTTTTTTATAACTAATTTTATTAGATCCATTTTCCTTTCTGCTATCATACTGACAATGTAATACAGCGCCTACGCCGACCGAAGTTCGGTCATCCAAGTACTGGCATGGTATGAATTTAATTCAGATATATAAGTACAATCAAGAAATCGATATTTTATAAAAATGAAAGCTTATTTTGTTGGGTCATCTGTATGTTTTCGCAGCTTTTACACAAAGCCACTCTGCCCTGCGACTCTCCTCAATACATATTGTGAAAATGTTACTGTAAATAAAAATCGTTGCAATACAAAGTAACGGCAGTAATCCATTCCAATTTACATGCACGTCGCAGGCCAAGTTTCAACCCGATGCGACCGCATATAGCGCGTGATCGAATTTTCGCCGACACGAACTCCTAAACTTGCTTTATAATACGATTTGCGGAAAATAAAATCGTTAATGCTATTTAGTAATGAATTTAGCGGAATAGAATTGTTTATACTACCTACAGGCTTTACTGAGTAGACGATTGGATCCCACAAACGACACTGAGTAAATAATTGAAATTGATCATCAATGATAAACATAATAATATGTAGGTGCGAAAATGCGTTGGCGGTTTTGTCTTATCGTACCCAATAACGTATCGTCAAGGTGATAATTATGAGTAAAAAAGGCAGAGGTTATACTTTAATCCGATATATTTTTATAGAATATGTATTTATGTGAAACTTGTCATAGTGGGGAGACGTAAATACATTTCTCAGCGTAGAAATAGGGTAGCAATAAATAAGAAAATCTAACGCAATTTATTATTATCTTTATTAAAAGTATAAAACTAAAAAAAATGATAATTTAAATAAGCTACGCAAGCATGTCCGCGAACAAAAGCTATTGTATTGTTGCACGAGTTCACCTGAAACCTGACCAAAGTAATTCATGAGCTAAGTTTTTAGCTACGAGTATATCAGTGGAGCAGATCGTACACAAACGTTTCACTTCCCATAGAAATAGTTATGCAACGACACAATGTGCCGGCGCTCCCGCGCGCGGGTCGCTGCATGCAGTTCAAAAGTCCTTTATAACTTCGGAAATATCTTAAAACTGGGGCGATATGAAGTGTGTAAGTTTTCCTATTAAGAGACGTTTACGCATGCTACGGATCCAAATTGGATTTCAACTTTTCGTTTTTGTGTTCTATATTTTTGACCGACTTCAGAAAAGAGAAGGTATTCAATTCAGATATGTTTATTTTACCGATTTAAGGTGTCAATTTGTAAAAAAAATGTTAAACCAAACCTATCACCGGTGCGGTATCAAAATGTAGGTTTTTAAGAGGAAAAAATTGCGATGATTATTTTAATTTTAGGTACATTTAAACCATTTGCATATGTTTTTTTTTTTCACGCGCCATCCATTTTTAATTTCATTAGTAAGTCATATTATGCTGTCATCTAACGAGAGAGTAGCAGATTTATGCAACCCTCTCTCTCTTTCTCTACTATGTTATTTGTTCCTCCTAAAACGGCTGGACGGATTTATATGCTTAGTTCACAGATAGCCTATGACCTAAGTAACACACAGACGATTATTAAACACCTAGTAACGCGAACGAGCAAGGTAAGGGTAAGTCTTTAGTTACAATATAGGTAAAATACATTTTAGTATTGAATTAACTTTATAACAACTCATTAAATAGTGATAGTGTGTAAACGAATGGGAGGGCTAATAACTAGATAAAGTTAACTGGATATGTTTATTTGTGTTTCCACTCAGCTTTTGTGGGCGCGAGTGTAAGCAGTCGGGTTACGACAGGTAAGTTTGAACCCTGCGAGCCCGGCGCTCCCACCTCAGAGGCGGCGACACTCCCGCCAGGGCCTCTGGCCCACGGGCGTGATAAATAAATAGTTGTAGGTTAGAACTTTCCCCAACTTCCAACAGTGTTCCCTTCGCCGCCAATTTTTCCTTTACCCGAGTTATTTTCTTTTTCAATAGTTGTGAACGTGTGTAGCTTCGAATTTCCAAAGTTGAACTGAATTTATCTACCAGTCTTTTCGCTTAAATCCGTTCGTAAATCTATAAATTTCTTATTTTAAACTTATTTTCCACGAACTCGTACAGTATTTCAATATTTTTTTCAAATTATTACTTATTATTGAATATCTTAATTTTTAATTATTATAATAACGTGACTCGTAACGTACTTGTAGTTAGTTGTATCATTATAATGATGTATGAATAACATAACATATTATATTTATTTAAAAATTAATATCGGTCGTACGTGATTTAACAGTTCGTTTCTGTACACTACATATGTAGTAATTAATAAAGTAATAAGTATTTGTTTGATGGTGTACATACATGTATGTGGGGGATATCAACTACAATAATAAAACTGATTCTAATATGAAGGTAAAGGTTGTAGCTTGATCCTGAATAGTGTAGGCTATTTCTATTCTACTGAATTCACACTTCAAACAATATCTTAGGAAAAGCAAAATATAATAATTTATACTAAATATAATATTGTAAAGAGGTAAAGTTTGTGAGTTTGTGATGTTGTAGTGGGTAATCTCTGGATTTACTAAACCGATTTAGATGAAATTTGGCAAGAAGGTCATTTCATCTAAATTGGATCTTAAACTATGACCCTGGGAAGGACATATGATACTTTTTATCCCAAAAATCGTCCCTTAAAGGGGTAAAAATGGGGATGAAAGTTTGTCTTAGGAAGCAAGTTAGTAGTAAATATATAATATTTATATACATATATACAAATAAATAAACAATGCTACAATTCCAAATAAATTTCAAAATTTAATCAAAACTATAATAACCACCACGATGGAACCACCAACGACGGGGGAACACACAAATAGTATTTCCCCCAATGATGGAACATAATAACTTCCGCAATCTGGATAACTCTAATAGGGAAAAGCGTGTAGCTTCTTGTTTATACCTTCGATACTAATTTCCGAGACGATTGGCAGGTGTCCTCCTGGGTCTTATAAATCGACTGAGTCACGCAATCTCACATTGGGTATAACCATTGTATTAATAATATTTGGCTCACAGCTAAACTTAATATCCTACATTACGATTGGTTAACCTACTACAGATAGAAATAGTAGCTATTTCAAATATTTTGTCTCTAGTTCGTGAAACAATCGAACGATAGGTTATTAGTTCGACCGGTGAGGGAATGACGCGTGACTTTTAGACTATAATCTGGTGGAAATTATTTTATATACGGGTGATTACATAACAATGACACAAAGAGACAGGAAAGCATCTATATATTATATAAATATTATAAACTAGTAGAACCCGCGGCTTCGCTCGCGCTAAAACTACAAATAAAATCTCTAAAAAGGTAGATTTCATACAAACTTTCATCCCCTATTTTAACCTCTTAGGGGTTAAATTTTGAAAAACGCTGAAATATGTAATTATTTTTGCCGTACTCAATTCATACGAAATTTTATACAAATATGTCCAAGGAATAAAAAGTTTCATACAAACTTTTATCCCCTATTTCACCCCCTTGGGGGTTGAATTTTGAAAAATCCTTACTTATTGGATGCCTTCGTCCGTTCGTTCGTCTTCTTAATACCTGTGTGAAATTTCAATTCTCTAGCCTTAAGGGTTTGGCCTGTGCGTTGATACATCAGTCAATCACTTTTGTCTTTTATATATGTATAATGTATATAGATTGAATAATAATTGTATTGTGTAGTTTTAACAAATATGTTTTAGCTGAGGTAAAAATAATGTATGATGTTATGTTAGTGTGAAAAAGTATTAAAGCTTTTCATGTGAATATGTACCTACTTCGCACATATTATGTCTGTCGAAATCTTTCTCTAAGAACATGATTTTCTTTGATCAAAGTCTAATTTACATAATATGGAATAAAACTCGTAGTTAGTATGGACCATGTACTCGTATATTGTAGATACCTATAGTACATATCTTTTTCTTTTCATGAAGTTTTTTTTTTGATATACTTTTGTATTTTATAATATTATTTTAGTTAGAAAGATAAAATCTATATAATGTTCAGATAAATATTATCAATTAAATGAACTATTCTATTCATACAAAGTTATATTTTTGTGGCGATTGTGTTGATTTATATTCTTTAAATAATTTTATTTTGTTGAATAAAAATCGGCCCAAAGTAAATTTTAAAATGGAAAAATTGCAAATATTATATTTACTATATTGATGTGAATGATATTCTAAATTACATACTTCTTTTTTTATACTTTAATCAGTAAGTATAATGTGTGTCTATTGGCCGATCTCCTTTTTTCTTAAATTGATAAAACGAAATACTCACTTTTAGAAGACTTAATATTATATATGAAACAGGGAAGTGAGAGAAATATCAACTTTAATCTACGTGAGTTTTCGTTAGCATTGTGAATTTGATAGACGTCTCCATATTTTTTATCCCGACCCGTCAAGTTGTGTATTTTTATAACAGATTACACTGAAGCGCGGCAGAGTTTGAGGAAAACGAAAACGATCAAAAAATCTTTGTTTTAATAATAAAGTTTTTGTCTCCGTTAAGTTTTCTTCTGAAAAATAGAAAAAAATATTATAAACACATTCATTTTTGATAAATTTTAATCGATATTCACCGATTTGAACTATTCGTATTATAAAATTAAATGGGGTTTATTGCGATTTTAACCATTTTTTAACCTAATCGAGTTACCTCGGTGCACTGCAATATGTCGGTGAAACGAAAGTGTCAATTTTACTACATTTTAACGTGAATTTTTAACAGAAATAATAATTCTTTACATCAGGAAAATATGTTCAATGTATTTTCCAAAGTACTCGGGTTCGACTCCTGCATGAGGCAAATGCTTGTATTCACTGTTCTATATAATACATATGTAAAAATAATATATGTTCTTACTAAGTCAAAGATTTTAATATTAAAATTGCCATAATGTTATTTTATCGTATATTAATAAGTTGGTATGGAAAAAAGAAATAAATTGTTACAAAATAAATAGATTTATTTATTTATATTAAGCAAAATATTTTATTGGCGTACGAATATAATCTTGTACAATATTATGATATTCCCTCGCTCATTACGAGCGATCCAATCCCGGACTTGCTAGTATTGGTCGAGAAACTCCCTGGAGTCGAGTTGAAACCTGCGACCAGTTAGCTTTGACCTTCCTCGGATCTCATGTGTGCTGGTATTTAAGGGAAGCGAGGATTTTCTTTCCATGTGAGGGGTCGTCTTTCAGTGGTGACTTGGTTATGATCTGATATTGGTTTTATTGGGGGCGTCGGCGGGGTCCCACATGATCGAGGTGTCACAAATGGGTTTTCCGGCTCGTTTGCGCTGTAGATGTTCGTATCTACATTCGTTGGCTAAGAATTTGCTCACTTTGCTAGACTTTTTAAAATTTTCCACGGAATTTTGTGATTACAAGTAAGCTCGGTAAAATGGTAAATCGTGTAAAAAAATTTTCGATGTAAGTTTTTTGATCCTAATTTACTTTTGGTGTTATTATTATTTTTATTAATTTTCCAAAATATTTTATGATTTTGAACGTACAACTTATAGGCGAACAACATAATATTAACAATAGAATATATGAATTGCGTTCTAAACCTAAAATATATATAATAGCTATAAAAGTAAGTGTATAGATTTTTTCTGTGGCCAAAGATTTCGAGAATTGTCCCACATAGCCCAATACATCGTTAAATGATGCTGTAATTGTACACCGTTCGTTGATTCAACTTTCCAATAGTCCAGTTCGGGCTGCACGTTAGAACCTTCGACTGGACTCTCGTACTCGTGGGTACCTTGTTGACTTTACCGAATGAACATTTAACGAAGTAGCCGCAGCTTAATTAGTATAAACATTAGACTGAACGTAATGAGATATAATAGAGATATCGACTTCAATAAAAATAATATTTAAATTCATACTTATGTAGGTACGTTTCAATCCCGGTGAAAATTTTTTTTTATTTATTTAGGAGTATAATCTATACTAATATTATAAATGTGAAAATTTTCATGTTTGCATGTTTGTTACTCAACGCCAGAATGGTTTAACGAATGTGGATGAAATCTGGCACAGAGATAGATTATGTCAGAAATAGCACATAGGCTATTTTTAAACCCGGAAAAATATAAAATACATATTATATTTATTTATTTATTTTTGTTAGAGAAAAAAGAAGATTTTAGAGAACGATTTGGTTTTAATAAATAATATTACAAATATATTTGAATAAATGAAAATAATTTTCAAATTTTAACAAATTGTTTCTGTCTAAGGCAAATCCTTAACTAAAACCCTTTAACAGCACATCGTTTAGTTTGGAGACAAAACCTGAGACGAAAATCCTCTCGTAAATTAGAAAGGCCGAACACGAAAGTGCAATCTGGTTTACAGAGCCTGTTTGCTTTTCTTATTGGCTTGAATTCCGACTTAATATTCCAAGGCTGCGTCCACGTGCGGCACTGAGGGGATAAAAACTGAAAATCTTATAATGGTCAGTAGATCTTATCATTGTAGTTGAGTTGTGTTTACTAGTTGGATTCTTATTATTATATATCTATATCGAAGATATATAATACCTATTTATTAACATAAGGAGTTAGTAAAAAGCTTGCTAATTCGGATATTTTCAGTAAGGCAGCAACAATTACAATTTATAACTAAAAGAAATACGTATAGGTAATAGGTAGCAACAATTACAATTTATAACTAAAAGGAATACGTATAGGTAATATGTATTTTTTATATTTTTGAATTGTATTGTTGCTGAAAACTGTAAAATTGGTACGTCGGGATCCAAAAATCAAAATAAATCCGCGAAATAATCCGAAAAGACAGTTTTATGTAAAATTGATGTTAAATTACTTTTGTTGATGTTTAGTTTAGCTTATGGAGAAAACAAAAAAAATATAACTGTAAGGAATAAACCGTTGAACGATGTACACACACAATGCAAAATATATAGGAAAGTTGTGTGTGACTAAAATTTCCAAATTTATCATTCATTATCTTTGATCATTACCGTGACAATATTCAACAAAAACAATTACATATTAATTCAAAATATTTTAATTAGATCCTTTCAGTGTCTTAGAAATGTGTATCGACTTTAAATAATTTGCTTCTACCTGCCATTTTCCAGACTTAATGCTCATTTGTTATTCAAATTACTAACCACATTTTAGCATTCACTTGACATAATGGTATACGAGTATAAAGCAGAATGAATCTTAATCTAGGACTCGATTTTATCGTCTTAGATAAAAATATTTAAGTGTATATTTTAATAAAGGACAGAACTCACAAGTAGGAACCTGTCGAATATCGAACCAATAATAGACGATGCATATTCAAACTCGATAATATATAAGCTAAGTTTATATATTATTAACTAACAACCTTCTGTTAATATATATGATGTCAGGACACGAGTTCTGAAATTATTTTACGCAACATAACATCTTTACTTACGCTACGTAGATCGTAACAGTGTGTTGCCTAGCAACAGAGATGCTGGATATATTGGGCTTTAATTTTTAAAGAAAAGATTCATTTAAGATTTCAATTCTCAGGGAATCGGTGCCTCGAATTTATAATATTATAAATAATATCAGATATTGGAAAAGATTGATCTCAAATATGGGCTAATTTAAGAAATCGATTTTGTCTTTCCTCGAATTTTCCCTTGAACTGATTTATAATTAGGTGGAATATATATTATATATTTCTTCAAATATGTACTTTAAGAGTAAATAATACTAAAACAAATTTATTTTTGGGGGTATTTTTATTCCGATTCACGAAGCGGTTTCCATAAAATCTGCATGTATTTGGTATAACTTTGTCGTACACTTTTAGATTAGAATACATCCCTAAACCGTGGACTATGTAGTCAAAATAAAAAAATAGATTGTAGTAATAATATATTTAAAAATATATTTTGGAATGCCTTCGAATTAAGCCACAGTGACGTGATGCAAAAATACTTTATCTTTAAAGAAAAAAATGACGAAAGTATCATCACTTTCTCTCAGAAAGTCCCGGAACAACTATCGTTTATTTGTTTTATAATAAGTTTTATTATGACATAATAAATATTTATCCACGACATCGCTGCTCACTGGTACATCATTTCAACCTAAAAAATATATTTTTTTTATAACTCGAAATCCATTTTGCTTAAATAATAATAAAATAATAGCTTTTCGTTGTAGTGTTAACGTCTTAAGCACTGAAGCTGTAAATAGCAGTAACTGAACCCGCATCGTACGAGCGCAAGCCCTACTCATTTAGCAAAGATAACCACAAAAGACATTTTATTTGGCCGCTACGAGCTAGTCTCGGATCGGTTTTAAATGAATATTATATGAGGCAGCGAGCCAAATCTCTGCTCTGTCGTCCTCGCTCTTACGATGCCTCTAAATCTGCTTAAGGAAGTGTTTGTTTGCATTTGTATTTGGTAGCTTATTTATTTTGTACCCAAATTTAAATTTGACGCTATATATAAAAGTATTGAGTACAAATAAAGAACAATGTTACGTAAAGCCTGGATTTGGTCCGCGTCCGGACGCTTAATGTTGATAAATGACGAATCGCATTTTAAGTCCTTGATAAAGTAACCCGTATACGGTCTTTCTTGCTTATCGGCGTAATTATCTATTAAAATTTATCGCAAGCTTCTAAATTTTGATAAACTTATTTTAGTTCTGCAATTGGAGAAAATATTTTCGTTTAAAACAAAAACAGGGCCCAATTACTTGCTGATGTTTGAGTACATTTACGACTGCGCTTTAAACCTAAAAATTTAATTGAATTTTCATAAATAACTCGTTAAAAACTTTTGAAATAAGAACTATTCAAAATAAATTTAATAAAAATTCAAACAATATGTCAAAAGTATTTAATTCCTACTCAATGTAGTAGTAAATAGGAGTAAAGTTGCGTCGGAGAGCTTTTGAAAACCGCAGTTTTTTATTGAAACTACGCAAAATTTATATAAAGCGCCGCCCTCGCGGTCATCAACCTTCACTGAAATTCTGAATTCCACTTACCGTCGGAAATATAACCAACTAAACTATATATATATATATATATATATATATATATATATATATATATATATATATATATATATATATATATATAATATATATATATATAACTGTGAGTCAGTAAGTTTTATTAAATTATATTATAAAGGTTATGTAAAATATTTTCTACTTAATAATTTAATATGATCATATTTAGCTATGTATGTTTAGTGTTTACATTTTTTTAGTTAAATAGTCGTTTTCACCCGCGGCTTCGCTCATGTGGCATGCCGATAAATATATTCACTGTATTACCACTACAGTACCCGCGACTGACAGACTTTACTATATTTATGCTTAATATATTTTACATAGACTCGTTACAATGTTAGTTGTATGTGCATATTATGTATGTTCAGATTAATCAACACTTTGAATTACAAAAGTTTGTAAATGAATGTATCGATAGTATTCACAGGCTGTACCTTAAACGTAATAGAGTTTGTTTAAAAACTGTTTCAGTAAACACAAAACTAAAATAAACAATGTACTGAGTTCCAGTCGCATAAATTGGACGCACGTGTGTTGTGTGAAAACTACGTTTTTAATTTATAATTGCGTCGTCGTGAACGTATACGTAGTGAATTACGCGTTATTTAAACAAAATTGCATTTTACTCATTCGTTTCATTTTAATTGTAACTATCGACCTGCTATGGTTTTGCTCGGTTGGTTTTTAATTGAAAGCCTGTCGAAAAAAGTAGTAAAATATATATCAAAATTTTCCTATTCTATTCACTGCATTGGTAAATAATAAATATGTATGTTATAGATATAAATGACCAGGAAAATATCTATTTTTCTTTATTGGTCTCAGAATATATAATTTTAATCCAAGTATTGAGTATATAGAGATGTTTATTAATTTTTCCCTTTTTATAGCCTGCTGTTGGGCACGCAATGGAGGACTGCCTTCAATGGGCGGCGTAATTAGGTCGTAATCCATATAGAGATAGAATAATGAAACAAATTAACCTAACATAGGCTACGTAGGCTACCTTGAGTTTCCCATCCGATATGTTGACCTTGTCGTAGTCGAGGAGTCAGTAGCGTGCGGCGATCCAGACGAGAGTAAATAATGAGACGCACTTGGTTGGTAGCCCGACGTTGGGCAGAAGTTGTACCATGCGGGTTGCTCTTGGTACTACGCTAATATTAAAACGGACCACATGATTACCCCATTCGAAAGTAAGATTTTTGGGGAGGTAAGCATTAAGCACCCTTATTAAAAAATATGCCTAATCCTAAAGAGATCTGTCGGTGTATCAGGGGTGCTTTAGTGACTTTGCGGCATCCGGTTCCTGACCAGTAAGTCTTCACATAACCACCATACATACAGGTGGTTTTGTGCGTACGTACTCGTATATAAATACATTGCTCAACATAAAAAAAAATACCTTGAATTTAAAAAATATATTTATTTTTATTTATTTATTACCAAATACAAAAAACCATTTATACAAAACTAAGACACTCGTACAAGTGAACTTGTATCACGAGAGTCTTACTTAGAATTAAAGTTTTTCCATGAGGCAGAAGCTGTAGCAATTTCTGTTAGTCTACGGGAACTTTTCTTTGACTTATACTAATAACTAAACGTGATTGTAAATAGCTGCTTAATATTATAGTCTGATTTTTAATTTAACGGAATTCTGATATTTCAGAAGTGTTGTCAACTTTGAAACATTGTCACTAAAAACGGAAAGCATTTTAGCAAAATAAAAAAGGTTTCAATTAGAAAAACTAAGACTTAAAAAATGATTGATAACTCTAAAATGGTAATTTTTCTTTACTGTCATAAAGTTGAAGTTACAATAATTTTTAAGGAAATTATTTTTCTATTACAGGCATCCCTGTCCAATAATCTATAGGTTGCAAGCCTTTTTTAGTAAAACCCCTTTGTTTGTAAAATATTTTGTTTTACTCTGTTTTATTCATTTAACCATTAAAAATTTACATTATAGTTAGCATGCATTGATTGCACAAGACTATTTACAATGTCATACATATAGTTTACTTGATCTAATTCTGATTCATATTTTTTGTTATTTTATATTAAAAAAATATAAAGCAGAAAAGGTTTATGATATCTAAATTGTCAAAGAATGACAGCTGTCATATTTCCGTGGAATTAAAAATCAGACTTGGTTAGTAGTCATAAAATACCACAACCATAAATAAAATCATTAAGCAATATATTATTCTGTTTGTGCTTTTTAAACGTTGAAATTACTAAACTGATTATATAAGAACTATGAATAGCAAATAGAAGATTTGGGTGACAATGACAAAAGTTACTTTCTATGAAATAAAAAGTACCTATTTTCAAAGAGATTATGAGCATCTAATAATAATATATCATCTACTTATTATTATTATCTATTGAGTGTAAAATAATACCATCAAAGGGAAGCCTCCACGAAACACTTAATTAACAGATATCAAAACACCTCCGTTAAAACAAGTCGAACTCAACATATCATTTGTGTAGACGCAATTAAGATTACGCAAATAAGATATAAATCAGATTTGAAAGCAAACAACTTATTCATTTAAGTCGAAAGAGACGTTTCAAAATCGACGATCGCGATTACACACTACGTCCTTCGGCTCTCAAGTTTGTCCCTAATAATTACTTTGTAACTCTCGATTTGCTCTACTAGTGATCTTTAATGGTCTACTAATAAAGACTGTATTTGAATGACAGCGTAGGTGTAAATCGAAGTCATAAGAGCTTAGATTGGGAAGATTTTATTACTGATGTGATTTAAGAGGAACGCGACTATGTGTTTGTTTTGAGTTCGAAGGAGCCGCGGGCTGTAAACGATAATGTATTACGCACTTGTTATGTTTGGGATTTGGTGAAAAATAAATAATATTGCTTAAATGAAAAATAATCTGGCATAAAAGATCTGTTTTCGTGAATTTCGATAAATTATCTGTTACTTAGAAATCTGTACGAAATGAAAGATGTTCTATACTTTTGATAAGGCTATTCAGAGATTTGGATACAGTAAGGAAATATTTCTAAAAGTGATAATTTAAGCCAAGATACTTCAAAAATAATATCAAAGTACCTACTAATATAAAAACCTTTTTTTTTAAAAAAGGAAGTTTTGTTATTTTTACGATAAAATATTTATTGCCCATTTGGGCCCCAGTAAAATCTCAAATAAGAAACATTTTGTACTGTTCTATAAATATGTTTCATTGGTATTAAATATATATTTTACATTCGCACACATAATCCTTTCTTACCTTTGGCACATTCAAAACGAAATCAACGCACGTGAATCAGCCAAATAAACTCGTGTGCTATAACTCGATATATACGCTATCAAAGATTTTGTCGAAGCACGTACTAATTACGCTTACCGATTTCTTGGTTGGCGAACGACCGGCGAGCTTAATTCTACTAACGTTAGAACCAATATCAGAAGCTAACAGGTAGGAATAAAGATATATGATGTTGAATTCAATGTGTCAAATATTAGAATATGGCTAATTGACTTCATCGGATGGTATTTTTTAAAACAAGTAGTATTAAAAATATCTAATTACCGAATTAATTGAAATGAAATGCGTTTAATATTTATTTTTCTGTATTGTTGTTTGTATTCAGCCATTTTTAAAGTCCCACTGCTGGGCACGGGCCTCCCTTCAGTATAAGGGGGATGGGGCTATGCAGGTTTTTTTGGAATATAATTCTATTGCAAAATGCTACTTTTGCTTCTAACGCTACCGATAAAATAATAACATACTACGTAACGTATAATATATTATACAAGAGCAAGTGTCCTTTACTTTGCTATGTCAACTAGTAGCCTATGTTTTACTCCAGGTCTATCTGTTTCCTAAAGGAAGGGTATATAGGGTATAAGGCTTCATTTCCGCCCCCGAATAACGAAAAAAATACGTCGTACGGTTTGATCTTCTCTTTACATATTCTGAAAGTAGACTGTGTGCCTGATAAGAAAATATATTTATGAGAGAAAAAAAAAACAATAAATACTACTTGTGAGACGTCAAACTTTAGTCTAACTGGTAACTTGTCCAAGATTTCGTGCACTTCAGATTTACATTATAAAATATACTACAGGCAAGATGGTTTCACTCATTAGTGTATACAGTATAGTGTACATGCCGCCTTCACATCGTAATATTGAATTCAATTACTTTAAAACCATTGAAGCATCCTTCCGCTCGTAAATAGTACAAAGGTTTGCCAACAAATAGTAGTGTAATGAACATCTTACCCTCTAACAGTGTATTTGGATACGGCTCGACATAAAACTTAAATTTTACAGCGGCGGCCGGTACTAAACCAATATTTGTATCGATGGCTACGTCGACAGATACGAGCACTGCTACATGGGTATAAAGAGATTTTGCGACAGCGTCTAGAAACTAAAGGTTCAAACAAAATATTAACTATTTTTAAGTTCTTTTAATATTCAATATGAAAAAAGTAAATGGAAAATTAAGACGATGACACCTAATAAAATTATAACGTCAGTTTCATATTTTTATATGCCATTTTGTTTCAGTATACAATACAATATATTGTATTAATTATTAAATGTCGCTATAAATATTGATTATATATTAATATGGCTTACAAAAAAATTTGTGTCTATACTTTACGTCAGTCAAACATAATATAAATAAATGTAATAAATAATAATAAAAAATAATTACGTGTTTGAAAATAAAGAAAAATAACACTTTATGGAAACAGGGTTCAAAATAACCTCTAGCCTGTGAACTATTGCTATACAAAAAATCACATCGAATCGCTTTATTGCTACGCGATATAAGAACGGACGAACGCAGCTTATCGTGGTGATAAAATTAATATTCACAATAATATATATTAATCTCAAAATATTCACAACACTTAGTCGGTACATTGGATGAATATTTATGTTATTGTTTTACAAGTTTTCGCAAGTTTTAATTAGTTCTAAAAAATAACATAAAATATTTTCCCTTCAGCACGAATTATTTATCCTTTATTACTTTTAAGTTGGTAAACCAGTTCACTGCTCGGCGGTAACCTTATTCCGTGTGCTACTGTGGTAACGCCAGAGTCACCCTCCCGTAAGGACCTGTAGGGTTTCAAGAAAGGGAAGTAGAAAAAAATAAATATGAAAAATGAGCACATTAAAATGATTAAAATACTGAAATACGATACTCTAATACTTTCTTAGATTTATTATATTTATTATATATTTATATTTTTTCTATATTTTTTATATATTTATATTTATTATATACTTATATTTTTTCGCAGATTTATTTTGATTTTTGGTTCCCGACGAATTTGTTCCCTTCGAATGCTTTACAGCAATCATGGTCACGGGAGAGACTGGTCTCCAAATCCAAAATCCAAAAAATCCGAAAAGACAGTTTCATTTAAGATACTCTATTTATAGTCTCGATTCCAGTCCAGTCAGATTCTGGAGCTAATGACGCAATTTCACAAAAAGGTTCACAATACCTGGTCCCCGTTCATATTATACGAAACGATGTGCCTGACCGTAACTTTATCAGTGATTACTAATTTTGTATAATAATAGTAAATAATTACTTTTAGTCCGCACCGTTATATGTATGTCAGTAAAAATCCATACTTATTATTATAAATGTGAAATTGTGTTTGTTTGTTTGTCCTTTTTTCACGTCAAAACGGAATGACGTATTAGCGTGATTTTTTGTGTGGAGATATTCGGAAGGCTGAAGAGTGACATAGGCTACTTTTCATAGTGGGAGATTATCTCAATCCCACGGAAAACACTTTATAATACAACCCAAAAATAATAATTATTACCAGAATTACTTGAAACTTGGTATTCTAATGTCTTGGTATTGCTCTTTAATACAATAAAATAAAAGTTTTAGCACATTTCGAAATTCATCACATAAGGGGGTAAAATAGGTCAGGAAAGTTTGTATGAAACCTTTTTTATAGTTTTTTTTCTGTAGTTTTAGCGCGAGCGAAGCCGCTGGTTCTGTTAGTATCCTATATTACTGTTTTTTTAAATAAGTCCACTCATATAAAGATTATTCTTTACATATAAGCATATATAATTTTTTTTTCCAAATAATAAAAAAAATATATTTGTACCAAGTGTAAGTTCGATGTATAAATATATCATCATACGCGCATAGTACACGATATTATAATTCATATTAGATGCATACAGAACATACGACTTATATATTATTACTATATATAAATAAACTAGCGGCTCACCCTCGCTTCGCTCAGGTTTGCCTCTCGAAAAACAAAAACAAATCTATCCCACGGGAATAATAGATACAAAATACCACGGGATAAAAAGTAGTATATGTATTATTCTGATGTATGAGCTATATTATTGTAAAGTTTCATCAAAATCCGTTCATTATGTAGTTTTTGTAATACATACATTCTTACAAACTTTGGAGTTTATAATATTAGTACCTATAGAAGAATAAATATTTCTATTATAGGTCATACTCAGATAATTTGGTTTCACTCGATCATTAATTTCATAAGCAAGAAGGTATTTTTGGGATCGAACAGGGTGGCGATATATTTCGGGGGAGAGGGTGGACAGGCATTCCGTCTGATCAGCTTCACGCATCAGCTGACTCCTGTCAAATATCGCTTAGAATTGAAATAGGTTTTTCATATGTAATAACTTAGATATAGATTTCTATTTATACCGTTGAAGGGACTACATTTTTTTCAATATATCGAAACTATATTATATTACAAAAAATGTTCTACAAATAACATTCACTTTCGTATAAATATATCATAGCATTACAAAAATATCAGTAAAATATACAATTAAAAATATGTGGTTTCTTTTAAGGGCATGACATTAGTGAAAGTAATAAAAATAATATAAACCTCGCAAGTGCTATAATAATAATTATTTCGTATTAAAATGATGATATTATAATCATCATATCATTGTACTCGTATTATATCATCCTTATGAGCTATTTATATAACTAACCAACAACTCTTAAGACTTCGTATAGGAGTAAAGCGCCACAAACTTTCCCATACAAGTCGCGCGCCACCTATTAATTATACGTTGATAGTACTATGTCAGAAACCTTCCCGGTCGTACGAAGCTCAACAGAACTCTTCACAATCGATCGAGTAATTTAGGATGCACACGTTATCGACAAACGGATAAACATACGATCATTTTTATACAAATATACGTAACTAAACAGTTTTCTCTAAAAATTAAATATACATATTTTATAATAGTACATACATAGACATTTTAATATAGTACATATTTATAAAAAATACAGTTCTAAAAAACAAGTAAAGAGTATCCGGGGTGGTCGGACCCTAAATCATGGCATCGAAATTAATTAAAACTCGCTTAATAAAAACAGTAAATTCTCACCGTATCGTTGTTCCCGCTGTAGACACGCTGTAGGCTCAATTATTGGGGAACACGTTTTGGTTTAATAAAGCAATTTAGAAAAAGGCCGATTTGCATGCGAACGAGGGAAGGGTTGGAAAAATATCGAATCCTCGAACATCGATTTGTGAAGTCTGCCCTTAGTGTGGTTAGCGTTTATTTCTTATGAATAACGAAATATTTCACTTTGCAACAAAATTCAACTGTCCATGTTAGGTAAATATTATCTGTATTATTTACATAATATATTATATTTTATATAAATATTATTCTTTAGTAAAATAAATCAGTGTTTGACGTCATTATATCCGCAAGGAACGGTCCCATGGCCCAGATATAAATCCCCAAAATTATCTGTCGTCGAAAGCCAAGACCATAAAATGAACGACCGCTGGATAGCTTCAGTTCTCCCGATTTACACTCGTAACTCTAAATTGATCGTCATGTGACGTCGAAGCTTAGCGCCTGGCCCACCCCTGGGGCACCCCCTCTCCCCCTCGTCTCACACTAGGGTCTTACGGACGGAGATATGGTTGGTTCGAAAGCGCCATTGCATAAGTTCCACCTATAATTTCCGATCCCTATAACGCAACTTTGATAACTAACACAGTATGAACTTGGCCTGTCTTAGTTAAACGTACAAAAACAGTTTCTAAGTCTCTAAGTTGTAGTCGTTGCCAACTTTTCTACAGTTTTTTTCCGAGAGTCAAATTTGCCGTCAGTTACGGCCGTAAGAAGCAGTTAGGCCGTCAGAAGTCTGTGAGTTGGGAAGTTGAACGCCATTTTCGAGACGTATTTATGAAACCATTTATCTTCTCGAAATAGTTATTTTTTAAAACCTTTTTTTTATTAAAAACAACTTTTTACGGTTTCTTGGCTAGAATTATGATTTGCAGATACCAATGTTTTTAATAAATAACAAAATTTACTGAGAAAGCTAAAAGGATGAGTCATTTTAAAGTAAAATACATCTTAAATCATTACTATCTCTAGAGGATTTCGTAGCTAGAGAGAGCGTAGTGTAATTAATAACCAACGAAATGACACTACTTTTAAGTTTTTAGCTTTTGTATTCTTAACAGCAAAATATTTACAGAACAATAGCAGCAAGAGTAAGCGAGAGTAAGGAACAACGCTAATATATCATAAAAGCACACAAACATAGTTGAAGACGTCGTTGTCTACACAAGTTTCTCATTTGATTTCCGACTGTCGTTCTACTTCCAAGGAATTTATTGTATGCCGCCGGCGTAATTTAAATTTTCCTTTCTCTCTTAACTTGTTTTCATATTATCCTACAGAGAAATAAATTACAACAAGCGAATACTTGTAGCTAGTGGGCCTCGGCGCCTTTGACTTTATTCTCACCAACTTACTTACTTACTCTGAGGGTCTAGAAATATTAATGAACTAAATGCTACAGATTTACTGCTACAGACATTGAAGTGATGTCCCATTTGCATTTTTTCGTTGTAACTGTCGCGTTTGAGATATTAAGGTAACTGTTATAAACACAGTCGAAAATTGTGACAGATGTTTAAGTATATCTTTAATTTTACTATTAAGCTGTTTTTCTTTATAAAGTATATATAAAAAAGTAGCATTAATCTTATGACTACGTCGGCGTTAGCGAAGCCCTTGCGTGATTTAAGAAGTTTTAAATTATGAACTAGTTATAATAAGTGAAAATATGTAAGTTTTATTTTAAATTTATAAAACAATTGATATTTAAAACAATTTTGAATGGAAAATAATAAGTCTTAAAGCAAGCACGTGATACTGAAAGTGCGCTTTAAATTCTATAGGTACATATTAAAATATAAGTTAAATAAAACAGAGAGGTTTTATAATTTTTTTCATGACTCTCATCTTTATCATATGCCATCTATGAGTGCCTACATGTTACTCGTATCTATCTATATATATGCATATTTGTTGTTATCCACATTTTCAATTTCCTTATATGTACTCGTAATAATAAAGGCACGTGCAAACATTTAAATAGGAGCAGGAAAAATATATCCTTAATTTTTTCAATTACGACCTTTTTATGTATTTGTATGTGTATTATTATGTACACAATATACTTTTTAAGGCGATATTATTCTTTGATATATAACATGCAACATAATGGTTGTGAGATGCAGTGGAATGCATCGTGATATATGAATATAGGTATTAAAATTAAAAAGTAATAGTTCCACATAATCCATACTTAATATAATATTATAAATGTGAAAGTATTTGTTTGTTTGTTTGTTCTTCTTTCACGTCGAAACGGAGAGACGAATTAGCGGGAATTTTCGTGTGGAGATAGTTGGATGGCTGAGGTGACATAGGGTACTTTTTACCGCGGGAGATTATCTAATACCCACGGGAAAACACGTTATAATACAATCCAAAAAAAAATAATGATCATAATTACTTGAAACTTGATATTAATGCTCTTCAATAAAATTAAATAAATACGTGTTTTAGCATTTTTCGAAATTCATTCTATAAGGGAGTAAAATAGGGGATAAAAGTTTGTATGAAACTACCTTTTTAGATTTTTTTTTGTAGTTTTAGTGCGAGCGAAGCCGCGGTTTCTGCTAGTATTCTATACAGCTTAATTGATATATTGCAATGATGTCAATTTATACTTATTATACAGTTCAAGTGTGAAGTGCGCCGACTGCCGCACTTCACAAGCTCATAAACAGGGTCCTACAAGTCTCTCTGCAATATTATTTCATTGGAGAGCGTTAACAAATATATTAATTCCATTATAATTAATTCAATTTTTTTTTATTGCTTTGAAGTCAGTTATAATTTTTTGAATTTCATTTTAAAAAAATATTATGATTTGAATGATTACAGATTATTAAAGTATAGTTTGTGATCTGTGTAATTTATATGTAGTACTAGCGACTTACGTTTTAACGTTACGTTTTAACGTTTATTAAAAAGTTTAAATTATTAAAAAGTATCCTATATGTTGACTCGGATGGCCAGTACATTATTCTATAGTAGTTATCATCATACTAAATTTCATCGAAATCTGTTCAGTAGATTTCTTGTAATGAGTTCCCAGACAGACAGACAAAAATTCTAAAAACTATAGATTCGGCCTCTGTATCGATAATAATATCTATTTCAATAAGATTTCCCAAAAAAAAAATGTACAGATGTGGCTCAATTAGAATTTTATAATATGTATAGATTAAGATAATTTTGACACAATAGAATTAATTTAAGATTTAAAAAA
Organism: Brenthis hecate; assembly: GCA_951806755.1. Classification (NCBI taxonomy): domain Eukaryota; kingdom Metazoa; phylum Arthropoda; class Insecta; order Lepidoptera; family Nymphalidae; genus Brenthis; species Brenthis hecate. The sequence goes on from OX638277.1 coordinate 7,001,239, forward strand.
ATAATTTTGAGACCTGAAACGCATAAAAATTTATCAAAAATCACATTTCATTCCGTTTTATAAGACTTTATACACAATACGAAGATCATGGTTTGATGAACAATCAATCTGTGTCGTCTGTAAACAAATAAAAAAAAAGCAATGCAAAATATGATTACGTTGTTAATACATAATTTCTCTTGATACTTTTACCTATTACACATATCATAACACATAAAAACCATGATAAAAACTTATAAATGAATATGCATATATTAGCAGAATTAATGAGTGACAATATGAGTGTTGAATAGTAATTAACGGAAATAATGGCAGCATCGCTTCACTAACGCGTGTTAATTGCGGGCCGTCCGGGGCCGCTGCCGGGCGCTCGTTACCTGACAACTATGGAGTTCAATTCATCGTTAGCAGGAACACAATAAAAGACTGTCAAAAGCATCATGTGACTGGATTTATTCATATTAGCTTTTATTCACAGCTTTACTTGTTTAGTAGTGCTGCGGAAGTATTGAGCAACAAACACATTGCACATCCGATTGACTACCTTTAAATATTTTGGTTTAGCGACGTCTCTTGTAATTTTGGCAATTCTCTTATAGCCCACAACAACTTATAATTATGAACCGATCTCAATAATGAGGTAAAATGTAACCAATATTCTTAAAAAATTGAAATAAAATTACATGTTCACAGTTTACAAACAAACAAACGAGACAATATACTCGTACTTATTTAAAAATAAATTAATCTATAAGGAAATGAGGACCACATTGCGAAAAACTAGCAATAAAATAAATATTTTATTAAACTTTGTAAAATATAAATAGTAAAAACACCTAAATATTATCAAAGCATGTAATACAGCAGGTCGGGTCGGGCGCAAAGCCTCTGCCGCTACATAGATCCGGCAGATTCCCCAAGAGCCCTGCAAATTCGACCTGACCTGGAAAAATGTAAAAGGAATACGCGGTGGTTTTGGTGTGAAATGAATTTATTATTGCCCGATAAAAGTATAGCTATCTTTTGGCAAAAATAATATGGATTATTGATTTATTTAACTGCCTGGATAAAGAGTGTTGCCTCATTTCAAAAATCGATATATACATTTATTAGTAATTTCCCCTTGCTTTGCTCAGGTGCATGCCCACGTGCTTAACAATAGCATAAACTCGTATAATGTATTACTCCAGATTATCTGCTTATGTACATAATATCCAAATCCATCTAACCATTTGAGTAATTGAAATGAAGAACATGCAATTGTAAATCTGTGAGCGCACAAACAGCTACAATTTGGCCACAAACAGGGCACATTGATCCGGAAATGTTGTCAATTACACCATTTCAAGAACTGTCATTGCAAGTCTACAAAGCTAACTGTCCACTCGGTATAATGCGCTAAATACTGCTGAAATACATATATTATATCTTTTCGACCCAATCACCTTCGTGTCTTCTCCATTCTACGTGACATGTACGTGACAATTGGCACGCTTTGAAGCCATTAACAAGAAAATTGATTATATATTTTACTACACCTATTTCTTTTAATTATATTGTTAGCGGATTTTAACTTTACACATTCAGAATAATTTACTTCGCTAAAATTATTATGTATAAAATAAACTTAAGCTTTTCCAAATTTCCTTTTACTTTTCCGTACTTCAATATATAATTAGCAACTGCTACAATTGTATGATGTTTTCAAAAGCAGCTTTCTACGGAGAAGCGCGTTACCTCTTTATTCCATTTCCGCACTTCTATCAGATTGAAAAATTTAAAACCGCATTATGTTAAGACTTTTATCTAACGTGCATCGTTTGAAATCAAGATCTTTACATAAATAAGCAACATAAATAGGCCAAAGTCTATAATTGGTTCTAAACTGTTCGTATTGTACTACCTTATAATTTTGTGGGAAAACCTGATCTGCCCATTAACAGTGGCATCGTTTAGTCGATACACGCCGACTGTCCCTGGCTACGAGGAGACCAGCAACTACCGAGTCGACGAACTGCGCCAAACAAAGGCATATGGATATCGCGGCGTGTTGTATGAACAGTCAGCTTTCAATAATGACAATGGTTGCGTAATTGCTCGCACGGTCGCCATTAAAACTTTGAATGAATAAACATCCACTCTAGCGAGTGATTATTTCTCTGTTCATTAGCAGGCTTAGTGACGCTGTATTGTGATTGCTATTTTGTCCCCTATTACTATAATAGCTTTCAAATTCAATTAATTAATATAATTTTCCGCCGAAACAAGATAGAAGTAATAGATATTGACATTTGGCATTACTGAGCACCGTAGCGGTCATGTGTTTGATTCTTACTCTAACACAGAATAAATGAATTCTTATGTTATTTTTTAACAATACATACTCGTAGTATATAGATCGTATGCTTTTTCTCTAATTTCTCTTAGAAAATATAGCGTAGAACGGATTGCTATATTCTCTAAGATGTACTCATTTATACTAATATTATAAGTGTTAAATGTGTTTGTTTGTTTTTTGTTTGTCCTTCTTTCACGTAGAATCGGAGTGACGGATTGTCGTGATTTTGTTGTGCTGACTTTTTACCGCGGGAGATTATCTAATTGCCACGGGAAAACACGTCTTAATACGATCAAAATAAATATTTATGATCATAATTACTTGAAACTTGGTATTAATGCTCTTCAATAAAATTAAATAAATACGTGCTTTAGCATTTTTCGAAATTCATTCTATAGGGGATGAAAATTTGTGAGTTTTTTTTGTAGTTATAGCGCGAGCGAAGCCGCAGGTTCTGCTAGTTGTAAATAAAAATATTTTATTAGTTTTTATTTTTATCCTGGCTTTATTTTAACTATTTTTGACGAGTTTAGTGGTTTTATTAAAAACCAGAATATTTCATCTAATTTTTCATTTTCACATGAATTTACTAAGACCTTAAGCTAAAATACAAAAACATTCTATTATTTTTAACGATGCCCTTATGAATATTTTGTCATCAACATATTTAAATTTTCTTACGTATAAAAATAGTATTTTAAGCGAAAACTTTCATGAAAAGATATCTAAAATTAGGTGTACTTGGTATGAGCGTGCGGCGCTTAATGTAACATCGGGGATGCAGATAACAAAACATATTTCCTGGAAGATTCAAGATGCTCTACCGAAGGTCTTACTTTTATTTTTAATGATAATCAGACTAATATTATAAATCCTAAAATTTGTGTTACACATTCAGAAACTACACACTGTTTACTCCTCGCTCGCTCGCTGAAACGGCTGGGCTGATTTGTATGAAATTTTGCACTTACACAGGTAAACTATGATGACTTGGTGTACTGTTAGTCACCTAGTCGAATGTAGTATCAACAATAAGATAGTAAATAAAATCGAAATCAGTCCTTAATTGGCTCCTTCACAAAATATATAAAACTAGCAACTCACCCTCGCTTCGCTCGGGTTCGTCACTCATACGTTTTAAATTAAAATGGATATAGCATGTTATCCTTAAGAGATAGACATATGCCATCGCGGACTTTTCTGTAGACCTATATAAGATACACATTTCCACCATATATTATTTTATTATATCTCAAAGTAATATAATCTCCAACAAATATCGATATATTTTAGCCAATGTATACAAAAACTTAACAAATTATAAACTAAAACCTTCCTTGAACACCACTCTATCCAATGGTGAAAACAGTACGAAAATCGGTGCAGTAGGTTTATGGCGCACAGACAGACAGACAGACGCGGCGGAGGACTTTGTTTTAAAATATGTAGTGATAAATAATATAGAGCAGTTGAAATTAATGTAAATGAAATAAACACTCTTAGCGACTTCTATCTTTTAACTTATTATATAACAAATTTTAATTTAACTTATGTAATAAAATTTCAAAGGCTTTCTGCATACGAATCAATTTACTTCAATCCCTCGTCTTATTCTTCACTTAGTGGTTTTATTTTATTTTGAATGTTGAAATGAGAGCAAGACAGTTTTTGGACTACATATACACAGGATCGTAAAAGATTGTAGAATCGGATTGCTGTTATCCTTTTTTATCGGGTTATGTGTCTTACAAATAATAAATCTATAAGAAAATCTCAGATCTATTCAAATAATCGTGTATGTAAAGGTCTAACGCATGTATCCAATATATATATACTTATAGAAAGAAATCTACTAACCGAAGATATTCCTATGAACCTTTCAATGTAAACCCTTACCATCGACTATACAATAGTTACCGTATTTTTCAATAGGCATTACATTTCCGTGACACAGTACGTCACAGTCCCGGTCCCCGACGCCGTATCTCAAAGGGTTGGAAGGCCTCGGGCGATTAATTCGGGCCGAGTCAACACCAGGCAGGTGTCGTGCGGTAATCGAATGGGATTGGTTTCCGCGCCACTACGCCGCCCCCTCTGATTTACGACCGCCCGGCATCGCGAGGTAGCGCAAGACATCTCTACACTTCTTCAGACACCTTGTGCTACCACTGAAGTCCTGTACTCTATAGTTTTTTTAATTATAGAAATTTCAAATAAGGTGACCCAAGTTAGACGTTCGATGATATTTTAGATCACTTAATTTAATTTTTTAAAGGTAATGAGAAAAAAATGCGGTAGTTACTATAATTTTATCTCTTGGGAATAGGGTATATTAATTATTGTAAAAATTAAGAATTTTCTAGATAAGAAATATGTTCCGCTGCAACAAATTACGTCCAAATTGATAGTGGAATCTCATTAATATTAATCGATACTATACTAAAGCAGTAACTTAGCAAAATCTGTACATGAACTATTTTTTAAAAACAAATACTGTACGTATTATTTACACAATATAGACCCCAAACAATAGTTATAAATTTTTTTGTCTGTCTGTATGTGTAATGTCTATTTGTCTGTTTGTGTGTGCGAATTTCACGCTAAAAGTACTGAACCAATTTTAAGTAAATGTATAGTTATAACTTATTACTCGGGTCAACATTTAGGATATCTTTTACTACAGGAGTAATCTTTCATTCCCACGGGAAAACACAATAACTGGTTCTATCGAGTCGTCCTTATATGGCTAACGCTGGCTAAACCTTAAGAGATACACCCTTGGGGGATGGTAAAGTTTATATGGAAAAAATATTTATGATCAGAATCAGAATTACTTGAAACTTAGTATTAATACTCTTTAATGCAACTAAATAAACACAAGTTTATTTTTTTTTTAATTCAGCACCTAAGGGGGCTTAAAGGAATAAAAGTTAAGTTGATTAGAATTATTAATGTTCAGCTCCAAAGTTGTCATATGTACATACAGACTATTCTAAATTCATACTTTGTAAAATTAAAAATATTTTCAGAGTGCAGTTAGCTTCAAACCTATTAAACCTTAAGAGATACAACAAAACTAATGTACTAGAAAAATGTAGGTTTAAAAAAGCCTACGTACGTACATAGGTACACTGGCAATAACTATTTATATTTATAACGTACGCGCGGGACGCATCCGAGTGAAGCGAGGATAAGTCACTAGTTATTTTATAAAAGACTAGCATTGCCCGCGGTTACGCCCGCGTTCAGATGACCAAAAAACCAAATTCTTAGATTCTTAGGTATTACATTGCAATCCTTAGATCTTACATTGCAGTTTTTGCATTTTTTTTCTCAGAAATGAGATATTTTCCCGCCGTAAAAATATCCTATATGACCCGGATAACCAGCTATCACCATACCAAATTTCATCAAAATCCTTCTAGTGATTTTTCTGTGATGCGGTAACTGACAGACAGACAGACAAAAATTCTAAAAACTTTAGATTCGGCCTCTGTATCGATAATAATGTTTATTTCAATAAGATTTTCCAAAAAATACTTAATGTACAGATTCGGCTGAATTACAACTTTATTATATGTATATATTTTATATGCTAAATAATAAAATTGTTTGACTTTTAACTTCCACAATAGGTTTTTATATTTACATAGGCAGGATTTTATATTCGACCTAGAAATCCAACTCAAGAACTTCATACGTATTTCATGATCTACAATTATTAATAAAACATTTCACAATATAGTGGAGCAGGGCTGGTTTATTTTAGTCTATTTGCAATGAAATGCTAACTTTTATTTTCCTAGTAATGGTACGTGTGCACTGAAATAGTGTATTTGTACATGGGACTGATGTAGGCAAATCAAATAGCATATAGAAAGAGGACTAGGTTTAGATATCTATTTTACATTTTAATGTCTATTTAGCCAAAACAATGCGTTTTATTTACTTATATTTTTATTATATATTAGTTTTGCTATATACAGGAAATGATAAAATATTAATATAACATGCCCTGACAACACAGACTGAAGAGAGTTTCTACCTACGTGTATGAAGCACCAAATTCTATCCCTAGCTATCATAGCCTCGAGGACATTTACAGACAATAGAACTTGGATACTTTCTCATACAAGATTTAAAAATAGTCACACACTGAAGAATTACAAAATTATCTTATGTCTCTAAGGCCATCAACGCATGTATTGGTGTTTGAGCAAATGGTTGAAATTAAAATTAACAAAAATATTGTAAGGTAATTTGGTGATATTTTTGTATCTCTCTTACTTCTATACTCTTGAAATCATTTTGTAATTTTGTGGCTAGGCAATTACTGTAGGGCATTCGAAACGTCGGAAAACAAAAATCAAAATACATAAATACACGAAAAAATCTGAAAAGATAGTTTTTTAGAATGTATTTATTTGTTCGTGTTTCATATCAAAGCACAAAGCTATTTGAATAACAGTAAAACGTTATCAAAACTGAAAATAGCATAGCAATTAGTTGACCCGTTGGTCATTTTCATAAATCCGTGTAATCAGATCGGCTAATTTGCCGCTCGCTATAGCCGCCGCTGCGAGCGACGCGCGACCGTCGCACTAAAGCCTCGTTTAGACCAAGACACTATACAAGGTACACTCAATGTAAACACCGAATGTCTCTGTGTAAGAGCGAGTGTCTCTAATTATGAAATTTATTGTGACACGATAATAATTAGTGCCGTATCAGCGGCTGTGTGAACACGTCGAGTCCAAGTGTTTCGTGTGATTCAAAAGTTTTTCGAACAGGTTCGACATTTTCAATAACACCGCACTACGCAGAAGATAGCACTTAAAAATTAGTTTCACGTGGAGCAAGGAGTGTGAATGACTCAGGCACAATTTTCGCACACTTATATACAGACTACTCAGACATAAAAAATTCTAAAAAGTGTGAATTTTACAGAAATTAATGACTGACATCTATGTCGCAATTTGTGTCGTAGTCTAAGCTTAGCTTAACTCTGTGCAACGTGCAGCAGTTACTGCGTCGTCACGATCAGATACCAGTGTCACGATATAATTGGGATAGTTTCCTGAAATTGAGATGCTTAGTTCAAATCCGTTGTAATTATGTCTACATGTGTTAGCTAAACTACTGCTGGTATCTCGACACCACTCCTAATTATGAGTTTTGTCTATTAATTAATAGTGACATAATTTTGAGGAAAACCCTTTTTGTTGGTGTTTTAGAATTAATTGGTTTAAAAATTGAATAGTTGGGAAAATAATAGCTAATAAACTACTACCAAGTTGAAAAGGTATAATCAGCTACTTTTAGTATAGTAACAAAGACGTTAATATATATTTTAAATCATCTCGACTGTACCTCTTAAGCGATCAAGAGCATCGCTAACTACGGCGTGGCCACCCCTTCTCAAGAATACTTGAAAAAATATTTCACGTTTCTCAAAAAGATTATCATGCCTCCAGTAGTTACAATTCTTCTATGCGTTTTCCATGCGAAGGGCGGCCGGAGGGCGGCGCCCCTCCCACCGAGGCGTGAACATAATTGTAAACCGAGCTTAAGTAAGCCTGAAAAATAGATTAAACCGTAAATGGATAAAAATTGCAACATCCGTCAGGGAGGAATCATCAGACGCGAGCCGATTATGCCTACCTTCCGCCCAAATAACGTCTGTTACGGCCATTATTGTGCATAAGGACCGAGATTTTCTTAGTAAAGATACTCACGTAAATACTTGCATAGCACAAAGAAAATATAAAAGCATATATTTATTTATGAAAATATTTTACTTCATTTAAAAACGCGTACCTCATTACAGTAATGACACCAGAAATTGTCCTCATTGAAACTTAAAATATAAATCTTGGTGTTTATCACTATATTTATATATAACCGACGGCGCCGGGGAACATTATATTAATAATTTACTTTTATTATATACTAGCACTGCCCGCGGCTCCGCCCGCGTTCAAATGACCAAAAACCAAATTCTTAGATTTTACATATTAGTATACTCTTACATTGCAGTTTTTGTATTTTTTCTCCGAAATTAGACATTTTCCCGCAGTAAAAAGTATCCTATATGTTGACCCGGATAACCAGCTATCACCTTACGAAATTTCATTAAAATCCCTCCAGTGGTTTTTCCGTGATGCGGTAACAGACAGACAGACAAAAATTTTAAAAACTATAGATTCGGCCTCTGTATCAATAATAATGTCTATTTCAATAAGATTTTCCAAAAAATATTTAATGTACAGATTTTGCTTAGTTACAATTTTATTATATGTATAGATTTTGTATGATGATTCTGTAGGATCAACTATCTTATACCATACTTTTCTATTAAACCAATACTAGCTAGACAAAAAATACTTTAGTATATTATTTTAAAGTTATTTTATATTTAAGTAATTATTAAGTAAAGTCATTATATTATTCTCGTAAAACTATAATAAAAATACTAAAATTGTGAGCTAAAACTATTTACGGAACATTAACCTTTTAAAGAATTTTACTTTACTATATGAAGAACAAAAGTACATAAAATATTTAAAAGAGAAACGAAAATTGGTGTCAAGATTGATTGGTTTTTGCAAACCACCACTGTCCCAAATTTGCACCACAAAATGCCCGTAATCGTGCTCGAAGTTTTCCTTTACTTGGTTATTAGGTTGTTCAATTTAATTAGAAATTTATCTAAAAGATTTTTATTAATTCTAATGAAAACCTTTGAGTTGATGAGATGAACTAAAATCCGGCCTACTACATAATATTTTTTCTCTTTTTTTTATATTAGCTTGTTAAAAATATTATTCGTTACAATATAATTAATATATTTTTTTTATTGCTCAATAAAATTTTTGTATTTTTTGAACTATTTCATCTCTATCTCGCGGAATCTTTTATTCTTTACGTGAATTGTCCACCCACTAGAATAAGTCTTTTTTTTAAGTTAAACACTTTTATTGAAAAGAAAGATAATAATGATGTAGATAATTAAGTGAAATCTAAAAAATAATTAGGTAGGTCCTAGGTACCAGTTATTACAACACTCTTCTCCTCCTCAATCTAAGGCATTGACCAGGCTTAAAAATAATATCGTGGGGCGTTACGGCATACGGGTGGCGTGGACTTCATTTTATTTTTTTATCTATTTTATTTTCAAGATTTTCATATATATTATTATTTTAAACTGTCTAAATCCTATGATCCACCATGCATTGTATTCTACTTGCAAATCCCTTTTATTTGATACCCATATTTAGGGGGTTGTGCAAAAATTTGTAATCCGTTTTACGGTGGCGGCCATCTTGGACTTACAATGATACTGAATATATCCAATTGTATTGTCATCAGAAGTGAAGGTACTGTACCAAATATCAGATCAATCTGTCAACAGGAAAAGGGTAAAATTTCAATTGCTAAAAAAACAAAAAGAAATCACTGAAGGATAGATAAGTATCTTTTTTCAAATCCATTTCTTTTGTATTAAGAGTATAAGCGTATTCTTTTAGAGTCAATAAACCTCAAGTCTTTTACAAACTTTAATATTCAAGAGATAACTCAATAACACGCAGTTGTACTACTAGGATGTTGAACAATGATAAAAGGTAAAATGAATCTATTGTGGGATACTTCCTGTAATCGCATCAGTACAGCCTGAGGTGGAATGCTTAATACTATATGGAATTTGATAAAATATGTTTTTTAATATAAATATAAAGATATACTTACAATAACATGTGTATATTTTTAATATAATTTCTCACAAAGTTATTTGTTTCAGCGCCTCATTGAAATTAGTATTGTAGCGTGTGAAGCGAGTAGCTTACCGTGCTACTTGCACAGTGCACAGTGCGCTACAGTGCAGTGGGGTTCGACGCGCTGTGATGACTATACGAATGCTCACATTGTGATACATTTGTACATAGCGCTTAAATTATAAAAAAATAGGTTTATAATTTCGAAAATTAATCATTTTTTGCAGTATTTTCAACCGACTTCCTCAAAAAGGACGAGGTACTCAATTCGGCTGTATGTTTTTTTTATGTTTGTTACCTCAGACTCCGTCATTTATGAACCGATTTGAACAATTTTTGTTTTGTTTGAAAGTGTATAGTTTCAGAATGGTCCCATTTAAATTTAAAAGTGAAATACTACCCCTAAGGGTGGAAAAATAGCTAATGATGAATTTAACCTATTTCTAACTGTAATATTGACTTGAAACTTTGCAAGTGTTTCTATTTCCGTTGATAGTACAGTGGTTCGGTATCGTTAACCTGATCTGATGGTAAAGCCAGAAGGTGGATAGGTGGAACTCTTCAACGGCTAATAGTAGATACTTTGAGTTTAGGGTTATTTTGTTCGATTTGACTAGCCTTACACGTTAGAATCGGATTTTAGAGTCAGAATTTTTAGTGTTACTAATAAAAACAAATTTTAGTTTGTAAGTCTTCGTCTAAAAATTGGCATCAAAGTAACTTAAACGGTTTAAGCGAATATTTTGTTAAAATACTTTCTTCTTACTTTGCTATTACTATGTCTACACTAAAAAGGGAATAAGAAAATTTTTGAACAAATAATTTCGAAGTCGGTGCCAGCCGATACAAAGCAAAGCACACCGGAAAAGTCAACACACACGTAAAAACAGTACAGAAGGAAAGTTTAGGGAAATACACAAAGAGTTACAGAACAAACGTAAAAAGTCCACATACAATATCTTACGAAAACGATTAAATTATATTAAACAAGTAAGTCGCATCAAAAGGCAAAGCATAGATTGTTTGTTATATATATATATATATATATATATATATATATATATATATATATATATATATATATATATATATGAATAAATATAAATATTATGAAATGAAAAGTTTAATATATAAATATGATAAATTAAATATATATTATAGTATAAGTCACCTACATCATACACAGCTGCATACCCGTAGATCCTGGTTAATAATCTAGACGAAAATAATAATAAACTTAATTATATGGGATTAAAAAAGCGCGTACCCAAGGATCCATAGTGCTGTACCATCAGATACTCAAGTAATATAACCATTCAGTAATTGAACCACGACTCTGCACAGGAAGCAGATAGTGAGAGATGACTTCCCGCAAGTCTACAAAGTCACAGTAAACGAAAGTTATAATTAATAATTAGTTATCCTACAATTTTCAACGCTTTACAATTCAAATTTACAGTTAATAATTTTACCAACATTAAAAGCCACTTCCTCCGGTACAATTATTATACATAAGTTATGTTTTTATTTCCTCCCTACATTAATACGAAGGAAAGGTACAGTATAAGAACATTAATCATGGCGGAATCGAACCCCGACCGCCGGTAACTCACAAAGGAGCCGTCCTTGAAGCTCGGGTCATGGATGATAGAAATATGGAGAACCCATTTCAAATATGTTACAGTTTAAGTTCTTAAAAAAGTATGAGCCTTTTGTAGACAAAATCTTAGAATTCCGTATAACTAACTTGTATGTACGAGTATTCCACGCCGCGGTAGTGATGTGATTGCACCCGAATCGTTGCAATGTTAAATAATACTTGTTAAATAAACATATTCTTATTTAAAATACTAGCGACTCACCCTCGCTTCGCTCAGACATTGTTTGTGCAAATCCATGTTGCCATTTTTCTCCATAACTACTCGTCCCATTTTGATGCAGTTTTCAGTTACAGGTTCGGGTTTGATTATTTTCATTCTACGTAATGATATCAAGTTGAGTTACAACAAAGCCTCGGATAAAGTTAATTTGCAAATATTTATCTCATCTCTTTCATCATATCATTTTGCTGTGTGGCTACGGCAATTAGAATATGGCCACCCCATATCTTCCCGTGGGTGTCGTAAAAGGCGACTATGGGACAAACTACCGAACACCATGGTAGTCGCGGTGGTAGGCCTCAATATCGGCCGACGGCACGGTTACCACCCGTCAGCAGAAGTCGTGCCGCCAAGCGCCCAACAGCGCGTTCCGGCATGTCGAGGCTGATGAAGCCGTATGGAGAATGGGTCTGAATAGTTGTGTTGTACACTAGCCGTGTTGGTGGTGAATTGTTGTTTGTTGTGTCGAGAGCTTAGTCGCGGAGGGTAGCGGGATCCGAAGCACGGCTTGCCGCTGGCCGACCGCAGACAGTTGGGGGCCCAACTAGTGGGCTAGCCACCCATGAAAGGCTGCCCCGCCATCTGTGAAAAATCCCAGGGTGGCTCCATCGTGCTGGTTGGCGACCAGGGGAGGGGGCCCGATGGCGATCCTTGGGGGGGTTCGGGCGTCCCCGCAGTCTCCAGACTAAGCCCTCTGTGACATGACATCATCAATATCACCGCCAGGCTCGTGCAGCGCCTCGTTCAACTGCCATTCTCCATCCTATTCACTCTTCTATTAAAAAAATTACATGAAAAGTCGAAAAAAGAGTAATGTTTTTAAGCGGTTGCACTCCCCCTCATTAAAAGTGCACCTCACAAATATCCGAGGATTGCACACAAATCTCTCATCAGTCCACTTCCACCTCGAGACTACGCAGCCGCACATGCTCTTTCTGACGGAGACGCAGATTCAATGTCCATTGAGTGCTGAGTACCTGGACTATCCCGGCTACACGTTGGAGCATAATTTCAGCTCACGGGCCGGAGTCTGTTTGTACGTGCGAAATGACCTCTGTTTCCAGCGCCTCCGCCACCTTGAAGACCACACATTTTCTACGATCTGGGTTATCGTAGATACAGGAATCGAAAAGATCCTGTATTCCTGTGTCTACCGATCGCACACAGGTGACCAGGAGACAATTCGATTGTTTGAACATCTCAGTGAGGCCGCTGATGTGGCTATGCAACGGTACCCCACCGCGCAGCTTGTCTTTCTGGGGGACTTTAACGCCCATCATGAAGATTGGCTGTTCCCATACCAGAAGACGGACCATGCTGGGAGAGAAGCGTGGAAGTTTGCGGTATCACTTGGACTCTCCCAGTTGGTAGAACAAGCGACGAGGGTACCCGATGTAGATGGCCACTCAGCTAATTGTCTGGACCTTCTGCTGACAACTGATCCAGACAGATATAACATCCAGGTTTCATCCCCATTGGGTAGCTCTGACCACTGTCTGGTAAAAACTGTATCGTCTTACTCTCCACCAGATAACGATTCTACTGGCGTTAGACGAGCATGGCAATACAAGTCAGCAGATTGGGATGAGATGCGACATTTTTTTGCATCCTTTCCTTGGCGGCAGGTCTGCTTCTCTTCTTCCAATCCGTTGAGCTGTGCGGATGCTATAACTGATGTGGTGCATCAAGCGATGGAATATTTTATCCCGTTCTCTGATGTACCCGTTGGTGGCAAAGCTCGCCCATGGTTTAATGCCGAATGCATCTTTGCTGAAAAGCGTAAGCAATCGGCTTACCTTGCCTGGGTTGATGCTCGAGACCGCAAAGCTCCGGATGTAAGATCCAAGAAGAGAGCCTTTAACTTAGCTGCCAAGTCCCACAAAAAGACATTAAAGAAGGCTCGTCTTGACCGAATTACACATTTTGGCGCAAAGCTCTCTGCCCAACCATCTGGCAGCAGAGCTTTTTGGTCCCTTAACAAAGCTGTCGAGACGAACTTCTCTCGGCCCTCACTGCCACCGCTGGTAAAATCTGACGGATCCCTGGCTCATACGGCAAAGGAAAAGGCGACTTTGCTTGCCTCTCTTTTTGCCCAAAATTCATATCTAGACTCTGGCAATGCTACTCCACCACATCTACCTCACTGCGGGATCTCAATGCCTGAAATTGCGATAACTAATAAGGAGGTTAAGAGAATATTGTGTCGTCTAGATGTGAATAAAGCCAGTGGTCCTGATGGTATACCAGCGATAGTCCTTAAAACATGTGCTCCCGAGTTGTCTCCGATACTGACACGTCTGTACCGCCTTTCTCTTAAGACTGGAATAGTGCCTAAATCCTGGAAGCTTGCCAATGTGCAACCAGTGCCCAAGAAAGGAAGCCGTGCTGACCCTGCCAATTATCGTCCGATCTCAATCACCTCCATACTCTGCAAGATTATGGAGCGTGTATTGAACACTCGTCTCATGGCATACCTAGAACAGAACGATCTCCTCAGTGATCGACAATATGGGTTTCGCCGGAATCGGTCGACTGGGGACCTTCTAGTGTATGCCAATCACACCTTTGGCGAAACTATTGACCGAAGCGGGGAGGCGATTGCCGTCTCCCTCGATGTCTCAAAGGCCTTTGACAGGGTCTGGCACGCTAGCCTTATAAATAAGCTTTCAGCCTATGGCATATCTCCTGGCCTGATCGGCTGGATTAAAGACTTCCTGAGCGACCGATCACTCAGAGTTGTGGTTGATGGTTGTTCATCACAACCCTTAAAGACCAACTCAGGAGTTCCTCAGGGGTCTGTTCTCTCTGCAACCTTGTTTCTGCTGCATATCAACGATCTGCTTATACCCGGTATCTATGGGTACGCAGACGACAGCACTATTGTAGAGAGATACCTGCCGAATCCTCGGGCCAGTAGAGATCAAATTCAGTCCGAAAGAGAGGCCATGGTAGAGCGGTTGAATCTCACACTCAGGACAGTTTCCACTTGGGGCGATGCCAATCTTGTGAGTTTCAATGCCACCAAAACACAGGCGTGCCTGTTCACCACTAAAAGGAGTCCTTTCACCTTGACTCCTACTTTCCGGAATGTGCCTTTGGAATACACTGAACGTCTGCAGTTGTTAGGGATGGACATCAGCCCTAACATGAACTACGGGCGGTTCATCGAGTCTAAGGCTAATGCAGCTGCGAGGAAAGTTGGCATCCTTGCAAAGGTCCGACAGTATTTCACGCCGGGACAGCTTCTTGTTTTATATAAAGCGCAAGTCCGGTCGTGTGTGGAATACTGTAGCCACATATGGGCTGGTGCTGCGAAATGCCATCTGTCAGCCTTGGACTCGATCGAGAGGCGTGCTCAAAGGCTTATAGGTGACCCTACGCTGGTAAAAGCTAACTTACAAAGCCTCGATCACAGACGTAGGGTTGCCAGCCTTTGTGTATTCTATAGGTTACATTTCGGAGAGTGTGCGCAGGAACTACATGAATTAATTCCCCCATCCCCTTTCCATCATCGGACAACCCGACGAACGGCTGGTCTCCATCCTTATGTCGTGGACATTCCACCCGTCCGCACGAAGCGTTTCGCTACGTCATTTATTATACGTACGGCTAAGGATTGGAACAACCTGCCTGCGTCGGTGTTTCCGTCCGATTATAATATGGGTGTCTTCAAGGCAAGAGTAAATAGGTGGCTACTGAGTTAGTGCGACTTACCATCTACGACTGCGTTACCACTTACCATCAGGTGGAA
Organism: Brenthis hecate; assembly: GCA_951806755.1. NCBI lineage: Eukaryota > Metazoa > Arthropoda > Insecta > Lepidoptera > Nymphalidae > Brenthis > Brenthis hecate. The sequence goes on from OX638277.1 coordinate 7,016,980, forward strand.
CGTAGTCAAGCACTAATTCTGAATAGTATAAAAAAAAAATGTAGATAATACTGAAGCAGTGGCGTATCTACCATAGGGTCATTCGGGCGAACGCCCGGGGCGGCGCATTATGTACATAATATCTATGCTTTCTAAAAAGTTTCAAATAAAATCCCCCATCCCTCATCCCCGTCTTAAAAAATAAATGTAACGCGAGATAATAAACGTAATTTTTTTTTATAAGTAGAGCTGATCTCTCGCGGAGTCGGTCATACACTCGTATGTAAACAATAGAGTATCAGTTTTCATAGCATTTCCCTACGTATCTATGTACCTATTTGGTTCTCGATGATTGTAGATGTGGCAATAACATATTCAAATTTCTATAAACTTAATAAAAAGCCCAAGAATATCCGTGGTCTATCACTATTTTAAATTTCACCGTAAATAAAAATAAATATATCATCAAATTCTAAAGGTCCCTACTGTAGGGGCGCGGCCTACCCATTAAGGGTAGGGTACTTATAGCGCTAAAAATCTGAAATGATTCACGTTACTATAAAACTGCAAAACAAGTTCATTTAATGCCAGCCCCCGACGGATATTCTTGGGTTTTTCTTATAGTATAGAAATTAAAAATGTAACATCTACATTTTCACTGAGTATATATATAATTGTAATATTAATAATGTGAACTTCTTGGCTAAATAAATTTGATTTGATTTGACTTCGACTTTCCGATAAGAATCTTGTATATATACCTATTTATGTTATTTATAAATAAAGATATATATAGAATAAAATAATAATATTAAAATGTACTTTTACCTGGTTTCTGAGTGTATCCATCGCTACGATATATAATTTAATACTGTAATTAACATGTAGATTGCTAGAGACGTGCGCTCATTACTTTAATTATTATAATATATATTGACACATGATTAATAGCAAATTTTCGTTTAACCAAAGCACGTAATACTATAATATCACAAATAATTGTTCTATCTTTTATTTTACTGAAGATATCCTACATAGAGTAAATTTGATCTTTCTGGACCTCTCAACTGGAACTCTAAGCAAGTGAATTTTAAAAATATTATGCTTTTATACTTTTGATTCCTTCTGGATACTCCGAAAAAATATTTTACAAATAACTAGGGTTGAGTTATGTATTTTATATTTGGCAATTAATATCAACATCTTATTTCTCTTACACCTTTTACTGTTATAGCACTTTACGTTTTACTTATCATTGCTATCTTTAGTATAAGTTTTCACGAAGCTATTAATTTCGAAATCGGAGGTTCCATTTCATTACTCCTCGTTAAGGCAAAAAATATATTATGTGAGCCCGGGAGGCTGATTTACGCTCTCCGCGCACCTTGCTTTTTGTCGCCTTCTACTGTGCCATTACCACCTATCGGCCATTAAGGCGAGCCGGAGATAGTCTTATCGACTACTGGATGCGACACGCCCAGTCCTCCTCCACTGAGTCACACTGCACATACTACCTAGCTTTAAGTAATATGTAAAAAAATATATGATAAAAATCATTAACAAAAGATTGACATAAATATTGCTAGTTTTAATATTTAATTTAAATTGCTTGTATATTATATACATGTAGCTAGTCTTCGGCCATATAGCGTGTTAAAAATGAGCTAGAAATTTTACTGCTGCGTCAAATATGACAGCATGCGTGAATAACAAGCCAACACACACACACACCTTCACAGCGCTGTAAGTAATCGTACTAAGTAACAATCGATAAGGGCTTAATAGAAACTAATTATGTATAATTATATAATATATCCACATAATTATTTCCCATATATAACACTGTATTGGCATACGTTTACACGTAGTTGTGGACGACAAGGTTAAGGTAAAGCGAATAACACGGTCCAGTGCTAGCCGCGACTCAAAGTGCCATTACATTCCAACATTATCGTTTTTACATGAATAGCTATTAATGTGTCGTTCAAACGTTATGTTATTTTAAGTAGGAGGGTTGTAAAGTGCGTAGGTTAGAGACTATTAAAATGTAGTAGCATATAACGACGACACGTTTGGCTCAGTTTGTACTTTGTAGTAATCCTACTTGCCGTGCCAGCGGTCGCGGGTTCGAGTCCCACTGGGAGGCATTCATTTATGTGATGAGCTCGAATGTTTGTACTCCAGTAATGGGCGCGTATATTAATATATGTATGTGTCTAAAGTTACATATGTGTAGTGTTTTAACTATCTAGTATCCATAACACAAGCCTCGTAAATTACCATGGAACTAAATGGTGTTGTGTGTGTGTTAATGTCCCAACATATTTATATTTATACTAGTACAGTGCCAGCCGATACAAAGCAAATCTAATATATTTCGATACTATATAATATAATAATATATAATATACTTCGATTAACTATAACTAGAGATCATACCTAATCATATTTACCCATTAGATAATCATATCATAAAATATTGTCGGCTGGCACCGACTTCGAAAATATCTGATTAGGTATCTATTCTAAACGAAAACCCCGATTTAGTTATTTTTTACATTTTTGTGTCTGGAAGTCGTTTTTTTTAAGTTATTATTCTTGCATTTTTAGTGTAGACGTAATAAGCAGGTATTTTGTAAGAAGAAAGTTTTTTAATAACATATTCGATTAAGCATTCAAAAATAATTTATTGTTGATTTTATAAAAAAACCGCTCGACCGATTTCGATAAAATTTAAATAGGACCACCTGAAAAGTATAGTCTTTGAGTAATCTGTGAACATACATAAAAAAAATAAAATACAAAGATTCCGACGAATTGAGAACCTCCTCCTTTTTGGAAGGTGGTTAAAAACATGCAAGACCCAAATCCATGGCCCTAATTCCGGACAAGATTCACCTATTACATATATTATTATATAATAGTATTTATGAGGTAGCTAACCTGCATAGTACAATCATAGCGATTAATTCGCCGCAATATCCGTGACAGCGCGCGATGACGTCCCGCGCTCGACTCACAGCCTGTAATACAGGAAAATTACGTAAAATTTACTAAAACGTGTACGAGTTTATTAGATTCCCGGTTGTAGTCTAATTTCAACATTACATTATTTAAATTTACTTCTGTTACATAGAAAATTCAACTTTAACAGTTACTAATTACGTTTTAAATTTGTGTCTCGAGGAGGTCATTTAGTGGAGCTGTAGGCACATCACGCGTGTCGATTCCGGACGTAAAAGAGAATGGTTAATCCAATTACAGGTTGAAAGGGCAATCTGAATCCTCATAAGGGATAATTATTAGCTGAGTAATAAGGGCCGGAACTGATGTTAAATAAAACCTTCCGAGCGACGCTCCTCAGTCCGCACCTGCAATACACACGCCAAATGAGCTTTATTATACGTTTTGTTCATTCTCAATAAATACATAAATTAATATTTGAAAAACATAATATATGAACAATTCAAAATTGTCAAAAATTAATTATGCATCTTTGACAAATGTGGATTTTGGAAAAAGTTTTTTTTCTATGTTGCGATAACACACGCAATACATTCTGCCAGAGATTTGACAATTAATGTAATAGTTAAAAAAGTAAATATAGTTTCCATTAATGTATTTATTTTTCTAAAGTTACTTGATTTAAAAAAATAATAACTTTTTTTAATTCTTTCGTAAAAAAGTATTTTTAACATAAATTGTATTAATGATTGTTTTTTCGCGAAAGACATAAACTATAACATTCAGTTGTTATCTCTGCTTTAGGAGTAAACATATAGAGATAGGTATATTTCTGAAATTTCAATTATTAGAAGTATGAGTAGTAAATAATACTTTCTTAGATTTACGCGAATATTTGATGTTTTAAATAAAAAAATCTTTTCGGATTTTTTCGCGGATTTATTTTGATTTTTGGTACCCGACGTTTACAGCAATGATGGTCACGGGAGAGACTGAGGTGTTAGATGTCTCGAAGGTATAGTTGTTACAGACAGCCTACCCACAAATAACAAAATGAAAAATTGTACCAAGTACCTAACAATAGTTTTATAACTTTAAACATTTTTATAATTTTAATTAGTTTCTTAATTGAATATGGATACATGAATATTAAATAAATAATATATATTATTATATATATAATAATATATATATAATAATATATATTATATATATATTCATTTGTAAAAGTATATAGTAATAGTGTTACTTAGTAATTTGTCTTTTTAAATAATAGCAAACAAAATTAAAATTATTATCCTTAATTATTGTTTTTTTTAATTACACATAGAACAATTATATGGCTTAAATAAATAATATTATATTTTATATTTTTCTTTATGGTTATAAATATAATAATAGCAACACTAAATATACATAGATTACTAATTAATATTTTTAAAATTGTAATAATTATAATAATAACAGCAAAAATTAAATAAATAATATGCCATATTCAATTATAAAAGTAATTAAAATTATAAAAATGTTTAAAGTTATAAAATATTGTAAGGTACTTGGTACAATTTTTAATTTTGTTATTTGTGGGTAGGCTGTCTGTAACAACTATACCTTCGAGACATCTAACACCTCAGTCTCTCCCGTGACCATGGATGCTGTAAAGCATTCGAAACGTCGGGAACCAAAAATCCAAATAAATCCGCGGAAAAATCCGAAAACATAGTTTTATATAAAATATGAGTAGTTAACTAAATAAAGAAATTTTGGTAGGTACTGTGGATTGTGGTGTGGAATGTATTGCATATTGAATAATACTTTCTTATATCGAGTATTTGACATTATAAATAAAACTATCTTTTCGGATTTTTCCGCGGATTTATTTTCAGACGTTTTGAATGCTTTGCAGTAATCATGGTCACGGGAGAGACTAACGTTTTAGATGTCTCAAAGGTCATTATATAGTTATTACAGACAGCACCCAAAATCCGAAATTGTTTAATATTTGAAATGTTTAAAATTTAAAATGTCAAATATTCATTTTAATTAGTAAACAATAAAATTTCGATTTAAAAATGATGATGAAGCAGTAATTGAAACGTTCTAGCTCGCATTAAATAAGCAATCTCCAATATTGGACAATCCCAACCCTTTTACGGGTGTTACAAACATGAAACTTGGCATATAACTGCCAATAACAAATCCTAAACGCTGGCTACAAAACCATCGTAGCCGATTCCTGGAATATCATGTTATTTCCAAGCTGTAAGGTGCAAAATTTCATAATTTATGGTATAAAATAAGTTTGCGTCATAGAAGGAAATTAAATCACTAAGAATGGCAGCGGCCGTGCCTCGGCATAATGGCCCCTCCACAGAGAGGGTCGCAAGATTCGATGGAATTTGGGACGTTTTACTTTACCTATCATATATTATGCATTATTATTTATATTAGGCGTGAAATCAGGAGACATTCGATTATATAGTTTTATATTATAGTACCGTTCGACCTCAAAATGTTTTGAGGACAGACATCGATTTAATATTTTTCTGTATTAAATTTACCAAATATTGTATATCTATACATAAAATAAATTGTAACTAAGTCAAATCTGTACATTAAATATTTTTTTGGAAATCTAATTGAAATAGACATTATTATCGATACAGAGTCCGAATCTATAGTTTTTAGAATTTTCGTCTGTCTGTCTGTTACCGCATCACGAGAAAACCACTGGACAGATTTTGATGAAATTTAGTATGATGATAGCTGGTTATCCGGGTCAACATATAGGCTACTTTTTACCGCGGGAAAATATCTCATTTCTGAGAAAAAATACAAAAACACAAAAACTGCATTGTAAGAGTATACTAATATGTAAAACCTAAGAATTAGGTTTTTGATCACCTGAACGCGGGCGGAGCCGCGGGCAATGCTAGTATAAAAATATTACCATAATATTATAAAACATATCATTACGAGTTTGGATACTTAATTCGAAAAGTCCCTTCTCAACCTTCACTTAACTTCGCATTCGTACTCAATCACCATCCTCGACAAACTGTCGCCCTTTATATACATAAAACGAAAGAAACCCTTTTTTCTAAAATAATTCTATTAGAAGTTTGTAAATTTTATTTGGTAATGTAGATTTCTTTTTTAAAGTATTATGTCGCGTTCTCACCAATAGCAATCTATCATCAATGCTATAGTATGGAATTGCCAGCCGCAACGCATCGAAGTTAAAAATATTATTATATTTATAAACTATTTATTTCTTCTAATTACAATTTAAGTCGCTTAAAATTTTGTGTTATCATATACACACATACGACATAATTATGACATATTGAATTTGCTAATTTCTTTAGAATATTCGTCGAACAAATAACTCATTTCTATCTATATGTATTGCCCTAAATACCCTGTAGTGTAGGTATAATGTACTGTGGATGCTACACTAATGGGTTTCAGCTTATTTTTTCCATGCGTCTGACTGCGGTCCACCGCGGCTTTATTTGCCATTATTCTTAAGCATGGTTCAGACTGCTATTATCATGTAAAGACGTTCTTTTCTCGCAACTACGCAACGATATCTATAAATTCTAAACGTTCGAAACTATTACACAGAATATTTCAGGAAATAATTTTATTTATTATATTATACTAGCAGTACACGCGGCTTCGCTCGCGTCCTAACTACTAAAAAAACAAACTCTTTGACACACCGACTGTAGCGCCACCTACCGGGACCAATTGTATTTTGAAACCATCCAGGAGCCCATTTAAATATGCACACAAAATTTCATCCAAATCGGTCCAGCCCTTTAGGAGGAGTAAGGTGACAAACACACATACAGAAGAATTTTATATATATATATATATATATATATATATATATATATATATATATATATATATATATATATATATATATATTTTAAAAAATTTATTGAATGCATCAAACATCACGACTTTAAATAACTTTTTTAATTATATTATAAATCTAACTCTAATTAGTAGTGTCACAGATCATATAATACTATACTAGGTAGTGTACAGCCCTCCTACTCACAGCTTGTGTTTATTAAGCGATATGTAATTAATACTTGTCGTCAAAAGTATCCACTCGTTGCATTATTATAAGTGTAAACGTATGACAAGTAGGTTCTTAAGTTTCATTTTCAACCGACTTCCTCAAAAAGGAGGAGGTTCTCAATTCAGCTGTTTGTTTTTTTTTATGTTTGTTACCTCAGAACTCCGTTACTTATTAACCAAATTGGACATTTTTTTAGCGTGTATAGTTCCAGATGAGTCCCACTTTAATTTCAAAAAAAATACCATTCCTAAGAGTGGAAAAATAGCTAATGATGAATTTAACCTATTTCTAATAATTGTAATATTGACTTGAAACTTTGCAAGTGTTTCTATTTCCGTTGATAGGGCAGTGGTTCGGTATCGTTGACATGATCTGATGTAAGGCCAGAAGGTGAATAGGTGGAACTCTTCAACGGCTAATAGTAGATACTTTGAGTTTGGGCTTATTTTGTTCGATTTGACAAGCCTAACACGTTAGAATCGGATTTTAAAGTCAGAATTTTTAGTATTACTAATAAAAGCGAATTTTAGTTTGTAAGTCTTCGTATAAAAATTCGCATCAAAGTAACATAAACGGTTTAAGCGAATATTTTATTAAAATACTTTCTTCTTACTTTGCTATTACTATGTCTACACTAAAAAGGGAAAGATAAAAACTTTTTAACAAAAAAATAAAAACCGACGTCAAAAAAAGCACTAAAAAGTAAAAAATAACTGATTGGTATTTACTATACATACTTAATCAAATAATTTTAAAGTCGGTACCAGCCGATACAAAGCAAAGCACGCCGAATTCGAAAATATTTGATTAGGTATGTATCGTAAATGAAAACTACCAATCAGTTATTTTTTACTTTTTAGTGCTTTTGTTTGAAGTCGGTTTTTATTTTTTTGTTAAAAAGTTTTTTCCTTTATGTTTTTAAATATATTCCTTATAAATAGAAAAACAAAGAAAAATCAGACGCATATGTTAATAAAATATGTATATTATATATAAACTCTATGTTCCAGCATCGAGTTCCGTAGCCGGACAAAGTTAAAAGATACGGTGAGAATCGAACCATAAAATTAGAATGGAAATGGATGAGACTCCTAGCACGGAGACACGACAGGTGAAGTGAGGTGATAACTGTGTTGCTTCTAAGAACTCAACACAAAGTCGTCCAGCTTTGGGCTGATAATGTAAAAAGCGTCAATGTCAGGACTTAGATGAGGACCGACAGCGGTGGCGGATAAACCTGAGATAACCAAAGATTCATTCCGATTTCATTTAATTCATTTATTTTTTATATTTTTTTTTTTCAATATGAACGGACAATACTCGTAGTCCTTGAGTATATTTTAAAATCTCAAAGAGTACAGCTAACTGTGTTTGTAGCAAAAATGCGCTAACTTCCAACCACGAGGGAAGGACTTGTCGGAGTTGCAAACTGCTTTTACTCGGCCGCGCGGCGAGTCTCTGGCAAATGACATCACCACTTGTTATGTCATAAAATATAACTAGTTTTAAAAATAATACAAATCCTTGTATATAAGTGATAGTTCCGCCACTTCAGACTAGTTTAATGATTTTGACTAAGTCAAACTTATTGATGAAAACTGGTTTCCCAAAAAACATAACCATAATTATAAAAAAATATAACATAGTCCAATTCACTCTTATAATAATTGAAAAATATTTTTTTCTTAAAGATCACTAATTTGGAATATGTGTGATTTTATAAAACTAATCTTAAACGGAAAACAAAGTTTTAAAATATACCGCTCTACAAAATTACTCTAATTCTATTTATGCTATTCTTATATATTTATTAGTAATCTTTCTCTGTAACCTAATAAAGTGATCGGTGATTTTGTGGATGATGATACAGGATAATATTTTTCCGGCAAATAAAGCTAAAGAATGTCAGTAAACTTTCAATGCCCCATTTTTATTTATGTTCTAACTAATTTTTTTTAACTCCTTTCGAAAACAATACTAATCAAACTTATTTTCTAGCTTACTTTGAATGCAAATAATTATTTATATCGTTATTTATATTTTAATTCACATGAATATTACATTAGACACAACTTGGTGTTGCTTACTGAAAATAAAAAGATTCTTATATTGATTGCGAGTCCTTAGTAGAGTGCAATCTTTTCAGTACTTTAATGGCATGAACGAGCGCTATCGTCACGTCGTTAATCTAGGACCGCTGCAAATCCGTGGGTTTTGTACTTTAAAGAGGACTCGTTTGATTTAGAGCTATGAGCGCATTCAGATCACTTTTGGTATTCAATGACTGGAAAAAATATAAATTAAAAGATTTTAATTATCAGCCAGCAGGAGAATGTCCTATATATTTATACCGTTTCAAAGCATTCAGTTGAGCAGTTACCCAGATTTTCTGAAAGTAGCGACTTCGCAAATCCTATCCTATATTTGTAAAAAATATTTTATAAAGTGTATTTTCTTACAGAGTTACGATGCAAGTTTTTAAATAAAGTTATAAATTTAAAACCGATGAAACTAACAAAACCAAAGCCACATAACTTTTAGCTCGAAGCAGAGCACGAAAGTTAGCGACGACTAGTTGCAGAGAAAATGTCGAAGTTTTCATTCGAACGCCACATATCGAGCTTTAATTTTAGAGCTTATCTACATAGTAGATAAATAGCAACAGTCGGAACTTATACTTCGACTCAATTTTAAAACTAATTAAAATTATAAAATCATAAAAATGTTTAAAGTTAAAAAATATTGTAATGTAATTGGTGCAACTTTCATTTTGTTAATCGTGGGTAGGCTGTCTGTAACAACTATACCTTCAAAACATGTAACACCTCGGTCTCTCCCGTGACCATGAATGCTGTAAAGCATTCGAAACGTCGGGAAACAAAAATGCAAATAAATCCGCGACAAAATCCGAAAAGATAGTTTTATTTAAAATGACGAACAATTATTTTTTATTCGTCCTATTAAAGGTCGAATAGGCACTCCTTTGAATTTATCAATTAATTTCAATGCGTTTGATGTGGCACTAATATCTATTTTCAACATCTATTTATCTTTCAATAAAGTTATAATTAAAGAATTGACGGCTATTCGCGTTGTGCGTTAGCAAAAGGTGCTGAATCTTAACTTACTTACTTTCACTTTATCAACCCACTTCCAAAAAAGGAGGAGGCTCTAAATTCGGTTGTATTTTTTGTGTTTGTTACATTAGAACTCAATAAAAAAAATCTCATTAATCGATTTGAAAAATTATTTTTTTTCGTTTACAAATATATACTTTCAATTTGGTTCCACTTAAATTTGAAAAAAAAAATACCAACCCTGAGGGTGGAGAAATAGCTAATGAAAATTTAACCCACTTCTAATTGTCATATTGTGTTGGAACTTTGCAAGTGTTTGTATTTCCGTTGATAGTGCAGTGATTTGTATCATCGAGCTAATCTAATAGTAAGGCCAGAAGGTAGACAGTGGAACTCTTCAACGGCTAATAGTAGTTACCTTGAATGTGGACTTATTTCGTTTGATTTGAGAACCCCAGTACCATAGAATTATATTTTAGAGCCTGATTTTTAGTGTTACTAATAAAAGCAAATTTTAGTTTGTCAGTCTTCATATAAACTAACTTAAACGGCTTAAGCGAATATCTTATTAAAGTACTTTCTTCTTCCTTTGCTAAAACATTGCGAAAAATGAAAACAAAAAAGATTTCAAACCACTAAAAAGTAAAAAATAACTAAATTGGAGTCTTAAATAAAACTGTCTTTTCGGATTTTTTCGCGAATTTATTTTGATTTTTGGTTCTCGACGTTTCGAATGCTTTACAGCATCCATGGTTACGGGAGAGACTGAGGTGTTAGATGTCTCGAAGGTATAGTTGTTACAGACAGGCTATCCACAAATGACAAAATCAAAATAAATCCGCGAAAAAATCCGAAAAGATAGTTTATTTAAAATGTCAAATATTCGCGTAAATCTAAGAAAGTATTAAATTGGAGTTTTTATTTACTAGAGATACCTAATCAGATATATTCGTAGTCGGTGCCAGTCGATACAAATCAAAGCAAAGCTTATATCACAAATCTATTATATTCTTTATTGCACTTAAAATATGATACAGAAAAAAATAACAAAGTAAACATAGTTCACAAAGGTGGACTTATCTCTAAAAGAGATCTCTTCCAGTCAACCCCTGTTTGTGGAAGAAGATGTCAGCGGGCAATATAGTGCAAAAAAATATACTAAATATATACTAGAAATAAAGGTTATAATAATCACATATATATACATACAATAAAATTCTATGTATAGATATATACATACATCTTATTGAAATAGACATTATTATCGATACAGAGGCCGAATCTATAGTTCTTAGAATTTTTGTCTATCTGTCTGTCTGTCTGTTACCGCATCACAGAAAAACTACTGGACGGATTTTGATGAAATTTGGTATGATCATAGCTAATTATCCGGGTCAACATGTAGGTTACTTTTTATCGCAGAAAAATATCTCATTTCTGAGAAAAAATACAAAAACTGGTTAGAATAAAAAGACGAAGATGATGATGCATTTTAGAAAGTTAACTTACTAAATATGACAAAAACTATTAAAAATAGCTAATCTTGAAAAAGTATATCAATAGCACTATTTTATTCATTAAAAAAGTTATTTCAATGAATATTTATTTTTGTATTATTTACATATTTGTCAATAGATGTGTCCTTAAAAATACGTAATTCTAATTCCAAAAAATTGAAGGTACAAATTAGACCTTTCTATTGTATTAGAATTACTACTAAATTACCCGCGGCCCCGCCCGTGTTCCAATTATCAAAAAACAATCTTTTTGGCTTTATAAATTAGTTACATCTAGAGAATATAGATACATTAAAATTTAATTAAGCCGTATCTGTGCTTTAAATAGTTTTTTGGAAAATCTTATTAAAATACACATTATTATCGCTAACAGAGGCCGAACCTATAGTTTTAAGAATTTTTGTTTGTCTGTCTGTCTGTGACCGCATCACAGAAAAATCACTGGAGGGATTTTGAAGAAATTTGGTATGGTAATAGTTGGTTATCCGCGTCAACTAATATACTAATACGAGTATACTAATATGTAAAACCTTAGAATTTGGTTTTGTTCATATGAACGCGGGCGGAGCCGCGGGCAATGCTAGTTGATGTATAATAATACTTTTAACTATAAAGTTCATGCCTTATTTAATTTACCTATTAGATATTCATATCTTAAAGTATTGTCGGCTGGCACCGACTTCGAAAATATTTGATTAGGTACCTATCTATAGTAAATACAAACATTCATTCCGTTGTTTTTTACTTTTTAGTGTTTTAAAGTCGCTTTTAATTTTTTTTTTAATAACTTATAGTTCGAGTGCAAAAAGTATTTCTTTTCCAACCGAGGGACATTCACACGAAACAATACTTAAAATCGCAAAGCAGATTATTGAAGTTCTGTGTTTTCATTTTTCTGTATTGAATATTTACATTATTTTACTTAAAAGTTCATTCACTAAGGACAAACAATTTTAATTTACCACTGAAAATTTATAAGTGTACGATATATGTGATATTTAGTGACAATAAAATAATAAAGGTTTAAAAAATAATTAAAAACATTCAAAAACCTTATTTTTCACTCTTGGAATTTATATTAAGAATAATATCACAAACCCTAAATCAGTGAAATGAAGACAAAATTCCCGAAAATATGAATAAAATAAACTTTCCTCGGGTTTACGAGGTATAAAATAAAGCAAAACTAAAAGAAATATACACCACCCGTAGTCTGCAGCGGATTCTTACTTAGATGACTTGTTTTTACGTTAAGATTTATTTCTGTAAACTCCCTTCCCATGTCGTTTTATTATATTAGTGGCTTGCGTCTTCATAGCGTTGTATTTATCAATATTTTAAAGAAAAAAATTAAATGATATATAAAAGTGAGAGTCTCTATCTGGCATGGTTTACATATTACTATGTACGACTTATTATTCATTCCTAGGTACATAATGATAATGTCCTCTTGTCCGAATTTGTTGAAGGCGGGCAACTCTAGGCAACTTAAAGGGAGCTAAATGTGCTTACAAAAACAGGAACACCTTCGCCAGGTGATGCAACATTGTCAGCTTTTAAACTTTGAGCTGCTTCTATGAGTTTCTTGATAAAAAGGCTTTTTTACTCAGATATGGGAATGAAACTCAGAGTTTTTTTTAATAGGTATAGTTCAAGCTATAGAATCTCCATTAGACTATGTACCACGAAGTTGTATTTAATAAAATTAACAACACTAAATCTAGCATGTTCTTTTAAACCAGTTTTATGAAACTACGTGAAGCAGTAAGCGAGAGTCATTTAGATGAAATGAATCTAAATTTAATTTGCTATTTGTTTAAATTATTCAAATTCTCAAATAAGCTTAATCCTCCCTCAATGCATTTAGACGAGCTCGTAGTTTACCAGTAGTCTCTACAGCGCGGAACAAACGGGGCGCGAACAATGCAAAGCGCCGAAACGGCATCGGCGGACAGGTTGAGAAATGATAATGCAGAAGGACGCGCTCTCCCGCGCCGGGCCGCGGGCCTGCGCTCTACACCGGACTCTACAGTCGGGGGACAGAGAGACTGCGGCCGCGAGTGACTGCTTCATTATGCGGCCGCGCTCGGATTATGTTTTTATTTCCGTCCCCGCACTAAAGCTCCACAGATGAATATCTATATACGTTACGTGAATACGTAACTTTGGGACTGCAGCTTACGACTCCCACCTCGTATTTAAACGATACCTTACATTATAAATTGCAAATTTTTTGGAATATTACACAATTTATATATTTGACTATAGCTAATAACTTATGAGGCTAATCGTAAACTCGTACAATAGTATTAATAATTTATCTATACCTAAGAATAAATAATTATTTAGTCGTAGATCTATAGATACATATGATAAATTTCTGAGTCGAATATATAATTACATTAAATATTTTTTTTTTTTGGAAAATCTATTGAAATAGTCATTATTATAGATACAGATACCGAATTTGTAGTTTTTGGAATTTTTTATGTCTGTCTTTCTGTCTGTCTGGGAACGCATCATGGGAAAACCACTGGACAGATTTTGATGGGTATGTTGATAGCTGGTTAACCGGCTCAAGATATAGGATACTTTTTATTGTGGGAAAATATATCATCTCTAAGAAATCTATACTATCCGTTATATTTATTATATTATACGTACCAAGGGACGAACTCGAGGTGAGTCGCTAGTTGCAATATATAAAACTAAAGTTCAGAAACAATATTCTATAAAAATTAAAACTTTCGTTATTTAAACTAAATATTTAAAACTATTTATATTGATGGATCCAGCGACAAACTTAAAAACTTATACATCTAGTTTGACAAAAACCACTTACAGAAATTCTAAAATTGATAGTAAAGTGGCTAACATTTACTTTACCAGGTAATTTAAATAAAACATTAAATTGTGTAATCGAAATTGTTATCAATTATTTTGTTTATTTGCGACGAAACAAATGAATCCAATATGCAACTACCAGCTTCGAACAGGGAAGCGAGAATTCGAATTAACACAACGAAGGGGCATAAATCAAACTACTAGTGCTGGTTTTTCGCCGCTTGGCGTCTCTCTAGCCCTGCCGCCCTGCCGCCCTGCCGCCCTGCCGCCCTACCGCCCGCCCCCTGGCCGCACTCTGTTCGCGGACAGTTGCTACTGCCGGCTTCAAATATACGTGGGGTTGACTAGATCGTACGGATTAGTTTGTGGACAATGATAAACAGAGAATGAGTGTGAATATACTTTTAGATCCCATTCTGTATACTGTCATGTTTAAACATCCGAAATTTAGCCACAGCGACCAAATTAACTCCGCAACATGCAAGATAGCAAACTTTTTTAATACACTATTACCATATAATTTTAAACGTTTGTATGGCTGTGTATGTGTGTTTTATTATTCTTTTACGCTGTAGCAGCTGGACGGATTTAGATAAAATATAGTACGCCGATAGACTATCACAAGTTTTATGAAACACATAGGCCACTGTTTGTAATAAAAATTACCATAATATGGAACTCAATGTTCCTACAAAAGAAAACATAATATGGACACAACCGCGACAAGAGAACATTAACCGCAAGTTTTTCATATGAACGAGTAAAACTTCATTTCAGTAGCAGTAGATCACTTGATGCCCGAAACTATCCATTCTAATGAAACGTCAATTTCACGTGGCGTAAGTTGTAATCACACCGGAGTTCTCGTAATTGTTGTTTCTATTCAACTGCAATTGAAAGTTGGGCAGTTGCGAGCGATGGCGATATCGGCATTAGCATGCGTCATAGCTGCACGCTCACTCGGCAGTTTTGCTTGATGCAGACGCGACCTGGACGTCCAAATTAAATGCGATCGCAACCGCATACGAAGTTTTATTCGAATGTTATACTTCAACTTTAATATACATTGTTTGGCTGCCGAAATGGACGATAAATTTTGAATTAAGCTGATTATATTAAAACCTTAAAGTACTCGCGTCGGAAGCGAAAATTATATCTTTTTGGAATACATATTTGATAAAACCTCATTTTGCCAAAAATACTTTGCAATAGACTCATATTATGTAGTAATCACTTAATTTCACAGGATTATAAATAGCCGAGCTCTAACAATTTGCAGCCTACAAGCGGCATAAAAAAAGAAAGTATAATCCGTTATTCCGTTGTTACGCGAAATAAGGACACACTGACAAAGAAACTTTTACATTTAAAATATTAGCAAGGAAACTCTGTTTCCACTTTATTTATTAATTTAACAAGACTATTCAGAATTTTCTAGATCAACAAGAGCACCCAAGAGCAATGGTTCAGGCAGTACTTGAAAAATTTAATACCTAATTTATATTTACTTTTCATAAATATATTTTATATTTTTTTTTATTAAAATAATATAAATTAAAAATACTTTTACAGTGTACTATTATACTTGCGAAGCAAACGCTAAGTGACGCGACTTAGATATTATATACCTTACAATGTGTAATTTAAATAATTATATCATGACACTAGCAGAACCCGCAGCTTCGCTCGCGCTAAAACTACAAAAAAAAACGCTAAAAAAGTAGTTTTCATACAAACTTTCATTCCCTATTTTACCCCCTTATGGGAAGAATTTCGAAAAACGTTACAACACATATTTATTTAATTTTATTGAAGAACATTAATACGAAGTTTCAAGTAATTCTGATCATAAATAATTTTTGGGTTGAATTATAACGTGTTTTCTCGTGATAATGAGATAATCTACTACGGTAAAAAGTAGCCTTTGTCACTCTCCAGCCAAACAAACAAACAAACACACTTACACATTTATAATATTAGTATGGAATTGAATAAAGTGTAAACAAATCAAGTCTACATTCAAAAGCTATTAAAAAGCGAATGATAGCAAATAAGCACTATTTCACTGAGAGTATCCAATAACATTCGACGAGCGAGTAAGTACAATCGACGGGCACTTCATTACGACGACCCATCACCGCGTCACGGCGCGGGACATGACGGCTGTTAGGAACGACTCCAATTTGCACGTTTGATACACTGCCTTCATAAAACCTTAGAGACTAAATCCAACCATTCGATATCATTCGAATGATGTTTGTGATACCTATTTATTTTATCGATAGGTGTTAATTTTTGTGTAGGGCTTTCAATTACATTTTCACTTCGTTTTCTTTCAATAATATGATATGGATATTTAGGAAATTTCAACTATACATATAAGTACATGAGAAGGTGATGTCAAATGTATGTATATCTTTAAACATATTATATAAGATTCTGGTGCGCGTGTGTTTATAATCATTGTCGTCCTAAACGACTCGACCGAAAAATGTAGTTATGGATTCATCTGTACGGTTTTTAGTTGTAGTTGAACCAAGCTAAAGTACTACAACATTCTAAAAAAATATTCACTGAAACAAAATGTTATTTGTTGTAATATTAAATTATAATTAGAGATTTTCCATTCACATTGAACACAATTTTAATAAAATAAATAATCTTACATCTATGAATCGCAATCAACTAATAAATCGGAGCTTCTCATTCACAGCGTGGCCGCTACTTGCGAGTTGCATATTACAACACTGAAATGCGATTTCAGCTTACTAGTGAGTAGTGATTCTTGTCGGAAGTGAACCTCTCGCGCGAATCGTATTGTGTTCGAGAAATATAATTGCAGGACGTGATTTTGTTAAATTGCAAAAAAATTCTACGTACTAATACAATGCGTATTAATTTTTTTTAAAGCTAAAAACAATCTAGTAGTTATCGAACCAAGAGACAAGTTAAATAAAAACTAAACTTACTACGAACTTAAATAAAAAATAGCGTAATTTAGAAGAGACAAATCTATATAACTTATATCTAACGTCGAATAATTATTATATCTATCTAAGAGGGTAACAAAAAATATTAATTTAGTACTCAAAAATTGTAAACCAATCGATAGCAAATATGGAATTTTAATTAATCAACTCGTATAATGTGGAAGGATCAGACGAGGTCATCGGCCGCGAGGCCACAGGCCGATCGACACAATGTAGGTCCTTTTTGTACGCACTAACTACCGCCCGGGGATCGGTTACTTGCTCATATCGCGTTACGTGTTACTGTTAGTATTGGGCACACGGAAATAAAAGATACTTTACGTGTACTCACAATTACGTTTTTAGTTGCAAATCTCGGATTGCCTCAGTTTTACGTCTTAAATGGACATAGACATAAGAACCTACTGTTGCTTTTGGTTGGATTATTAAAGCTCTCATTCATCCAATGAATTGTCGGTGGGCGTTATTGACTACAACACAGTTTTTAACTAATGTAGTCCATATCGTACAATGTTCTGATTTTGTAAATATGTTCCAAATAAAGATTTTTATTTTTTTTTTTTTTTTTTTATTAACTATCACCAGAAGAGAACATGATTGGTTTCAAAATAGACGTATTATATTATAACTGTCACTGGACTGTAGGTAAAAATACTCCATACAAGTATGTTGGACGGTAATATTATTCAAGCTATTTTTTTTCGTTAAATAGACGACAGAAAGTTGCCGATTCAATTCAATATCAAACAAAGTATATGTGAAATAAACCAGTATGTTATATAAAAACAAGCTTCGTAAATCGTATAGCTTGGAACCACTATGCACAAGTCAAAAAACATATAGGGCTATCGTTGAACATTTCATACAAACTAACTTATTAAGAGTGGAATTTTCAATCAAAGTCACAAATGCAAAATTATAAATAATAGCTTATCATCGCATTATTTTATTTTCCTTTTTAAACAGGTTTTAAACATGATCTATGTTTTCTGTTCTTTTTTTTATAATCACGAACAACAAATTGTACATTATCTAAACTAATATTATAAATGTGAAAGTTTAGGTGTTCGGATGTTTGTTACTCAATCACGCCAGAACGGCTTAACGAATCTATATGAAATTTTGGCACAGGGAAAGTTTACAGTCTGGAATAGCACATGATTACTTTTTATTTTGGGAAAATGTACGGCTTCCGTGGGATAGATTTGTTTTTGTTTTTCTAAAGACGAACCCGAGCTAAGCGAGGCTGAGCCGCTAGTGCGAGTATAAAGTTATCTATTGAAATGATCGTAATTTTGGATCAATTTTTGTTTCTTACTAATTTGACTTGATTAGTTAATATTATATATATTTGTACATAGCTGACTTAGTAGTAAGTACAAATATAAAAGTAATTAATAAAACATTCAGAAGAATATTTTAGTATTGTTCATTAATTAACAAACAAAATGTTCTATAATGTTCTATAATGTCCCAACATGTTTATATATTAATTATGTTTTATATTTTTTATTTTCTCTTGTATACGAAAGTCTCATAATCGTATAGCTCGTAGCTGTTTGTGGGCCTGAAGCCTTACAGACTGAGACCAAACTCTCAGTAGGATCGTTTATTATGCTCGTGTTTCTGATAGCCTCAAGTAACGGCTCTCCTCCAGGGCCATTTCTTGTATACAAGTATTCGAGATTAGTGCGAACGCTTCATATACTTAAGTACCTGGCCATTTGGAAACTTTTTTACACTTTTTAGAAAGCTTGCGAAGAAAAGATTTTATACCCTGAAGATATTCGTTTAAATATTACAAAAGGTTAAAGTACTGTCCTTTTAAAGTGTTATCACTGTTATTGTGGCAACTGTAAATGTTATGAAAACACAATCGATTTTTTATTTACAAACTAAAGTATAATAAATGGTGACACATTGTAATATTTTAAAGTTAAATTTTAAACTGCATGAAACTACATACTTCAGAAAGCTCAAACTTTATGTTATCTTTTTCACTTCATTGAATTACAAAGTCAATATTTTATTACTTAGCCCAGACGTAGGTGTTGTTATGCTTATTATCAATTATGATATTGATTATAATCAGTAGTTTTCATTGATAACTAACAAAGCTCAATGTCTACAAAACATCTATAACGCTTTTCACTCCGTTTCATCTAATCCCCACAAAATATACAAACAATATGACGGATAGGCACTTTAAAAATCAATCTTTAGCGCATTAATTTTGAAATTTTAATAATAGTTTTACATGTCCATGCTTTTTTTAAACACAAAAGGTATAAATTTAATGCTTTATTTTTAATTTTCTACGTACTAATATCTTAAAAATCGATTTTAATTTACTTCTAAAATACAAATCGATTCAAAGTTTTTAAGTATGTGAAATCCTGATCACAATACAATAGTTTGATCCCATTGAACTGAACTGCCGATAGACTCAGAAAAACTCTTGAATGGCTGTAAAATAAAACTTTTTATATTTTATCAAAACAAATATATTAAATATAAGTTTATATGAAAACAATAATAATTTATCCATCAATTATATTGTTTAGTTAGAATATCTTCATAAATTATACATTCAAAGTAAAAACAGTAGAAAAGTATAAAATATCATAGCTACAATATAACCAGTACTATTGTTGCTTGCCACAACGATAAAATACATATTTAATTGTGGCATTATCATTTAAATTCTTTCTTTCCCTAATCCAAACAAACGAGATGGCTTTCTCGAAGCGATAAAACCCCTTCGGAAAGTCCGGTGGAGAGATGGCGTTGGAACGTCGCCAGAGAGCCGCTGATTTATGTGTCCCGTACACGTTTATGACTGGATCTGTGAATTACTAATTAAGTGATCAAAAAATGAAAACAAAACCAAGTTTTAATTATTTTAATTACAATCGTGAATTAAACTTGTGTTAACACAAAAGGCCATATGCCAGTGCCTTAGATAGATCTAATTTGACCTAATTACAGCTTTTAGATTATGGCGGAGTTTTTATTATAGCTAGGATATTCCATAATTGTAAATAGTGCAGATACCTAGTACAAAGTAAAATAAAAGAATAATATAAGTAAAAAAGCTACACTACAAACTACGCACACATGCCAAAATGCGTGAAAAAAAATCATATTAAATATTGTCTTCTATGATTTCAAATATTTTCCCCCCTCTCAAAAAATAGGATGTTACTAATTCAGGTATATATTTGCAAATTTTCAGGCCAAATAGGCCATTTATTGGGCTCGAGGGTGGTCTCGTATATATTTAAAGAAAAAAATCTCCCGTATAATTGGCAAAAATGTTTAAGAATACGTTGTGCATTTAATGTAAATCAAAATTGCCGTTTACAACATAATATCATTAAAATTAATATCTTAGAAGATATCACAAATTTAAAATTATTAATCGCTCGCAGCGCAACGACAAACCCTTTAGAGATAGATATGTATGTATAACAAGCAATGTACTAGAAAACTGTACGTCTTAAAAATTTTGCGATAGTAGGTGTCTTCTTCCAAGTTACGCTCACAATAACTATTTTTTCTATATAAACACCCAGGGTCGCACCCGAGCGAAGCGAGGGTAAGTCGCTAGTTTATTTTAAATAGAACTTTAGTCGTATGAGATATTCATACTAATATTATAAATGTGAAAGTGTGTTTGTTTGTTTGTCCTTCTTTCACATCGAAACGGAGTACGGATTGGCGTGATTTTTTGTGTGGAGAACCATGGAACAAGATGGTGATGTGTGTTAATGTCCCAACATATTTATTTATTATAACGTGTCTTCCCGTGGGAATTAGATAATCTCTCGCGGTAAAAGGTAGCCTATGTCACTTTCCATCCCTTCAACTATCTCCACACAAAAAATCATACATCATACTAATCCGTCTCTCCATTTCGACGTGAAAGAAGGACAAACAAACAAATAAACAAATACAATTTCATATTTATAATATTATTATAGTATGGATGAAATTGCCAAAAATATTTACCTTTTGCATAATTGAAAATGTTGATTCATTTGTGTTGAAACTCTTGAAGTGTAAATATCGAGCCGTGCTTTAATCATTTACAGATCTAATCAATCAAAACACTAATCCCAATGAAACGGAATAGTTATATAATAGTGGTGCCTCGATAATGATATAATTAATAAGCCTAAGCCCATAATTAATCGGGGCGCAGAGAGCGGTCTCCTGGATGCTATTTGCTCCGGGCACGTAGCGGCTTCACACTCACTACATGCAGACAATGAAATAATGTAAACACTGATACGAATTATTCATGAATATCATTGTTTATTGATAGGAATTTAACTTCAAACATTTATGATAAAACAGCAGTTCAGCTGGAGAACGAGACTGTGTGTATAGTAAAGTTATATAGAACTTTAGTATAAAAGCACAAGAGAAAGTCGAAACCTAAGGATTAGTAATAGTGCAAGTCAGTAAATTAACAAATAATAAATGTTATTATAATCTAAAATTTAATCAGTCAACGTCTTACTGCTCGACAATGGCCACCCCTCAATGATAGTTAGACATGTTTTACATTACTATATGCGCAAGCGTTAATTTATAATTTTGAAAATGATTCAAAGGTGGAAAACCCGTGATCTGAACCCGCTTCCCTTAATTCTCAAGCGAGCTCATTACCACTTGTCTCCTACTGCGTATAAAGCTTTAATTTCATACTACATAAATCGTTAAACATATTTGTTTTCTATATTTCCAAAAATCGATTTAGTGTCTTGTTCGAAGCTACCAGAAATATACTAAGAGATAACACGGGAGTCGCAAACTGGAATTTGTAACGATACGTGAATATTCTGAGCAGCTTTAGTGCGGAGGCGGAAATAAAAACATAATCCGAGCGCGGCCGCATAATGAAGCAGTCACTCGCGGCCGCAGTATCTCTGTCCCTCGACTGTAGAGTCCGGTGTAGAGCGCAGGCCCGCGGCCCGGCGCGGGAGAGCGCGTCCTTCTGCATTATCATTTCTCAACCTGTCCGCCGATGCCATTTCGGCGCTTTGCATTGTTCGCGACCCGTTTGTTCCGCGCTGTAGCCACTACTGGTAAACTACGAGCTCGTTTGAATTTAACAGCCAGGATTACTTCCAGGCTGAGATTTTAAAATTTTACTATCTGTATGGTCTTAATCGAGTAATATATGTGACATCGTACACATTTTTTATATTATATAATTTATCCGTAAGATAACCTCCTAAGTAATAAATATAACCTCCTCTACCTCGTATTTTAATCGCAATACGGTTCTATGAAGCTATGTTAAAATATTTAATAACCACGAGAGCTACAAACACAGTTACGTTTAATTAAAAAGTTTTTGGGAGCGTAAAAATTAGAATAAATTTTCTGTTGTCGCGCTGATAAAAAATAGAGTGAATATATGGCACACGGCCAATTCTCGTTCACCGGTCACCGGCCGCCTGACAGAGCACCTTTGTCGACGGGCCACTGATCCATCGGCGAACTGATCCGATTACTTTATACAAATTACACGTATTTTATTTTTTTTAACTGTTTTATTTCGTGAGAGGTATTAATCATATTTAGCCTGAAATTTATTTTTCATTTAAACCTGAAATTTGCTAGAGAGTTAAGCGAGATACCATTTGCCTGTTTTTCACTTTTCGCGTGATACACCACGGTACCACACCACGATAAAAACATGTCTATGCATTAATGATATAATTTCTTTTGGTAATTTCACAAATCTATTGAATCGTTTGGGTTGTATGTTACTGATTAAATTTCTTGGTCCAATATGGTTTTCATCGAAGAAATTGAAAATTTTCATCAAAATATGTGTCAGCAGCATTTTGATTTAATGTTTTTGACGGGTTCATTCAAACAAAATATAACAAACAAACTTTTCATTGTACCGCTACCGTCGTACCACGAGACAATTATTAAAATTTACTTGAATTACGTAGAAACATAATATGACGGAGTTAGCGAAAACATTTGATGCATGTTTGTACGAAGACATTAAAATGTGAATACATCTTGCAGCAAAAATAGTCATTAAATAAGAAAAAAAAACACAAATCGACGCAAGAAAAAACTATTTAATGTTCGAACTTCGAACTCAAGAAGCCATATGACTTATGTATGTATATATTTTTCAAAACCTATTTGAGTTGTTTCCGCATGGAATAGGGAGGTATCCATCACAACTACAACTCAGCGAGCTGGTCGCAAGTCACGTGGCGACTTAGCAAACTTATAGCGCTGCTTTGACATTAGTTCTACGCTCGTTGCGAGTCCAGGGACAACGGTAGAGTCGACTCTTGCTGTGGCCTATCTTTTTATTTTCAACTATCTCGGTGGCTCCAGTGGCTCGGTTGTACGGCTACAGATCCAGAAGTCCTGGGTTCGAGTCCCGGATCGAGCCATGATTAATTACTGAGTTTTTCGGTAAATATATACCCAATCCGGAGTGGAGAAGTTGACGATGTTTCATTCTCGTGCCTCGGAGATTACGTAACGCTTGCACCTTAAATCTCACCGGCTGTGTTGAAGTATCGTCCCATCGAACTTTGAGAGTAAAAGGGAGTGCGTACACGCGCTGCATGTGCAGACTGGTCAGCTAGTCTCAGTGAGGATGGCCACCGTGGCCGAAATTCGTCAGGAGGGCGTTATTATTATGAAATTACATGTTTTATTTAGGTTTTATAAAGATACATCTGACATTTTTACCATAATAACAAAATACTAAGACAAAACACGTTGTAAATAAGCGTCACACATGTACAGTTTGTACGGTGAGGTTGTGCGGACAAAATTCACTGTTGTAAAGCAAAAAATAAGTGGCAATCTCATATTTTCTCACAAAGATAGTGAAAGAAACTACAAGACTTTATTGTCCCTCACTGTCGGCTTACACGTTGAATATTATTTCGGGAGAGTAACAGTTAATGGATTTGCTATTTATATAACGCTAATCTATAAAGTCATGGTGTGTCTAATCAAATAGTGCGTTTTTGCTGTCGTGTTTTTATTATGATGTAATAAATTCACTCAAACGTACCTATACATTGGAGTA
Source organism: Brenthis hecate (assembly GCA_951806755.1). Taxonomy (NCBI): domain Eukaryota; kingdom Metazoa; phylum Arthropoda; class Insecta; order Lepidoptera; family Nymphalidae; genus Brenthis; species Brenthis hecate. Next base: position 7,041,534 of record OX638277.1, read on the forward strand.
AGTTGAATTGAAAAACGAAAACGACAAAGTGAAAACAACAAGTCAGGTAAATAATGCCAAGAAATTGAATCCAATTGGTAATTACTAAAAACGTTGTACATATTTGTACACGTTTATTTGCTTTTAAAATTAATTAGTTACAATTTTAATGTGACGCCATCAATAATATTAATGAATATAATTAAATAATTGAATAATCAACTATATTATAAAATTATCGAAACCACTAGTTCTTTGTTTAACATAATATTTAAATATTGCAAGTAAGGTGAACTACTCTTAACTTCTAGAGGATTAATATTTTTAATTTTGGATATTTTTCTTCAAAATCTTAGTTTAATGACACAACATAAATGACAATGAAGCATTCTTAGATTAGACAAACTACAGTGGCCCGACGAATGGAGTGTCTATTGTATCGTGTATCCATTTTACCAGAAAACTCCACAACATGAATGACATAATGCGAGAATCCTTTTCCGGAATAAAAATAACTTACGTTCGCCTCGGAAAGGTTAGCTGTCACTGTACGAATTTCAATGAGATTGCTTCAGTGGTTCAAAGCTAACAAAATACAAGCGTACAAGTATTCTTTGGCATTTCAAAATATTCATTTAATATTGTTATAGAACAAAATATTTGAGTAAATACAAATGAGTAGCTAACAACGATATAAAGATGAAGAAGTAACATGAAGCTTTCAGACAAAGCGCACTTACAGCCGGAGTTGCGGACTTGCTGAGATTTAACTAAACTTCTGAAATATTTTGGTTGAATATTGCATTTTGTTCCTTTGAATTACTTGCATATTGTCTGTAACTAAAGATAGACCGCGCACCTCTAAATACCGGCTTCTTACATAAGCTCTTAGGCCACTTCACGTGTAGCGGTTATCTCATTAACTCTCGAATCATAACTTCGTACATATTCTATTTACCTAATATTCTTTATGGTACTAAAATATTAAAGACTAAACAACATTTTTGTAAAAGGCTATTATATTATTTGTCGTATCAGAAATACCCTAATTCAAAAAGTAGACGATCAAAACTTAATGAATACGGTTCACCAGATAAAATAATTAGTGACATCAGACCTTAAGTGAGTTAAAATCACCAAAATATGGATCATATTTGGGAATGTAACATGTATCACTGAGCGCTTCACGTGAAACGCCGCTTACACAGCGCGGGCGTGCCGTTGTTACGAACTTTCTGAATATTATTATTTCGACGAGTTGAAGCTTGCACCGCAGTTCCTAGAAAAGAAAAGGATAGAAGAGTGTCAACACTTGAAGAAGATTGCTGACTCTCTATATTATAGGGGGAAGTCACCACAGCTGCTCATCGGTCAAGACAACTGGGAGCTAATCGTGACTCAAGAAGTAAGAAGAGGGAAACCAGGACAACCAGTCGCTTCAAGAACAGGACTTGGATGGGTGCTCCACGGGTCAGACACTGGAGGCGCGAAAGTGGTGCACTTCTTAAACACGTGTCTACATGTCAGCACGCCAGAAGAAGAGATGCATCAAGCCATCAAGGATCACTTCGCAATCGAAGCACTTGGAGTACTACCAAGAAGACAAGAACCGATTGTTCAACATTGAAAAGAACAGATCCAGCATCTAATCGACAGCAAGTATGCAGAAGAAGCACCTGGTGGACAAGAAGATTCAAAGAAGACATGGTACCTCCCTCATTTCTCCGTGGTACATCCATTGAAGAAGAAAATAAGGATCGTCTTCGACGCTGCAGCCAAGTCTAAAGGGAGAAGCCTCAACGACGCTTTACTACCGGGACCAGACCTACTGCAATCGCTCTTCGGGGTATTACTGAGGTTCCGGCAAGGCCCGTTTGCAGTGGCAGCCGACATAAAGGAAATGTTCCTGCAAGTTCGCATCCGGCCAGAAGATAGAAACAGCTTGAAGTTCCTGTGGCGAGGGGATCGTCGTGACGTAGCACCGAAGGAGTACAGAATGACATCAGTCATCTTCGGCGCGACATCATCTCCTAGCACAGCGATCTACGTGAAGAACCGGAACGCGGCGGACTACAAGAAGCAGTACCCAGAGGCAGCAAAGGCAATCGAGCTGAACCATTACATGGATGACTACCTGCACAGCTTCCATTCAGAAGAGGACTTCAAGAGAATTACAGCGCAGGTGGACTTCATTCACAAAAAGGCGGGCTTCGAACTCCGAGGATGGGCGTCAAACCACTCCGACCTGCTGCAAGACGTGAAGACTGAGTCAGTTGAGAAGACAGAGGTGGACCTTGGTGAGAAGGAAGAGAAGACACTGGGACTACGCTGGTTTACAGAAAGGGACTCCATAGGCTTTAGGGCGAACCTTCGGAACACGCCAGATGAAGTGGCACAAGGACTCAAGGTACCTACGAAGAGAGAAGTCACCAGCGCCGTGATGTCGACCTTCGATCCACTAGGGCTAGCATCACCAATTCTCATCCAAGGCAAAAGGCTGCTCCAGAACATATGGCGAAGTGGCGTCGGTTGGGATGAAGAGATAGAAGAAAAGGAGTACGAGTCATGGAAGACTTACCTGGAGAAGATGAAGCTGCTCCAAGACCTTCAGATCCCGAGATGTCTGGCACCACGTCGCACCGAGGGGGAGCTGCACACGTTCACGGATGCAAGCGAAATGGCGTATGCAGCTACGGTATATTGGAGAACTGAAAATCAAAATGGGACTTATGACGTCAGCTTAGTAGCAGCAAAAGTAAGAGTCGCTCCGTTGAAGCCGGTGTCCGAGACTCGAGCTGCAAGCCCTAGGAAGCAGATTGGCACACTCGGTCGAGGAAGAAATGGATCTGAAAATAGAAAAGAAGACGTTTTGGACAGACTCCAGTATCGTGCTATCATGGATCAAGACGGACCCGAGAATCGTGGCTCATCGCTTGGCGGAGATAGAAGATCTCACAAAACCACAGGACTGGAGATGGGTACCGACGGCGCAGAACCCTGCAGATGATGCAACACGTGACGTACCAGAACACTTCGACTGCCAACACCGATGGTACACCGGACCAGGGTTTCTAAGAAGAGATGAAGTTCACTGGCCTGCGGCAAGAACATTCAAGAAAGAAACCACTGGCGAAGAAAAGGCAGCGGACATCGTAGCGACTGCAGGCAGCTCCTATCCATCACCAGATCCCGAAAAGTTCTCGTCGTGGAAAAGACTTTGGCGAGCTACAGCAAGAGTACTGCAGTTCATACAACTCTGCAGAAGAAAGGAAAAGGTCCACGCCAGCAAAGAAGATCCTATCTGGAAAACTACAAAAAGGAATAAGAAAATTGTTGAGAAGCGACATCTGTCTTCAAAAACGTCAGAAAGGAAATACATACCATTGGAAACAAATCTACTAGAGCAAGCTGAAACGCTGTTGTTAAGAAGAAGTCAAGAGAAATGCTTCAAAGAGGACATCAGGTGCCTACAGCAAGGAAAACAATTAGAGGGCAGCAGCAAGTTGAAAAGGCTCGACGTAGTGCTAGAAGAAGGTCTCCTGCGACTGAAAGGAAGAATCGACGCGATACGAGGGGTTACCAGAGACTACAAACGACCCATCGTACTCGACAGCAAGGACAAGACAACACTTCTCATCATAGAAGAATTTCACTGCCGCTTCAATCACGGGAATCACGCGACCGTAATGAACGAAGTAAGACAACGCTTCTGGGTGCTAGGACTGAGGTCAGCGATCAAGACCATTCAACATCAATGCCAGTGGTGCAAAACAAGATTTGCAAGTCGGAGACATCGTACTGATCGTCGATCACAGCCTACCAAGATGCATCTTTTGTTTTAAGACTTTTTAATTAATTATTATATATTGAATATTATGATATTGTATAATAGTATGTAAGGCATGTAAATAAATAAATATGTGTAAGGGTCAGTCGCAAGACAGCCACCGAAGAGGCAACAACTTATATTATGTACTAGCAGCTACCTGTGACTCAGCGCTTCCTTTATTTATCTTTATATATCGTAGGCATACGAACCACGAAAATTGCATTTCGCAAATAATTGCGAAATGCAATTTTCGTGGTTCAGGTAAGTACTGTGGTAAATAATAATTTCGCTCAAACCTACCCGCTAGTAAAAATTTGTTTAATTTTGTTCAATCATTTCTGTTTGCGAAGGTTTAGTTATTGAGACTTTGATTTTGTACAAATAAATAATCATAATATTATTTTATGAAAATACAACAGCTTTCTGAAATAACAGCACAGAACAGCTTTCTAAGATAATAGACGGGCACTTCAATATTATTATAAGAAAATGTTAGAAATTAAAATAAGTAAAATCAAATAAGTAATTTTAGTGCTAATTTTATTATTATTTCTTCGCGTCGCGTTGTAATAATATTGCTCGTAATGACTATTGCTGTGGCCGCCATACATATGTATATTGTATGTATGCTACCTCTATATTTATCGAATTACTGCATTAGTAATATACACTTTCGTATTTGGCTAATGACTTCCTAGAAATCTGCATAAGGATGCGACGGAAATACTCTCACGTTAGAGGCGAATTCTTGGTATTTAAAGACAATTAACAATAACAATTATGCTTACTAAATTTAATACCTTTTGATTTTAACAATTCTCTAAGGAAAATAAAGAAAAAACGTAGTCGTTTTCTTTTTGTCCTTTAAAATAAATAAAGTTCTAAAATAATTTCAATAACTAAAAAGGTATAGAATGTTAAAAAATGGATGCATCAAATGCACAATTCGCACATTTGATAAACATTGTACCGTCAATATATAAAGTAACATAAAAAAAGATTAAAAATATAACCATTTTATTTTTCTTGGGCTGCTCTCAGACGTACTTGAAGCAGTGATTATGACTATGTAGTATGTCATGTACGGATATTGTAACTTTATAGTTTAACTATGATTTACTAACCATATGATGAAAGCTGACAATATAATCATACCATTTAAAATATAAAAAAAATGAGTAGATTTCTAGATTATAAATTGATAGTATAAAATCCAACTACACGTTTGGCTCAGTTTATTGTGACCCTACTTGTTGTGCCAGCGTTTGCGGGTTCGAGTCCCGCCGGCAATCATTAGTGTGATGAGCATAAATGTTTGTACTCCAGTAATGGGCGTTTATATTTATAATATGTATGTATTTATATACGTGTAGTGGATCAATCTATTTGGTATCCATACAGGCCTCGTATTCGTAGCTTACCATGGAACTAGATGGTGTTGTGTGTTAATTTCCCAACATATTTACATTTTCTTTATATTTACATGGCGCCAGAGCGTCCTTTATAAATAAGCTATAATATTAGATTAAAGTGGTATATTTAAGTGCATAATAAATGTGATTCATGTGGTGTCTATGAAATACAATTACAGATGCAAACGTATGTATGTCTACAGTGCACCTGAGCGAAGCGAGAGTATGTCAGCTTTTTACAATATACCTCAATACAACAAAGAAAAATATTTTTTTTAAGAATTAGAAAAGTAACAGTTTATTGCTGCTCTGCGATTACTATTCTTACTACTAAATGTAAAAATATGTTATTTTTAGATATAGTGATATACGAGCGTTGAAAACAGTACTTTAAAACAGTCCAATTCAAAGCCTGACATAGTTTTTAGCGCAATGAATTTGAAACTGCAATAAAATACCATTTAAAATAACGTTTATTTCGAACACAAAAATACTATTAATCACGTACGATTTCCTAAATATAGTTTTTTATAGCATATATCGTTGGTCGTAAGTTTATTATATTGCGATGCGCTCAGCTTTTATAATAGAAAATAACATGATAAAGCTTTACTAACGTAAATTATTGAATTAATTCTGACATAAATTCAATAATTTACGTTGACGTTTTGACGACACGTTTGGCTCAGTTTGTAGTGACCCTACTTACTGTGCCAGCGGTTGCGGGTTCGAGTCCCACTGAAGGCATTCATTTGTGTGATAATCATGTCACAATGTCTGTACTCCACTCATGGGTGTTTATATTTATAATATGTATGTATTTAAAGTTATATATGTGTAGTGTATCAACTATCTGGTATCCATAACACAAGCCTCGTAGCTTACCATGGGACTAGACGCTGTTGTGTGTTAATGCCCAACGTATTTTATAAATGCCTGGTTTATTTTGGTTGACAAAACACTGAAGATTATTATACATTAGGACGACAAGCGGAAGACGATCAACTATTTAGTTCAGATTAATTAATTTAAGACGTTTATGAAAGGTGGAGTTTAGGTGGTATTATTAGCTCATAACCTTCCTCAATAAATCTGACATTTGCATTTGTGTGTGTGTATGTGTGTGTGTGTGTGTGTGTGTGTGCGTGTGCGTGTGCGTGTGTGTGTGTGTGTACACAGATAGACTGTATCGTCAAACAACGGCATCAACACAAAGGCGGCAATTACATATCGAGTACTTTACTCGAGCGAAGCGAAGCCAAGACGCCAGTAATACATTCATAACATATAAAAATACATTAAATTCTAGAAATTATATAGTATTGTGAAGACATGCCTTCATCTGTTATTCTTTCACCTCTTTAGACACAAATGATTCAGTAATCACTCTCCGAACGTGTTTGATCTACACAAAGCCGTAACGCTGATTAAGATCAGAGGGCAGCGAGCGGTATGAACGTAATCAATTAGCTGCAGTTTGCGGAGTCTGTAACATTGCCGATAGTAGCTGATAATCTCGCTAAGTAAATGCTATCAATTATAATCATTCTACTTTACAATTTACGTTTAAATATATAATTTAACTATTTATGTTATTAATATTAATACAACAGTTTTGGTGTAATTTTAATTACAGAGTTTAAAATGTATTAAAAGAAATGTCATCCATTAAAATCTCAGAGAATCATCTTCCATGAGATACAAAACACATGTGCCAATTTTTACTGAATTAAAAAAGTTTATCATCTCAGCTGTACATACGTATATTTTTGTATATGTTTACGTTTTCTTCGAAAATTCTTGAATCCTAATGTTTGTTTTTTAACGAAATACACATAGAAATTTTAACAAAAATCACCTTTAAGTAGGGAAAAATTATTTTAGGTGACCTTGAAGTCGATGATTGAAGGTGTTCTTTGTAAAAAGTAAAGTAATAATGTATATATTATCATATTTTATATATCATATGCTTATGCATATAATATTAACACATAATACACATTTCCTAATTTGTGGGGTTGAGATTCTATAATGCGCACTTTTAGTTAAACCCTATAAAAATGATAACTGTTGCATAGATACAAAATTCTGTCAATAATAATTATTTATTATAATAATTTTTTTTGACAATTTAATGTTGAAATAGAGAAGACAGCGACGTATACTCGAGGTGTATTCTGTAAGTCTGTATTATGATTAGTAAGCTAATCGAAAAATCGGACAATTGCTAGACTGACGCTCACTCACATAGTAACACGAAAGGAAGCATTAAATTTGTGTTATATAACAAACTTTGGTAGAATGAGAGTAAAATAAAATGAGACTATACCTATAATAAAATTCGGCATTCCAAAACAATCATGGACATAGAGACATAGATTTTGCAATGGATATAAGGAATTTGCTCTATTTTATTAAACGAAAATAAAATAGTTAAGATCAAACTTATGTTTTATTACGTAGTGAATTTAATGCATAATATCAATCAATCAATTATAGAGAAGACACATAAGCATAATGTCAAACGTGCAGATCGTCAAAGGTTATAGACATCGAAGCCGGCGATCCCGGACACTGGCCTCGGCCACAATCCCGGACTTCATAACCCGGCATTAAGCAGCAGCAGCTCGCACCGACAACTTTACGCTCAGAAATTCTTGTTTGTTTTCCTAGTTTTAATCTTAGTATTGTTCTGTTTCCGCTTCTCGCGCTCTATAGGAAACTGTCTAATTAAAATTGTGCACTAATTATAAAGTTCTATTTTTTATTTTGTAATTATTAGAATATTTAGAGAAACCATCATCTTTTATATTTATTACAATTTAAACATAAATTTTAAATCCATACTTCGTACTGTCTAAGTAACTCTGCGAAACAAAAATGTGTAAAAATTAATCAGTAAAGAAATCTTACTTGTACTAAACAAATATTTCTTGGAATCTCAAATACAAATTGCGCTACCAATTTAGATTTCCTAAACGACATTTAATAAGTGGTGTATGAAGTTTTTTACCGTTAAGTCAATTTTCAACAAGCTTCAAATTTCCGTAACGAAAGAAGCTTCAACAAAGAAAAGAAACCTTAAAAATTGTGCCAAGATTTCATTAAATGAGGATCAAATTTTGTTTCGATCTGCAATTTTTGTTGGAAGCAGTGACGAACGCTCCCACCCCAGCCACGGCACGGCTTCCTCGCGAATCAAATATATATATGGGCTCTTATCATTTACGCACGAATAGAATTGCTTACAAAGGTTTAAAGTGGTTTTTATTCGCTTTCAATCTAAGTAGGTGTTTAAACGTTAAATTATTCAATTCGCGACTAGCGTCGTTTCGATTTAGTTCTTGGTTGGCCGCGTATGAGTGAGCTCTTTGTATTAGAATAGAATATATCGATGTATACATATTCAAAGTACAAAGGATCTTGTTATAGTTTGTTTCTGCTAATAACTTTTACAGGCGTAGCTTATTAATGAATAAGATTTACGCTGCATCTAAAGACCGTACCGTTACGTTGTATAAGCTCCCTCAAGAAATAGTAAATTTTAGAAAAAATATGACGAAACTAACTGGTGATTCCAGAGATCTCTTTATAATATAAGTATAGATTTCTTGAGGGCTCCAGTTAGTTACGATATCACTGCGCCTGTACTATCGGTTAATTTTCTATTTATATACAATTTTTGTTTAATATATTTTAATATTATACATATTTATGCCGTAATCAGTACTGACTATACGCAGAACTCACTTCGTGCCACGCAGAGCCTCGCTCCACCACGCAAAAGGTCATCTTATATGAAATAATTTAGAAAATTTTACTGAAGAATAAGTAATTACAAAATATATAAAGTGAACAATATAATCTTCCGACAGTAATCTTGCATTGTCTGTTCGTAGCGGAGTCCGGGCAATAATATAAAAGGCATAATGAAAACACCAGCTGTTTCTTATAGCAACAAAGAAAAACCAATAGAAGTTTATGGAATCGACCAAACAAAAGTTCGTCTATATCAATAACAATTTATATCAGAATCGGAGTTAGGTCTCGTCTAAGTTGCCTAATTATGTGATTCGTAAATAAATTACGTATTGTTGTTTGAAACACATTTGTCTTCAACAAAAAATAATCCAATTGCCGAATAACAACCCCACCACTGCGACGTAACGGCGTATCCGCATCAGAAAAAAATGTACTCAAAAAGGTAGATGTTAAAGAACAAAATTTAATTTCTTTCTTTTACTCTATTGAAAATATTTTCAAGTTTAGAAAATGGCATCTTTTCCGTGTAAGTGAAAAATACAGGCACATATTTCCTTTAACAGCATAAAACTAAAATGCAAATCGGCTTTGAACATGCAAAATTGTTTTTTATTAGAATTGTTATTTACGTAGGTATAGCGACAAGTACCTATACAATCATTCTCTAGAAATCATTTATTTGTCTTTGCGATACTCTGCGAAGTTTCAATTCAAAATATTATTGTATTTCTGGATCCCGCCACGAACAAACAAATAAAAATATTTCACTTCTGAAAATTCAAACAAACAAAGCCATAATGAACAAAACCTCAAAACAAAGTGCTCTTCAAGAAATCGTAATGAAATTCCGATGGATCTTTTTTGTTCGGAATAAAACATTCATAGATATTTGTAATGAAGCTAAATTAAAACGAGAAGGGTTATTTGCGAGGAGAGAAAAAGGCAATTATTGTAATGGTGGAGACGCTAATTTTCTACGCAGAATTGACAATTATGCAAATTATTATCAAAATCCCGATACTGAATTACCCTGATACAAACTCTGAGAACTTTGACACACGAGAATAAATTAACACTCCGTGGCCTTGTTCGTTACTTATCTACGATTTCTTTGAGGTCATGAAGTTTTGATATTACTCAATCAAAAACATGTATGAAAAATGAACACAAAAATAGGAATTCATTTTTCTGACTAAAAAGTACTTTTAAAATTTTAAATTACTCGTTCTAGATATAAAATGATCCACACATTTGCCTAATACCAATTTCACATAACTCTTATTAAATACATAGCTATTTTTATCGCACAATGACATCATATCCAAATTTTATTTTACACATCAATGAAATCAGCGTACAGTATCGACTATTAATAATACCAAAGCCCAGAAAACACAATTTCAAAGAAAAAAGAGCCGCTCCTTCCACAATCTATTATCACACTGATGTAACTGATATGAAGTAATTGTCGGTGAGTTGGCGCCTCCGCACGAATAGAACAGCGGAGATCGTGTTTCAGATTCAGCGCCGCAGGACGCAACAGTTATAATAACCTGCCATCCATTGTTTCCGCCGCGCTCGCTTCTATTGCATACCGTTAGAGCTCAATATGCCGCAGTCTCTGCATATTATAGATGGCCAGAATTATCTTGAGTGGGATGTCATCTCAGAAGTTAGGTTTAATTAAAGTTGCCACTCGGAGGCGGTCGGTTAAGACGATTCCTAGTTCTGAATTGCAGTTCGTTAACTATTTGCATTTTATGTATTACTTTATTGTGAGGTTCGCGATCGACTGTAATTCCTCGAGAGCGGATTAAGTCTTTGTTGAATTTAAATATATCTTAGTTAGAGTCATTTATCATGAAAGCTCGTCTCGTAGCAGTTGCGCTGCTGGAGTAGCTTTACAAATGGTTGTGAACAACTCATAAATTTATTTTGCTATTAGGATTATAGAATGCAATACAAAACTGAATTCAATTCTTATTTTAACCCTAGTTGAGTTGCGCCGTTGCTTTACATGAGTATGGAAACTTATTCCTTCAGGCTCAACAAGCTTCAGCGCGCTTCCTCACAGCAAGTACTACATTATTATAGTTACTGTAAATTTGAAAATAATACGAATTCGTAAGACTAAATATAAACCGTAAAGCGATCTTAAGAGTAAGTCTAATGTTATTAGTGGAGCAGCAGGTGCGTTCTGCCCTCACACAATCTTCGGAGCGGCACTCTCCAAGGCTGGACTAAGCTAATATCATAATTGAATCTAACTAGAGCCTAGATACTAGCGAAGCCTCCGCCCGCGCCACCACTGTCCACACCACTCAGTCCATAACTGCTGAAATTATCGCTAATATTTGTTTTTGAACGACTTCAAGGTTTAATTTATGTAAATATACTATTTTTAAATAAATTATTACTAAACCAACGACCACTTTTATCGTTTGTCCCTGGTGAAAAACAAATCTATCCCACGGGAACCGTGCATTTTCCGTCAGTCATATAGAAAGTATCCTATGTGATATTTCAAACTATAATATATCACTGTACAAAATTTCATTCAAATCAATTCAGTTATTCGGCCATGATTAAAAAATGTCTATCCAAACTTTCGCATTTATATAGTAGTAAGATATCATAGATTATGACGTGTATTCTGAAAACACAATCACAATGAGAAACAGTAAAGAATATAATATTTTAATACTACAAATATAAAATCATAATTTCTCTCTATAATGTAATATTTAATTAAAAAGAGTTTTTAACAAAAAAAAAGTTTTGACTGAATAAATCCATTCACGGCTGAAATAATGAAAGCATATCTTGATTCATTTAATTCTTAATCTCATGTCAATCTTGACGCAACATGAAAGTGACCAAAATGAGGTGGAAATTAAAAAAATATAATATTTTAAGGGCGTATAAGCAGGGTCGCCATAAAACACGGGGGCGAGTAGTGCGCCCCGCGGCCTGCAATTATATGTAAATCCGTGGAACATTAGCGCGCTGTTAACCTTATATCCATTGTTCGAATACGATTGTTTTGACGTAATCAAAAGTTATTTATGTCTGCGATTACTGTCCTGTGTTCTATGTTCGAGTACGCACAATATACAAATATTATATTATTTCGTAAAATGCTATACCATAAAATTATGAAAATATTGATAGTGTCGCCATAGAGATACACAAAGTATCATGTATGGCTAAATATGACGTCAATATTATTGTGATTCTGTAAAGCAAGCGTGCTGCTAACTTTTCTCTTATTCAACTACATTTCTTCTCCTCATTACCGTCTAATGTCTTAGCTAGATTATAAAATACTAATATAAAATAGGAAAATGTGGTTAAGTATTTTTTCATGGTTATAGTTATACTAAGCGATCTTGATTAAGTTTGGCAGAAGTTCTTACATAAGCTTGGATTCCGTAGATGGATATAGCGTATATATTTTAGATTAAAAATAATGAAACCTTTACATATTTGATACTAATCATGAGGAAAAGGCGATGAAAGTCATTTTAAAACACGCTTTTATTAGTTTCACTTGTGAAATGAAAAATTGTGAAATGGAATCAAATCTGAAAGTATATTTCAATCTGCTTTTAATTGTCGAAGCAATTAGAAGTATGACTAAGCTAGGTAAAATCGTGTTTATTTTGTCTATGTTAGGGTTAGCCAAAAGCTATTTGTTAGTTTTTTTTAATAATTACGTCATAATAAAATGACTACTTACATGTACGCGTAATATAAATAAGTCAAAGCTGATCGTGAGGAGCACAGGCTGAATGTCTATGGCTTAACAAGTCTTGAAATGTTGTTGTATTTTTGCTTCTTGAAGGTACGTGATGCCTCAGAAACTCTCAACATATTTCAACTTACTTAATTTACCCAACGTGTAATGAATTCGAGAGCTTTAACTAGTAAAAGAATTATCCTTAATATACTTTGAAATAAAATTTTGGAATTACTTGATTTAATCCTTTACAAAGTACCTAGCATGTATTAATTACATCTAACGAGAACATCGCTGTTGAAATTTAATTCTTTAAAGGCCGTGGGCGCGTGGAGCTGTATGTGTATAGGTATATTACAGTGAGCGTATGTTTCATTAAAAAATTAGTTTATCTTAAGAATATGTTTAATACATTTAAAAAATAAAACTTAAATAAGCATCTACATTGTACAAGTAGTACTTTTTCAACAACTTGTAACATAAGATTGATACGGCTTTGATTCCTCTCCTGCACAGATTTTAATAACTTAGTTTGAACTACTAACTACGTAACTAATGTTTTCGCGGATTTATTTAATTTTTTCATTGCAGACGTTTCGAATGCTTTACAGTCTCCCCTGAAAAAAATCCGAAAAGGTAGTTTTATTTTAAAATATTCGCGTAAATCTTAGATTGTATTACGTAACATTTGCTTAGAAATTAATTCTGGAGTCCTATATCCTCTACATCCACTTCACAAAGAAAATGGTGCAAATAATAATGATAGTAAGGTGCGTACATAAAACGCTTTAATGGCTTAAATGTATAAATAAAGCAATATTTACTAGACTTTAATGTCCAAATAGGGCTATTAACTTCACGTGTATTATAGTGCTATACAATGGAAATACACTCCTGCCTGATAATATGAGTTTAAACAGCGCCGCCCGCCCCCGCCCGCCCCCGCCCGCTCGCCGCCCTTGTCCCCGCCCTCGCCCCGCGCTACTAACGCGATAGTTAACACAACCTGACAGCTTGTACGTGAAATAATACTAATTGAATACGCGATTTAGATTAACGTTACACTAAACCTTCTGCCGCCGCGTGTCAGAGAGAGCTGTGACCGCGAATATGTCGGATGACCTGATAATAACGTAATAATGGGCGACCCGACACTAACCTAATCATTTTGTTATGAAATGCTGGCTACTGTAATACCTTGGATGATCTATTCAATATTACTTAACTACAATGGTTTTCTTGAAATGATGTACTGATCAAAACAACTTCGTACGATTTTGGATATATATCGGGGACATGCTCCAAATACGTGTAAAAAATAAAATATGGTTTTTCATATTTTTGACTGTTTCAATCTATTCTTAAATTGAACTACTTTAAAAAAAAATAGGTAAAAATATACTTCTTCCAAAATCTGATGGGGAATGTATTTATATTTTATAAAAGTAAAAAAAAAATTGGAATATCTACTATTATATATACGAAAGGTTGTATGTGTGCGTTTATGTGAGTGTGAATGTTTGTTACTCTTTTACACGGAAACTGGGAAATGCATTTACACATATCACCTGTATACATACAGGTGGTTATGTTGGGCTCACCGGCTAGAAAGCCAGTACTATCCACATAAGCCCAACAGAACCTCAAATGCCTTCATAGGGCGTCGCAGGATCGCTTACGCACTCAACCACGATACCCCGACGGCAGGTCTGCCGAAGCAGACCACACAAACAAAGGGTTGCTCCTTTGGTCCACTCTGCTATCAAAGAAGTACCAGGAGCAACCCGCAAGGTACACCTCCCACCGAAGTAGGCCACCTTCCAATGTATCTCTTGGCTTCACGCCCTGCTGCTACTATGAGGCACCTAAGAATACATCCGATATAAGTGAGTATGAGTCACTAGTATTTGTATATTTTCTGTTCACTTGAAATAAACCCCATAAAAATATGATAAATGTTACTTTATGTTTACACGAAATTACAATAAATTAATACCGGTGAAGTAGATAAAAAGAAATTGAAGCTAGTTTTTACATTTTATATTTTAATATTTCATATTTCATCATAAACACATCAATATGCCTAATGTAAAAAATGTGTACATAATGAAATGTTTATATTATTCAAAAAGTTCCATTTCAGTGATATAACACAACGTATATCCCCGGGCGCGTCGGCAGTCGCGGGCTCGGGCGCTTGTAAATTAGCAGGATTCAGCTGATAGCGGCAATCGCCAGCTTACAGGGAAGGGATTTTTTTGCTTTTCCATTGGAATTATGATGTCGGGTTCACTTTGAATAGATGTGAACTAAAATATCATATATTTTTGTCGAACTGTGCGAATAGTTTATACTGATGTCTAAAAACAAATTCTTTTAACCTTTTCTTTAATTTTAAAGAAAAACATAGTTACTCGAAAGAGTATTGCTTTATAGTTTTAGACAATTTTGCAGTATTTTTTGTAAAAGTCTTAAAATTGAAAAAATATTTACATATTTTTTTACTTAAAAGATGCTACTTAAAGAGTACTATGAAAATACTTTAAAGAATATGGCCTGTCTCTTTAGGTAACCAATAGCCGTAACCTTCATACGCTTGTATTAAGACAAGTAGGGATGGAAAAGAAGGGATGATTAAGCCTCCTGCATTCTCAAAAATAAAATCCACGATAAAATTAATGCGTTGTTTATTAATGAAAATATGTCATGTGAATAATAAGTGGCGACGAAGGCGGAACCCGCGACGTTTCCTCAACTCTGACGTGCGCGATGAGGTCGCAAATGACGCGGATATTCCATGCATACGAATTACGCGAAGACAGGTAATGAGTCGAACGCCGTCTAACTTTGAATATTTCGAATCTAGACAGATTTCTTCGCAGGAAATGGAAAAAATTGACATTCAACGCCGGCTCAACTCTAAATTACAGTTTTATCCTGAAATATTATTTAAAGACATATTATTTTAATTTATTTAAATCTATTAAAAAATAATAATATTTAAGATACTTAATGGTTTCATTCTCAACCAGCCATGAATAAATATATCTAACTACTTCCCTGTTAAATCCAGCTAAATGGGAGTTAGTTTTTTTAACATCTTATAAGTATACTAGCGGTTCACACACCCTTTGCTCGGGTTCGCCTCTAGAAAAATAACAAATCTATCCCACAAGAACCGTACATTTTTTTAGGATAAAGTAGCCTATGTGTTATTCTGATGTATGAGCTATACCAGCGGCTCACCGTAGTTTCGCTCGGGTTCGCCTCTAGAAAAACAAAAACAAATGTACCCCTCGGGAACCGTATGTTTTTCCGGGATAAAAAATAGCCTATGTGTTATACCAGAATATAATCTATCTCTGTACCAAATTTCATCCAAATCCGTTCAGCCGTTCTGGCGTGAAAGAGTAACAAACACCCATTATACATATTCACAAACCTTCACATTTATAATATTCATACAGATTATACGGATACACAAATTATTGTAAGCTTTCATTGAAATCCATTAAGTAGTTTTTGTGTGACAGAGAAACAAACATGCATACATTTATACATACAGACATCCATACATCCTCACAAACTTAACATTAGTAAAAAACAATAGTAGAATTAGTTAGATTTAAATTATTTTTGTAGTTTGTGAAACTTATGTTTCCAGAAGGAAAAAATATACAATGTAATAATGATATCTATTTCAGTTAATTTATCTGCTTTTGAAATCTCTGCCTGAAGTTTGAATGACTTTGTTACATAATCAAATTACATAGTTTTCATCTAGCATCCTATGTACAATGTAAATATAAAATAATACATTAGTTATCAAGCTATACAAAATTTTGTTACAGTATTTTGCGGCTGGATACATGATCCAGTAAAATCCACGTTAAAATCTCGTTAAAAGCATAATTTAGTCCAACAATGGCGGCGGGCGAGAGTCGCGGTGCGGTGCGTTCATTATGTATTGAAAGGAAATACAAGTCGCCTGAAATTGCGATTTGCGCTGAGATCTTTGAGAACTCTGAACATGTAGGTATATTTTAAGATTATTCGTCATCGCAATGCTCATTTGTCCAAACGACCAATTCACCGAAAGAGTTTTAAATACAGAATTATTGACTTTTAAACATCAGTAAAATTAATATATTTAATAGTAAAATATATATTTTACTTAAATAAATTCGAAAAAATGTTTTAGATCCATACTGTATGTAAATAAATCTTACAAATAAAGCTTTGTTTTTGAATTAGAAGAAAAACTTCTCTACTGTAAAGTACGATAAGTATTGGTGGTTTGAACATACATAAGCACTAAGGCGACGAATTGACTATTTTATCAAGCACAGTATAATAGGTTACATTTAAATACCTGAAAAATATTGCAATATTGCACCACCTTCAGAACTTAGTGATTAGATAGGACTTCGTAACTATGAGCTGTAATTTAATTAATACTGGAAATAACTAAATAAGTATCTCTGTATACAATTAATTATAAAATATAGTTGATAAAAATGTTTTAGTTGGCGTTAAAGAACTATATTAGGTAGTTACTAAATATATCAATTGAAGAAATAAAATACTGTAGTCGTAAGGAGTACTCGTGATAGGAACATCATAGATTTATAAATATACGGAGTATCTATTCGTTCTTTAATAGGACGCATCAAAAAAAATATTTGTCCTTTTATAAAATATATAAATTATAAGGAAGGACGACTTACTAATAGATAAATAAGTAGAATAAGCAGCTCGGCTCAGCTCGGTAGGTTAAGTTTTTTTTTGCATATACATAGAAACTCCAGCACCTTAAAATCACTTATTTTATATTAGAAAACAAAAAATTAGTAAACATTCGTTCAAACTCAACGAGCAGTCAAATTCAAAAAAGCCTCCTTTATTTATTATTCGTCTTATTAAAGTACGAATAATTATATTTTATTCGCTCTTATTTTAATTACGAATAGCAACAGCCATAAATATATGTAACTGACTCTTCTCTACATAGAATCGTACAGAGCTCTGTATAATTTCTCGGAAACGCGAGTCTCCCCAACTAATATTGCTAAGCACTAAACTACAATCCAAACAACACTACTAAGCTTTCTCGTTTAAACTGTGAATGTGGTGATATTAGAGCTGTATCGTTAGTATATTTTAACAGACGGGCTCGCGTGAGCTTATGTTGCTGTATCAGTAACAAATGACTCTACATTTTGATACACCAAATATTATCTCTATATTTTTAAGACATTGCTTATTGAAATCACCTTGCAGAAAAATACAATAGTAAAACAAAAACTAAAAAACGCTATAATACGTATGTATGTATATCTCTGACATGAACATATAACTGACAATTACTATTTACTTCGATAGAGTTTATATATCGGTGGATAATTTCAAGTGGATAGCATGTAATATGTATGGCTGCAAATATTTAGGTCTAGAATTCGACGCTACGCTTCCCAGTACATAATAAATAATATTGAATTTTTAATTATTATTATTTTTCAAAACTACTCTTGTATCGGGGAGTTGGAGTATTATTTGTTTGTACCTCAAAAAATATAAAGTCGTTGTCTTGCCTAATTTTTTACTAGCTATATTAGATTTCAATTCTCTTGGCCAATGAAATATATTCTTTATTTTTTTGTTTAGTAGCTATTGACGAGCTTTAATGTTATCAATAAAAAAATCTTGGAAAAAGTATTTTTTTTTAAATCTATAACTTTTTGTAAAATCAAAATTTTTTTGTTAATTCTATTCATATGTTTATATGTACATGTTTTTCTTACATTTTCAATTATGATTATGATCAAATTTTGACCATTAATAATAATAATAAATTCAAATACTTTTACAGAGTTATATAATATTTACAAAATAAAGGACACTAGTATTATGGAAGACATCAAAATAAAACTGTTTTAGATATTTATAGCGAACGATCCATTTTATTCTCATTGTCTGGTCTGAGAAATAATAAATAGCGTTTTTATAATACGATGAAATATTTTTGGATAATTTACACATTATAAACATGGTTTGTGTCTTTATTTTTATGCCTTTCATGTAACATTTTAAATACAGTAACCCAAGTATCAGATATAAAATGAACAAAATGTTGTAATTTGAATTAAACGTGCGGTTTGTGTCAGGAACGTCGCTTACAGAAGAATGGAACGACAATAAAAGATTTACATTGTATGCATTTTAATCAACTGGCATACAAAGCCGGCTGCATGCGTCGAGGCACGAGAGCGCTTGCTTTGAAGCGCTTACCGTTGGGCTAATGGACGGATGAAATGCGCTTTACAATGAACTAAAACGTATGTTTTACAACATTTCATATTTCTTTTTCTTTTGTCTCGACGATCATCGTCGAAGTCAGAGATACGCCTGGTTGAGGCTGGCTCTTGCGCCGGCTGGCTCGCTGGAGTTTGATTAGCGGGAGAATGTATGAGAAGATATTTAATTACACTAGCATTGCCCGCGGCTCCGCCCGCGTTCAGATAACAAAAAACCAAATTCTTAGGTTTTACATGTTAGTATACTCTTACCTTGCAGTTCTTGTATTTTTTCTCAGAAATGAGACATTTTCCCACGGTAAAAAGTACCCTATATGTTGACCCAGATAACCAGCTACCATCATAACAAATTTCATTAAAATCTGTCCAGTGGTTTTCTCGTGATGCGGTAACAGACAGACAGAAAGACAAAAATTCTAATAACTATAGATTCGGCTCCTGTATCGATTATAATGACTATTTCAATAAGATTTTTCAAAAAATATTTAAAGTCCAGATTCGACTCAGAATTTTATTATATGTATAGATTTTATTGTATACTTGTTATTAATATTAAAACAATACATTTATTTCTTATTTGGTAGTAAATATAAGAAGGTATTTTGATTTTTCTTTATAAAAAGTTTATAAAGTTTTTCATTTACGGGTATAAACAGAAGCGCAAGGTGTTAGCTTCTATGTATTATGCGCAAATGTCACGTTGTATCGTCGATGCGTAACCAATTTTCAACTAAATTAGAGTTTGTTTGATCTCTCTCTAATATATTTTTCAATAATGGCCTAATTATACACTAGAACGAGGTTCACTGAACGTGTATCAATTAGCTAAAGCTTAATGTTGCTTTGGCTATGTTTGCTAACTCGATTTTGATGAAGTCCCCCGCACGAGGTAACATGCATCTACCACACTATGCATACTTTGCTATCTACCTATTTTAATCTTCTATATTCTAATAGTATTTAATTTACAATTAATAAATAGACAAATGAGGATATTTTCTAACGCTACTGTATAGGTATTAATATACCTATTTAAAATATTTACCTATAACATGGATTCCGTAAACATCGGCCAATTTTCTGTGATCATTTTCAAGTTAATATCGACTGTATTTCCCGAATACTAAACATACGAGTATGTACTCTATTTGTTGAACATTTCTATGAATACTCGCAATGAGTCTAAATATAGTGCAAATTAGCGAAGCAAAAATCGAAGTCAAACAAAATTAATGTTACATTCATTTTGAACTGCTTTTCTTAATTATAATTATTTTTTATAATTTTTTAATTAAAATATAAAGTTTTATAATCGAAAAGCTATTATATACTTAATCCAAAAGTTAAAACCCGATTGGAATTACTTATTGCTCCAAAATTCTGTTTTTTATTACAATTTTAAACTTAAGCTTTTGATATTTCGACACAAGCGCTATTGCCACTTGAAACAGTGCCGTAATATCAGGAACTTATTATAGTAAATAAAAAATGTTAAATAACCCGTTTTACACAATAAATATAACGTCAGTGACCATGAAAATTTAAAGATATACTTTGTATAATATTTAATTTAGTAATTTATTACTTACAAAATGAGCTGGACAACAATCTACAAATTTAATAAATATTAATTTTTGTTTTATTAATATTTCATTAACGAGATGAACATATTAAAAGTATTTTCTGATAAGGCTCATTGCACCGTTGTATTGTTGTATGATGTATCGTCCGCCGACAAAGCGCTTCACGGTTCACACAGAGAACTATCCCACCGCCATTGTCACCTCATCTGCTGCCGCTGTCTAGACTGTGTTCATTTTGTTTACGACACTCGTAGTCGTTAATTAGTTGCACAGTGACCACGACTTGGTATTATATTATATAATATCATAAAATGTGGACTACAGTAAAATAAGTTTTCAACCCGAATTGGTGCAAATTCGATTACTGATCATGAGAATTAGTTAAATAAATAAAGACTATAATGAAATTTATTAAACGACTAGCGACTTGTATGTCTCTAGGAATGTTTTAAATTTAAATAGTTAGCGAGTGTACCTTAGGAGTTAGACTCATGATTCCTGTAGATCTTTTTAAGTTAAACCTTGTTGTTTTTAAACCTAACATGTTTATATAACGTTAGCCATGTTTTCTAAGGATAACTGGAACCAGTTATTGTGTTTTGCCCTGGAAACGAAAGATTTTCCTGTAGTAAAAGGTATTATTCTCAATGTTGACTCGAGTAATAAATTATCACTACACAAAATTTAGTTAAAATCGGTTCAGTGCTTTTTGCATGAAACGCACACAGACATAAAGACAAACGCAAAATATGTAGTAAATATTGTTTTGGGGTTGCACACTGTCTGCGAAGGTCGAGGATGTCGTAGACTACACCCAGAAGAGGTCCAACTTCAAGTTGAGGGTTGAACGGCTGGTACCTCGCCACAATACGGCTTGATGGCAAGCGTACTTCATGCTCAAGTATCTGTGCTGGAGTCCCTCAGGGTGGAGTGCTGTCTCCTCTACTCTACCCCATTTTCATAAACATTCTTCTTTCTTCCTTCTTTTTTCAATCTTTTTTTTTTATTTCTATTTTTGCGGCTATTTGGTATCACTGCGACCATTTCTGGTCTATTGTGATCGCCGCTAATTGTACTAGAGTGAACCACTAAACCCTGCTGATGTTAAGAACTGCAGGATTTTCTTAGGGTTGCACTCTTTTATTTCATCAAGGCTTGGAAATTGTTTTCCTAGATGAATACTTCGTTTGTGCATGAGCGGTCCACATTCCCACAGAAGATGAAGTGGCGTTTCGTCTGCCTGCCTACAAATTCTGCAGGTTCGCGTTTCGCTCAGCCCCAGGTTGAACATGTGCTTATTTAAGCAGCAGTGTCCAGTAAAAGCCCTTACCAGTATTCGTAAGGTTTTTCTGTTTAGCCCTAGCATAAGATTGTTGAACCTTTTGTCGTAGGCTCTAATTAGTGCCTTGGAGTGACTCATTCCCTTTGATTCAGTCCAAGCCTTGTTCGCAGTCTTGAGACATGCTATCATTAGGGTTCTTTGAGCTAGGCTCTTAGGTATTCCACAGAAGGGCTCAGGGCCCTGCTGCATGCCAAGAGCTCCCCCTCTAGCGAGCTTATCGGCACATTCGTTTCCAATTACCCCTGCATGACCCGGTACCCATCTTAGCACTACTTTGTTGCTTTTTGCTAAGAGGTTTAGTCGGTTCATGCACTGCTCCACTAGCTTTGATGAGACTGTGTTTGAGTCCAGCGCTAGTAGTGCAGCTTGGCTATCTGAATATATATAGATAGTTTGATTTGTGTAGTGCTTAGACAGATTAGCTTCTATACATTCTAGAATAGCATAGACTTCTGCTTGGAAAATAGAGGCAAATTGTCCGAGGTGTATGCTTTTGCTGAACCTCGGTCGCTCTCCATGTATCCCACAGCCAACCTTTGCTTCTATTTTTGAGCCATCTGTGAACCAGATTAGAGATCCGTTTTTATGGATTATCTGGCTTTTAGACCAATCTTCCCTTGACGGAAATTCAATTGTATAATACTTTACAAATAAGTGCCGAATTAACATGGCATCAGTCGTCATACCAAGTAGCGGCATTTCTTGCAATGAGTCCTGTAGAGTCCTCATTTTTCGTGAGACCCAATGAGTTCTGCCTTGGATTTTAGCTCTGTGCATACAGGCTTGTGCCTCCTTTTGTATGAATAGGTCTAAAGGTGGCAACCCGAGTAATGCATTTAGTGCCTGACCAGGGCATGTAGACATGGCTCCTTTTTCAATCTTACATCATCCTATTATCTTTATGCTGATCACTTGCAGATTTATACAACTACAACCGTAAATGACATTGGTAAGGCTATAGAAAATATTAATTCCAATCTCGACATAATTAGTACCTATAGTAAGTCATTTGGTATGTGTATAAATCTAAGTAAGTCACAAGTAACAGTGTTTGGTTTCAAAACAATTATCTAAAATACACTTTCCTTTCCTCCTCCAATTTCATTTAATAATGTTCGCTTAGAATAAAATAGTAGTGTGAAAAATTTACGAATCATAATAAATAACACTTTCTCCTGGACACCTCAAATCGCTCAACTTAGCCGGGATATTCTTTGCTATTGGCACTTTAAGAAGGTGGAAAAACCTGCTGCCGGTTAAAACTAAAATTTCTTTAGCTCACTCCCTTCTGTTACCGATACTTGATTATGCTGACTCCTGCTATTTAGATCTATCTTAGCAAATACTCAATAAGATCGAGTGTCATCAAAATCTCATACTTAATAAGATTTATTTATGGACTAAGGCAGTATGATCACACAGTATCGGACACAACTAAAATAGCTAACAATACACAAACTTCCACTCACTTTCTCTTCTATACACTGTCCTTTTCCATCCTGATACTCCTGTCTACCTCAAAGAAAGTTTTGTGTTCCTAGGGTCTGGTTCCCAACTCAATCAACAACTTCGCTCCAACAGTAAAAGGTTTTTTAAATGTACGATTTTCATGTGCAATAAAGTGTTATAAACAAATAAAAATAAAATTGTTTACTATTCTTAAATTACAGAAATATGCAAGTAAGAGCATTTTAACGTAAATTGAAGAATATTTTATTGAAAAATAATAAATATAACTAAATAGAGTGTTAGCAATAAATTGTGTTTAGATTTCACATATTTATAGCGCAGCTCATAAATGATGGTTTCTGAGCCGCGCGAGGTTAGTTCGACCGAGGAGGCGGTCGGCGGACGGAGGGCGTGCTAACATAAATCTTACCACTTTATCGCCTTATATTTTTATTATATTTTAGCTCAACAAAGCCACTGCACATTTGTCTCGCGCGGTATCTCCTTCACGAACAAAGGCGAAATCAAATGGTAATTTTAAATTTTAAGGAGCCCCTAAATAAATTGTTTGAGGCTACGTAGAGTCGTTTGTGTTGAGTTATGGACTCTGGCGGCGCCGTCCTTACACGAACTAATGGATGGTTCGCTCGCGATCAAGTCTGCGCTAAATAAGCTTCGTGTTTGGCACTCGCTATTTCACACTTGGAACTCAAATTTGGCTTATCTCTCTGTATCCGACTGCAGTAAACGAGGTAACGGCTTAATCTATACATTATTTGAACGAGTCGCTTTTGCAAGCCACAGTGTGACTGACGGCTTAGCGTCATTTTTTGTGTGGAGATAGTTGGAGAGCTGGAGAGTAACATAGGTTACTTTTTATTGCAGAAGATCATCTCATTCCCACGGGAAGACACGTTATAATACAACCAAAAAAAAAAAATTATCATAATTTCTTGACATATGTATTAATGCTCTTCAATACAATAAAAGAAATACGTGGATTAACATTTCTCGAAATTCAGCCCATAAGGAGGTAAAATAGAGGATAAAAATTTGTAAGAAACCTACCTTTTTAAAGGATTTTTTGGAGTCTTAGCGCATACGAAGCCGCGGGTTCTGCTAGCATAATATAAATGACATCCCACTATACTTGACAATATACTACCATGAATGAATGAATGAATTTTGTACATAATACATGTACAAAATTCATTGAAATTATATACATTATACATAAAATACAACGTTCCTGGAAGATTTTAGTCCCGGGTACCTATGTCAGTCAGACTTCGAACCAATGATCTGTTTCTGTACATGACCAACACTAGGCCAGTGAGGCTAGTGTTGATCATGTACAGAAAATGAGATTTGAGAGAAACAATAACCATAATCGAGCACTCTAGTAACACGCTACAGAGACTAACTGATCTCATACTACTAAAGCGCTAATACAACAACAATTGTTCCATGATATAATAACAAAATTGTCCGTTAGAGCGTGTCCACAGCCCCTCCACGCCCTACACCATGAACGCATTTTACAAATACACTTACATACTACATTTTCATATTTATTATAATCCACTGCTCGTTAATTCAGACTACGGACACATGAAAATGAAATATTTACAGCAATGTATACTAAAGAACTACAAATGTGTAAATTAGTCAGGTTTTGCTCTTGGCAGTAGTATTTCAATACTAGGTTCACTACTTGCTCGTAGCGGCTTCATCCTGTTTTCACCTGCATCACAAAGGCGTTGAGGTTTCCCCAAATTTCGGTCATATTATTTGTGTGGAGGCTGGAACAGTTTGCTCTGCTTGGCCGATGCGGTCAGCAGGTTTCTAATTTGGCACCGCGGCAGGCCCGTGTGTACTGCGCGCCGTATATTATACGAAATTACTGAGATAATGGCACGAGTAATTTACATTTTTGTCTCATGATCCTTAATACAAATTATGGAATAGATCCTCTACTTTAAAGTGTTTGTTTATTTTTATTACTGTACCTGAGGAGAATACATGTATGTTTGAAATAAAACTACCATTTCGGATTTTTTCGCGGTTTATTTTGATTTTTTTGACCTTGAATAATGAAGACTACAAAAAAATAATATTCCATATTCAATTATAAAACTTATTAAAGTTATAAATATGTTTAAAATTAAAATTAACAAATATTGTAAGGTATTATATTCGTAGGTCTCTCCCGTGACCATGATTGCTGTAAAGCATTTGAAACGTCGGAAACCAAAAATCTAAATAAATCCGCGAAAAAATCCGAACATATAGTTTTATTTAAAATGTCAAATATTCGCGTAAATCTAAGAAAGTATTAAATGCGTGTTTATTAATTTACTCTAATAAATAAACAATAACAGAACTGTTTTTAAAGGGGTACTTTTACCTATGAAGGTCTGAGAAAATGTACATATATATAAAAAATTCTAGGAATCTCTGTTTATTTTTAACATATTATTATTTTAAAATACATAAATTATAAGGTAATATTCAAACGAATATAAGCTTCATATATACAAGATAAGATATAAATATAAAAAAAATATATAATAAAAATATCGTCATAAAATATAAGGTAGAACCGTTTTAATATGATATTTAGTAAACTGTAGTACCCTGTACCTACTAAATAGTCCGCGATAGCCTCGCCTCAAACTCCTGGACCAGAAACGATAGAAGTGTTGAAGCCACGCGACCTATGTATAATATGCAGCTACTTGATTATAACCGAAATATACATATATTTCTATCAGTGCTAAAATATGTCACGATATTGGCAAAAAATATTGTGCTTTGTGGTAAACCTAAGAGGTTTCTCGTAATTTATTGAAGAACTATCAATACGGTACCCTTTAATTGCTAGTATGGAATAGACTCTATATTAGTATGCAGACTATACATATATATATATATATATATATTTCATCCCTTATTTCACCCCAATCGATGATAATTTGATTGCAGATAGGAGAATTTTCAAAATAAAATTATCTCTATATCGTTGCCAGGATCTCAAACTATTTTCAAACCAAATTTCATCTAAATCGGTCTTGCGGATTTTAAGTTTATCCCTTACAAACACAAAATAAATTCTCTTTATAATATTGTATTCAGCCCTTTTTTTAACGTCCCACTACTGGGCACGGGAGGAGGATCAGGCCATAGTCATAATACTAGTATAGATATAAAGTTTAAGTTGCAGATATAGTTGTTTTATCGAAATATACAGTATTCATAAAGTGCAACCCGTCGCAGATGAAGCAGGCTTACAGTGTACATAGCTGCCGCGATTTAATCCTATCAAAGTTATATCTGCCCCCTTGGCAACACTGTGCGACTGAACACGCCTCTGTGTCACGCGCAGTTTCACTAAGTACCTACTATCTACGTAACTCTAAACCAAGGTTTTATGTTTGGAAATATGCTTTAAGAAAATATACGAGTATATTGAATACTACCTAGGGCTCGATTATTTGGTTCTAACTCAAGGAAGATTCTGAAACAAATCGAATCGAAAAACAAATCGAAGCAACAATCTTATGCATATGCTAATTTTCGTTTATGAAATTTTGTTAGTGTTTTCTGTTTAAAATTCTTATTTTCTAACTAGTTGTATAAAGTATGCTTTCATGTCTTTTGTCATAACAAGTTTTGTCACTTTTTCATAATATCTCCTTGAATCACATTAAAATAGTTAATCTTTAATTTAATTTCAAAAACAATTAAACATCAATAATCTTATTAAGTATTTGTAGTAAGATGAGATTGAGGAATATATAAAAATACTAATATGAAAAGCTCACTACAAAAAGCAGTGTAAGTACAACAGAGACGATGTATAAAAGCAAACCGACGGCGATGCGAGGACGCTTTGATTTAAGCCGCTTGTTAGTAGCCTCGGAGCACTCGGGCACATGCTTGCGGCTTACCTCGCTGGACAGCGAAATAAAAAGCCTCCGACAGAGATCAAATATTAAAGGTCTCTGTTTCTCAACCGACAGAGAGCGTTAGAATGTTTTCCAAATACACTTGAGGACCTAACTTTATGAAAACAAATTTGTTTCTGAAGTTATAGGTACTTCTTTTGGCACGTTTGGAAAAAAATTTGAGCATAAAATTTTTACGATACGCGTGCACACCGACAACCAAAAAGCGACATGATGAAGTGCATTCCTTTTACAAACAGAGAGTTATGACATACGGGATGAAATCTTTAGCTATTTTCGTTCTGTTACGCCAAAGAGGTATAACTTCTTACGTGCGTACATAAGTACACACACACTTTTTTTATTCATTTTAAATAATAGTAAATTCTATTCTAAAATGTCGAATATTACGCTTATGTTAGTTTAAGTTTCTGTTATAATATACGTAACCATAATACAATTTCTATAAAAAAAACCCAAAACATAAAAAACAATGGGTGCGTGTAACTTGTACGCGTGGTTGAAGTAAAACTGCTTTGGCAAATATCGCAATTAAATTAAAACAAATCAATAATTAAATAAGTGATATTACAATCATGTACAATATACGGAAAGAATATAATATTATAGGTACTTTATTTTTCAGACAATAACAACAGTTACCATGGCAACAATAAGTCATAATTGCTTTAATTTAATTTATACACATTCATTCCACAGTAATAAATATTCATTTTTATAAGTAATAAGCTTAGTTTTTTTTACCAAGTTTAAAAGTTATTTTACATTTTATTTAACATATCTTATATATTTAAACGAGCTATTCTTGTATATATATATATATATATATATATATATATCAATATATAATCTGAATCTCGAAAACGGCTCCAACGATTTTCATGAAATTTAGTATACAAAGGGTTTCGGGGGTGATAAATCGATCTAGATTAGTCTTATGTCTGGAAAAACGCGTGTTTTCGAATTTTCATGCGGTTTTCTCTTGCATTTTCACAATTTTTGCATTGTCAGTTGTCACTTCTGGTGGGTGGGAGGCGCCACTGTGCAACTGTCAATATCGTGTCCGTATTTACATCAAGTTTAAAATATTTAAGTGGAAATAATCTAAAGAAAAATTCTAAATTTTAATTAATTTAATAATAGTTTTAAGAAATTTTAATCGATAAAATCTATGGGCAATATGTAAACATCACCAAGTCTAGATGTGTTGAAGAACAAATGAGCTTTTAAAAATTGACCTACCAAACAAATACAAAAGTGACAAACATAACGTATAGATACTATCAGTGCAAAACCATCTTTTCTGTGTGTGATGACAATAAAACAAAATAATTTGTGAAGTGGAAGCGTAAAATATTAAAATAAGTTTATAACCTCAAAACTAATACTCTGTATAAAATTGCAATTCAACTAGGTATAATTGGTGCTCTTTTTCAATCAGCTTTTCTACTTCCGACTTCACACTTAAGATGGAGGAGATAAAAAAGTTGCTAATAAACATGCAACAAGAAATAAGACAGCAGAAAACAGAAATGTTAGAAATGAAAGAAGACATTAAAAATACAATCAACAATAATATACTTAAATGAGAAATTTAAACACTTAGAAATAAAAATTGAAGTTCTTGAGAAAAAAATCCAGGAACAAAGTACCTCAATAAATAATTTAGAAAGACATATTAGGCGCAAGAACTTGGTTATGTTCGGAGTAGAAAAAGGTAAAAAATCCTATCATGAACTAGAGGAAAAAATAAAGTCTTAAACAAACGCAAGGAGTTACAAGACCAACTGAAGATAAAGAAAAAGACCTAGGCAAAACAGCTTTCATTAAATATGACAAAGTAATTATTGTGGATAATAATAAGAACACTTCTCGCCAATACTCAAATAAAAGAAGTCTGCCTGTATTTTCAGAAACGCCTTACCTCAATTATAAACAAAAACTAATAAATAAACAACATACAAAGAAAACCAAACCTGCTAATATTAAAGACTTTATATTACAACAACCAAAATTAACTTTCAACCACACAAATGATAACCAGGAACAACTAAAAACAACACAGCAAGATACAGTATATTAAACACAGTAGGAACCTCCTCATCTTTATCCCTCAGTACGGCCGGTCACTGTGGGGGAGTTCAACCGTAACCGTCCAAAGAAAAACAGACATACAATGAACAAAGGTATACATATCTTCACCAGAAAAACTTCTAGAATTAAAAGCAGCATTTCCTACAACAAATCAAAAGAACACAAAGATAAAATTATAAACTTTATAGGCATATCAGAAACAAATTATATATTGGAAACAAAATTTGAAAAGAAACCCTTTGCAATCATACAAGCATAATCTCCAACGGAGAGCTCTATGCAGGACTACTTTGGAGAAGGCTTTTAACCGAGAGGGGTCTATACATGAAAAAGACATTTACTAAATAAATACATTTAATTATGAAATTGAATACCTAATTTATAACTATTGTCAGAATTAATGTATGGAAAGAAATTTTATTTATATTTATTATTGTGAAATGTTTAGTATTTACTCAATTGAATTATTTAATTTATTGAGATTGTTTATTTATTTATTAATGATAATTTATATATATACAATATCATTTCAAATAATATTAAAGATTTTTAAAATAATTTAATTCTAGATTACAAAATTATTAGTTAAAAATTATAAGTTAATAAATAGTCCCTAACCAAAAATTGAAGTTAAATTAAGTATAATCAAATAAGTTATAAATATGATCTGTTAAAATACAATGTTAAAAATGGTTAATTAAGTAAGAGTAATTTTAATTTAAAATTATAAGTATGTATACAATAAATAAAGCTTTATTATTATTATGATTCCTTTTGCATTATTCCACGCAAAATATTATATTCGATAATTTCGCACGCTCAGACATAAGCATTATGGTCAAGCGGCCAATACGCAAGTTTGACAACCACAAGTGTCTGGGTTCGTATCCCGGTCGGACACAAAGTTGTTAATTTTGTTTTTTTTGTATTTATTCAAATTCTTAGTTTGTTTTTTTTAAATGTTTTTTTTGTCCAAAAACTCCGAGCGAAGCTCGGTCACCCAGGTACTATTACATAATATATTATTCCATCCTAAAAGTAGCCACCTATCGCCCTTATTCCTTTCCCACTAACATGCTTTACTTAGAATGCAAGGTACTTAAGGTCCTACAATTATTTATACTACACGTCTCATTAAAACAACATACTGAACTCCCTTTTCACCTACTTCCTTCAGACAAGAGAAGAAAAGATTTGGTCTGTACTAAGGCACGAACCAAACATGCCTTTGCTAATAGGTTTTATATATTTTTAGGAGCTTTTTTATACAACAAACTCATTAGAGTTTTGGATTTATATAGCATAACTTATAAAACATGTAAAATAATAATTTTGGAATTTCTTCATAATTTGAACACAGACACTGAAAAAATGCTAAAAATATTAAAATAACGTTAATTATAATTTTTTATACATATAAATAGATGTAAGTCTAGTTAGTTACATAAGTTTTCATAATTGTCATTTTATATATAGCAAGTTTCAAAATTTACTCTGTTCTAAAGCTCTGTCACAGTGAAAAATGCATAGTAAAATTACAACCTGAAACACAGGTTGTTACCTAGTTCAGGTAGGTTCGAAACTGTATTGTGCTCTTGGTCATTTATTCTATTTTGTAAATATTATAATAACTTTGAAAAACTATTTCGATAAAATTATTCTTCTTATAATAATTATTTTTCACATCCTGTGTAATGTATTCTATCTCATTCTCTCGCCGGCTTATATATTTATGTGTTTGTCTCTTTCTAGTGTCGCATTTTCGTGTCATGGAAATTTTCATGGAGTTTCAAATCACAACGATTCTAAGGAAGTTTTGCTTCAAAACTATTATAAAAAAGCTTAATCTGCTTGGGCGCTACGATGCCGCAGGCAAATATGTTAAATGTATAACAAGCCTCTATTTGCGTCGAGGATTAAAAATAGTAATACAATTGATGTACAATGGAATATTTTCTAAATAAATTCTAAAACCAATGCAATTAATAATAATAAGTATGAATGTAAAGAGTATTTGAAACTTAAACTTTGTTTTTTTATTTAATGCCATTTTAAACACTTTTTTTTATTTAAGTATAAATATTATGCAGCATACGTCATGTGAAGCGAAGTCTTCACAGTAACATGCATGTTCGCTGGCCTACATTGGCGGGGATCACGCTTCATTTCCAAAACAATAAACTTTCTTCATATCACCTACCAAAGTCTTGATCTTAAATAATTTAATTATTTTTTATTTATAAATTTATTTAGTCGACTCCAAACTATCTCACAAAAATCGAGCCGGGTATAGTTATTTGTATTTATATAGCTTTGTTCCTTTATTTTCGGCCAACAAATATTAATTAAGGTAAAAAATCTCAATATTTAGCCGTTCAAGAGCAATTTCATTATGCGCCGGCTAAATAAATTAATCCCCGGCCTCGTTCTGAAAAATTGGTAAAGTTGGGTCCTGTTGTGCCGCGGCCGGCTCCGAGCCTTCGTAGTTACCGACGTTTATGTTTGTCTTTAATATCTATCGTTCATTTTATATAATTCTCAAATAGTAAATAGAAAAATTGAAATTTCAGCTACAACTTTTTGGCAACCATTTTCTAAGTACATATTACACATAAGTTTTTTAATATGAATATTATTACTGCACAACAGGGTATAAGCCAACTTTGCTGGACTAAAGCATATGAGACAAAACAGGCATTACACGTGAGCTAGTTAAATACTGTCAGTGGAGTGCGACGGCGGCGAGTATCAAAGAGCTTCAAAGCGCTCGTAAATATGTAAGAGTGGTTTTAATTAAACGTGTCCCATTGGCTAACGAAGCCAGCGTGTCCGCCGCCCGAGCCTCAACTGCGCATGGCCTGGCAGAACCTACGTGCTATATAGAGCCTGCCTAAAATTTTGCTCTACCATAATATAATATCTATGTGTAGAGGACTTCGAACTACTCTCTATATTATTTTATTATTTTTTTTCTATGTATAGGTATCTTATTCTTGTTTTTAACCGACTTCCAAAAAGGAGGAGGATCTCAATTCGTCGGAATCTTTTTTTTATGTATGTTCATCGATAACTCGAAGACGCCTGAACCGATTTGAATATTTTTTTTGTTTCGAAGGGTGTACTTCCCAGGTGTACTTTCCATTTAAATTTTATCGAAATCGGTCGAGCGGTTTTTAAAAATCAACAATAAATAATTTTTTTAAGTAAATTGCTTAATCGAATATGTTATTAAAAAATTTTCTTCTTAGAAATTACTCACTTATTACGTCTACACTATAATTAGAAAAATAAAAACTTTAACATAAACCGACTTTCAGGCACTCAAATGTAAAAAATAACTAAACAGAGGTTTTTATTTAGAATAGATACCTAATCAGATATTTTAGAAGTCGGTGCCGGTGGTGCGGTGCTTTTGTAAAGAGCGTTTGTAATTATGTATAATAATTATTTGTGCTCTATAAACTATATTTGTTAATGAAATAACTTCAAAAGCTACGAAATTGCATTCGAAGTGCATTCGAAAATAGCTAAAGGAGGTGACTAATCACTGCGCACGAGGATATACGTCCTGGATTTCAGCGCGAGATCTTAATATATATAATTCTTCTATTCGTGTGTTTGTTAACTTACTCCCCCTAAAGGGCTAGACCGATTTGGATGAAATTTTGGTGTGTAAAATGGGCTCCTGGATGGTTTGAAAACACAATTGAACCCGGTAGGTGGCGCTGCAGTTGGTGAGCCACTGATTATCTCCTAAATGGCAGGGACGGTTTTATTGATATTTTTGTATATGTTCGAGTGGGTCCCTGCAAGGTTTGAATTCATAAATGGATCCGATAGGTAGCGCTGCAGTCGGTATGTCTTTTTCATAAAAGACTCCATTTTCCGAGCAATAAATAAATTTAAATTGTTGATTAAATAAAAATCGATGTGCGTATGTATGTTTCCCATGGACTCCAAAACAGCTGGAGCGATTTCGATGAAATTTTCAGTGATGATGATCCTGTGAATTTTGTTAGCGATCGGAAGTTTGGACGCGGGCAAAGCCGCGGGTACCGCTAGTATTATAAATATCCTAATTATTATGGATCGAAGTCGAACAAACGAGCAATAGGAAACGCTGAAAGTCAAAAAGGTCAACCACATTGAGTGATTTTTGACATGAAAATAAAAACCCAATGGTTAAGGTCGAAAGTTCATTCACTGTCGTTAGATTATTGGCGCCTTTTTCACAGCTCTTTAGATAGATTACATTCACATCGTATGTTATTTTCATACCCTTGGAAACTTTTTTCACGCAATTTTACTGTTTTATATAGTAATACTAGTTAATTTTGTTTCTAATGTAAAAATCAAGTTTGTATACCACAGGTGTCTGGGTTCGTATCCCGGTCGGATACAAAGTTTTTACTTATTTTTTTTATTTATTCAAATTTTTAGTTAGTTTTTTAAATGTTCTTTTGGCCAAAAACGCAAAAAAAATACATTAAGTACTATGGTAAATTTTCTCAGAAAATGCAATTAATAAAGTTAATATTTAATAAGACCTCTACAATATTTTGAGAAAGTTGTAAAATCTTCTTTAAATTATCTACGTAGATGCCTATTTATTGCTATTTTAAGATAACTTATATACCTGAGAAATCTATACTAAACGTGAAACTATAGATAACTAATTAGATATTTTCGAAGTGGTGGCCGGCGATGCAAAGCAAAGCAAATCTATTTCCATACATATAAAGACATCACTAATTGATGTATGATATTTTTTAACTATGTATAACTAGAGTTCATACCTTGTCATATTTACCTTTCAGATGTTCATATCTTATAATTTTTAAGCTTCTAATGATCGAGCTCAAAGTATTATTACGCTTTGGCGGTACAATTTTGCAAGTCTTTTGTAAAATACATTTTTCACAGCATACGCTTACTATTCACTACAGAGTATGTATAAATCCTTTTTATGTTGCACAGCCATAAACACTATAATTACTTACATTTAGTTAGATATTTCTTTTTTTTTTCATACGTAATAATTAAAAGGGGTAAAATGCCCCTTTTAATCATTAAGTGTCCGAGCTGTAAAATGATCATGAAGACAATTTTATTTTTCATAAAGATTTATAATTATATCCATTTTATTGTACAGTTATTTTGTTTTCATAAATATTCAGAATATTTTTGCGTTACTATCAAATTCGGGTGTGTGAATTATTATGAGAGAATTTACCATCCGTCTGCAGTCCAATCATTTCCGGATCGAGATATATTGAACAAACATAAAACTGAATTTAAACATATTTTTTTACATCGAAGTCATTAAGGAGGTGTGTACATTGTAAATTGTAAATATTATATCTATTTAAAGTCCTGTCGCCGGGGTCAGTCTTTTGTGAGACTGAGTGAGAAGTGGAAAGACTGATAAAATATCTAGTTACATGCCATTAATATTTTTAGGGTTAACTATAAATTTTTTTTTTTTTTATCATAAAAACTTTAAAAAAATAAATAATTAAAAAAGCCGATAATATTTTAGGATATAAATATCTAATATGTAAATATGATTTGTTATGAACTCTAATTATAATTAAAATATTATGTACATCATTTTGTGATGATTTTAGGTATCGAAATAATATATTAGATTTGCTTTGTATCGGCTGGCACCGACTTCGAAAATATCTGATTAGGTATCTATTCTAAATGAAAACCTCCGTTTAGTAATTTTTTTACATTTGAGTGCCTGGATGTCGGTTTTTATTTAGTAAGTAATTTATAGGAAGAAAGTTTTTCAATAACATATTCGATTAAGCAATTTATTTTAAAAAATAGTTTTTTTTTTTTGATTTTTTAAAAACCGCTCGACCCATTTCGACAAAATTTAAATGGGACCATCTGGGAAGTACACCCTTCGAAACAAAAAAATCCAAATCGGTTCAGGCGTCTTCGAATAATCGGTGAACAAACATAAAAAAACAAAGATTCCGACGAATTGAGATCCTTTTTGGAATTCGGTTAAAAATGTTAATTAATAAAATATAAAAATTTGAAGGAATTGGAGATTTAGGTTTTTTTAGTTTTTTGTACAATTTGACATAGTAAAAATATTTACGTACCTCGTCTAACGAAAAGTAAAAACAATCAGAAGAAAAAGATGAAAGACGCACAAAGGTCACAAAAAATATTCACTATTACAACTCAGATAAATCAATTATTTAACTATATCCTATGTTACATCCATTTTCCCAATACCTGTTCCTTCGTTAAGTACAGAATTCTCATGGAGCTAAGCGAAACTAAAACAACGTACATTTAAAAGTGCGTCACAAACATTTTGAGCTTTTCTCGGTACGAATTTTATTTCTATAACTCGGTCTTTGTTCGATAAAGTCAAGCGGACTTTATATTTTGTATTAGTTATTTGCCAGATTATTCAACGCCTTTTATGCGACATAATACAAGCCGCCTCTCAACGACATTGTTCCAACACAATCCGATTTATTTAAATGTTCTATTAGCTTCTAATAATCATTAGTAGATTCTATATTGCAAATATTTTATAACCTACATTCTTAATTCTTCATGTTCTTACTGGCAATAACCATTCCATAACCAACCAACAAAGATTCATTACAATTTAAAACTCCTGTAATTACGAAACCAAACATTAATTTTGAAAAACATAGCGTGTAATATGAATACTATAACATAATATAATGAATACATTATTATAATATATTTTTGCTCAAACAGTCCTGAAATAACAGAATATCTTTTCTAACTCTACATCTTCATGGAGTTTTAACTTATTTACATGTAGACTTTCGCAAACTAATTTTTTGAAATATTCAGCAACTATCGGTGGTTAGAAAGTAAAATTGTTTTCAAATCCAAATTAAGACCAGGAAAATGGTAAAATGGACTCAAAAATACATATATTGATACGTGTTTTTAGGATTTCCTTCGAAAATTTTATTAGTTGTAGGTGTAAAAGTTATGACGTAGGTACATCTACGAGGGAGGACGCCAGCTGAAACCATTACATCTCCCAAAGATTACCTATCTATTACACGGGTAAGTGTTATAGATAGATCGTAATCATTTGTAAGTTGTAACTGTTCAACGATTAACGGTAGATATAAAGACCTCACAGCGACATCGAGGCGCGAGCATCACTCGCTCAGTCATCACATCAAATATAATCTTACAATCTTAACACGAACCTACTAGAAGGGACAAATTAAATCAACACTGTAATATCTGAGGTTTGTTAGTAAGTGAATAGATATATTTATTAATACCTTTATCCTGAAACTATTCAGCTTTGAGTAAAACTTATAGAGATAGCTTACTTTTAAAAAAGATAACACTTAAGCTACTTAAAATAGGAGTAGATATTCTCTATTTTATCCTCTATAAAAACTTAAAAAACCGACTTCCAGGCACAAAAATGTAAAAAATAACTACTTAAACGGAGGTTTTCATTTAGAATAGATACCTAATCAGATATTTTCGAAGTCGGTGCTAGCCGATGCAAAGCAAATCTAATATATTTCGATACGTAAAATAAACATTTACCTATTAGATGTTCAATGTTCATATCTTAAAATATTGTCGGCTGGCACCGACTTCAAAAATATCTGATTAGGTATCTATTCTAAATGAAAACCTCCGTTTAAGTAGTTATTTTTTACATTTTAGTGCCTGGAAGTCGTTTTTTTTAAGTTTTTATTTTTCCATTTTTAGTGTAGACTTAATAAGTATGTAATTTGTAAGAAGAAAGTTTTTTAATAACATATTCGACTAAACAATTTATTTAAAAAATATATTTATTGTTGATTTTTTTTAAAACTGCGCGACCGAGATCGATAAAATTTATATGGGACCACCTGGGAAGTATACCCTTTGAAGCAAAAAAAAAATTTCCAAATCGGTTCAGGCATCTTAGAGTAATCGGTGAATATACATAAGAAAAAGAAAAAAAAAAGATTCCGACGAATTGATAACCTCCTCCTTTTTGGAAGTCGGTTAATAAAATAAAAGGCATAAAGACGAAAGTACAAAGACACATCCAGTGTCTCGTTGCGAAGACGACTGGTTGTGTGCCATTGTCGCGCACTTAGCGTCGATTGCGACGCATTAGCGCGCTCGTCAATCTGCCGCCAAACTACAGTACATCGCGCTTATTGATCTTTAGCACGTGAAACAAATCTCTTTGAAGCTCTCCCTCACAGTAATCCCACTAACAGCCTTTACCGTATAATTACCAAACGTAATGAAGGATTAGCGTCTGCCACTGAGCCGACGCCGCCCAGCACTCCCAGCACACACTCGCACACTCCACACGACTAATCTTTTAGCTCACTGACATATTTGAATCTCCACATTTTAATTCTCCAAAGCGCATTGAAAACGCTTACGAATAAAATCCACAGCCAATAACTTGATAAAATAAATTCAGAATTCAAAGTAGTGAATGCAAATTGTAAGGTAAGGGGCACCATAAAAGCTAGACACCATTAAGCGGGAAATGTGACTGAATCACGACATTGGAAATATGAAAACAAATTTATACAGCGACTAACAGACTGAAGTAATAGCTCCTGTCTTTACTGCGGTAGGAGTCGCTTCATAGCTCCATACACCCGAACTGTCGTCACGAGACGTTGGAAAATACCAGAAATTCTGTGAACTACTCACATAGAATATGCTGGAGTGCAATGTTCCTCAGATCCAGAGTTTGAACCTTGATTGTTATTACAGTTTTAGTCGTTTCTCAATATCTAAGTAGGTACGTAAATCATTAATTATGATACAATATACAAAAAAAAAACAAAATTAAAAAAATTGAAAAAACCCACAACGGTTAAAAAGTAATTGAAAAAGGATAAAATAATTTAAATCCCCCCATTTAAAAAAAAATGTAACGCGAGATAAGCTCAAGCATATCCGTCGTTATATGTTTTAAATATTTTTCTAAAGAATTTTTAGTTTCTACATCGCTACTTCCTACAGAAGTACTTACCTATCGAGTTATATCGAGTTTCCTTATTACGTAGTAGGTATTATAAAATAAAATATATTAATGGAGCGCCCCCTAGTGAGCTACTATCGTAACACCTATTTAAGAACCCTCAAACCCCGAAAAACACTATAACTGGTCAGTCGAGTTGTCAAAAACTTTTAGTAGCAGGGTTATAATTAACTTATTTAAAAATTTAGTGCTGTAAAATCACTCATTTTTAAGATGACTGATGATGAAGTTGTTGTGTGAAAAAAAACGTTTTCGTATGCTTACATGGCTAATGTTGGCTAAACCTTAAGCGGTACGAGTACATCAAAACAATGTAATAGAAAGTTGTAGGTCTTTTTAAAGGCCTTTTGGCCAGCAGGAAACCCGCAATAGCATGTGTATAATATGTATCTTCTGAGGTACACTAACAATTACTGTTTCCACGTCACGGGACGCCCCCGTGCGAAGCAAGGATAAATCGCTAGTAGGATTTTTCTCATTTTTCTCAGTAAAATTCAAAAGTTATTAAAAAAAGGGTTTTAATTTTTACTTGATATTTACACATAATATATTATGTATGTATATGAAACGTGGGTAGGAAAAGAAATATGAAATAGGCCGCTTAGAAATTACTCTGACTAAACGCCAAATATCAACTTAACAATTTTACCTTATAAATAAATATTTTACTGATTTTTGTCATAATATAGTACAAGAAATATCCTCCTGAATGAAAATAATTTGAACTAGAAAGTTACTTTCCATTAAATAAATTACTTTAAGCATAACAAACTTTATCACTTAGCATGCTCTTTTATTTTTATTCCAAGGGTAATAAAATGTAGAGAATATTACATCGTCAGTGTGCGAGAACAAGTCCGCGAACAAATTACACAAGATTTTATATTTCATATTGTGTACGAATCCGCACCGGCAGAGTATCTGTATTACGCTCACGTGCATTGTTGCATCAACAGCCTTCACCGCGCACCCCCCCCCCCCCTACCCCCTGCGCCCCGCAACCCCTCACCGCCCCGCGAGTCTCCTCACACCCCCGGTACCTCGAAGCTCCTCAACATTTATCCTGATCCTTTGGAACTCCTCACCTTTCCACTAGTACAGCCATCGACATACCAACGTGCCCCGAATACATCACGTTATTGTATTGGATTTATGGATTTAATGCTGCATATCCGACAATATTTGTGCAGTTGCAATGTAACGGAAAACTTAAGTATGCGTAATTATAAATTCTAAACAGGGTGCTTTATTATACAGTTTAATGTCGAGAAGAATGTTGACGTCATTATTTAACAGCGGCCTAATTATGAGCGTTTGGAAATAAGCTTTAACGAGCTTTTTCCGTGCTAATGAAAATATTCTTGCCAATTATTGTAAGCAGAAATAAAATATTTCAAAAACTTTACGTCATTTAAGGGCGAAGAAAATAAATTTAAAGAGGTAAATATTAAA
Source organism: Brenthis hecate (assembly GCA_951806755.1). NCBI lineage: Eukaryota > Metazoa > Arthropoda > Insecta > Lepidoptera > Nymphalidae > Brenthis > Brenthis hecate. Next base: position 7,081,494 of record OX638277.1, read on the forward strand.
AAATAAGGTAAAACTTTTATTTTGTGCGCTATAAAGGATCAAAAACAATACTGTAGCTAAGTATTGTATATCTAGCAATAAGAAAATTAGTTTTCTCAGCTGTTGAAACGATTGAAAAATAAAAGTTTCGATTGTTTGCTGCGTGTTGTCTCTGCGTGGTCTCTAGTTGAAATCAAACCATGTAATGTCCATGAAGTCACGTAACAGGGATCGAGTGTCGCCGCTACAAATGAAAAATTCATCTGACTGTGCTGCTCGGAGCAACCGTTGCTCCAATCTACCAATATTTGTTTATTCCAACTGCTGCCTTTGTGATATTCCAAATTTATTGTAAGTACTAATTTATTGCTCCAGAAATGCGAAATTTTACTATTAATTACGAAATATTTTACTAAGTGGGTAAAGTCTAATAGCTAGCACGTACGGCTACAGATCCGGTGGTCCTGCGCTTTTAAGTCCCAGGTCAGACCAACAAAGTTATTCGTTTTTTTCTGTAGAGGTCGACTTTACCCTCGTGTCTCTTAGAGCATGAAAAGCAGTCAGTCGGTCCTGTACCATATCTCTCACCGTGTCCTCAATTATGTACTTGTTTACTATAATATTTCCTGCACACATATGACACGAGGGTCAGTGCGATTGGCAGCCGTTGACTAAAACAATTAGGAGGATATTTTTGAAAGTTATAGACATAATATTATTTTCAAAAAGGATACTCAATTCTATGCGCATGTTATTTGGTAAACGAGTATGTTTTCACAAATCACCGACAACTGTAAACAAATTTTGTTGATTATATATTTTTGACCGGCATGAAAAAAGATGAAATACTCAATTCAATTGTATGTTTACTTTGTTCGGTCACGTGATGCTCTCACCAGGTGTCAACGAATTTTCATATTATTTTGGTTAAAAGGTGATGATGAAAATGAGTATAAAACTCTATGTAGAAAGCTAGTAGGCATGTATGTTTTATGAGACATTAAACTTTAGTACCTGGGCGACAGAGCTTGGCAGGGCGTTTTTCGGACAAGATATGTACAAAAAGTGCGTTTGTCTAGAATAGACACTATAATCTATATAAACAAACTTGATAAACAAAACCTTACCTAAATACAAAATTAGATCCAAATCGTTAGAGCCGTTTTCAAGATAAGGAAAATATTATATTTACCTAATGATAATAATAAGAACATTTTAAAAGGTACCTTTAATTTTTTTTTTAATTCAAATCCGTTTTTATTATATTTTTTCTTGTAATCGGCCTTATTAAAAGCTTTATTGTATACACAAATACTCTCTAAGCTTAGCTCAATTCAGACTGCATGTAAAATCTCTGGTCGATCCGCATCGAGAACCCGATTGCGAATGTCGACATCTTTAGTACCAATTCAATAAATCAACGTTCAAAATTCATATGAAATGCTTCATTGATATCGTTAAACATTCGAAGCGTATTTTTCATAACTAAATTTTCTGTTTAAAAATGTAAGATACCTATATAAAATCTTGAAAATACACCTACTACAAGTAGGTATTATTTAAAGTTAGAAACACTGTGTTATGTTTGTTGTAATTCAAATAAATCCGCAAAAAAATCCGAAAAGATAGTTTTATTTAAACTGTGTAATGTGTTTTCATATCCAGTAACAATATCATCATTGTAGTAAATCTAACATTTTTCTATATTTATGTACGTTTAAATAATTATATAATAAACAACCAAACGGCCCCAGCTTTGCTTTGTATAATAATATTGTATTAACCGGCTAAAATAATAGTATAGGCATTTTCACTATGTGCTTCGTTTGTGTAAATTAACCCGCAAGTCTCCCAAAGCAGTTGTTAAAAATTGTTTTCAAAATTTTTCACGTATATGCTATTTTGCTGTGTAACTTGTTACTAATTTCTACGCCATTTAACTGACGGAAAAATATTTTTTTTATAAAATAAATATATCTGACTACTGATTATTATTCAAGCGATTCTAATTTAATAAAAAAATAATTAGCCTGGAAGGCGGGCAGTGCTAGTGCTAGCGTAATAGGGTGTATCGTTTAATTTCCTGTCAAGGCCTCCGACGCCGAGCTCACGTCGGACTCGCGTCATTCAAGATCGTCTGATCTTGTTTATCTAAATGTTAACTAAACGTTATTCTCTCTATTGTCCTCCTTCATGTTACTGTGCCCGTGAACTCAAAGCTAAATTAGTTATAAATATTTCCTTATAGCCCTATGTAGAAATGACATCGGACCAATGTTACCATTATTAAACAAAACCAACCAATATTAAACAAAACTTAAAAAAAAAAAGATTACTTGTTCACCAGCAGTATTCCATCTACTTATTCGAAGGTCTTACGTAAATGTTATATCATCATTTTATTTTTTTACTTTAGCCCTAAACTTTAAGTATCTATCTAAAAGTAACACCCTGCACCAGCTTCGTCGTCTGTTTTTTTTTTATTTAACAACAAAATCATTACTATCCTCTTTTCCCCCCATTGAAGATTAAATGTTTTTTTTTTTCATAAGGGCTCCCTAAGATATTACAGACATAAATAATTGCCAATATACACAGGGATGATATTTAGATTCAGCGATTTGACAACGGTCGGCATGAATCAGTCAAGACAAGTAGTTTTATATCAGTCGCACACGAAAGCTTTAAAATGTAGAGGATATTCCTCTAATGTAATTAACGAGTACACTGTTACTGAGCAAATTAGTTGTAAATTCATATAAATGTCCCGACAGGCGTTGCTAATGGATCAGCAGCGCGGCGCACTCGGCGATATCAATTACAATGATCCGAAAGGCCTCGAGGCTCACAACAGTTTATATATTATATATACAAACCATTAACACAATGGTCATTTACATTTAACACATTGATATTTTTAGGTATACTTTGTTCGTATTACAATTAATTAGGCTGCTTTATAATATGTAAAAAAAATAGTTAAAATCGACTAAAAGAGATGTCCACAATCGTACCAGTTAACAATAAAATGGACTTTGTAATAATAGATAATGCTAACTGTAAACAGTTCATTGTTCAACATTAAATGAAAACACAAGATCAAATCTATCCCACGAGAACCGTACTTTTTTCGGAATAAAAAGTAGCCTAGATGTTTTATTACAAAGTTTTATTAAAATCCATTCAGTAGTTTTTGCGTGAAAAAGTAACAAACATCCATCCATACATGTATACATCCAGACATTTATACATCCTCACAAACTTTCGTATTTATAATATTAGTAGGATGAGTACTTTATAGACCAATCGGAATCCGTTCATTTTTAAGAGATTTTTTTTTATTGAAAACCTGAAGTTTTCTGATTTTAAAATCTTAGCAGGTATATAAGGAATAGAAATTCGTAAAATGCCCCAGATGCCCAGCTACCCCCGAGAAATGGGGGGACGCAAAGCGTTAAAAAATAGTTTCTTTCAATTTCCGGTTTACTGTGACGTTCTATCGAAAAATGTATTCTACAAAAGTTGTAGGTCTAGTAAATATCTACAACTTTTATAAAGTTCAAAGTTTTCGAGATTTTTGCAAAAAACTCAGTTTTTAACTGTTTCTTGGTTTTTTATTTCTAATTTCTAGAATAATCTTTTGATATCCATGAAACTAAGGGAATATAATCTTTGAAATACATATAATAAATAAAAAAAATTGAAATGTTTAACCATTTCCGAGAAAAGTATGTTTTATGGTCACGATAGGCTGAAAATCACCCCCAACTTCAAGTGGGCGTTTACATTTAAAAAAATCGTTCAATTTTTAGATAGGGCTCATTCTTTTCGTCTTAAACTCTACTTTTTGAAAATATAAAAACATTGCATGGTCATCTTGTCAAAACACCCTTAAAAATTTAAAAAGTTGGAGAAATCGAAAATTTGTACTATGTAAACTATTTTTTTTTCAATTATCATTGAATTATATAATAATATTTAATTGACCAAATTTTTAAAAACAGATTACACTATTATATTTTACAGGAAAAAACAAAAGCACTAAAAAGTGAAAAATAAATGATTAGTAGTTTTCATTTACTATACATACCTAATCAAATATTTTCGAAGTCGGTGTGCTTTGCTTTGTATGGCCTGGCACCGATTTCGAAAATATTTGATTAGGTATGTATGTATTTAATAGGTAGGCTTTAATTACTTAGCCAAAGCACACCGACTTCGAAAATATTTGATTAGGTATGTATAGTAAATGAAAACTACCAATCAGTTATTTTTCACTTTTTAGTGCTTGAGGTAACAAACATAAAAAAAAACATACAGTCGAATTGAGAACCTCCTCCTTTTTGAAGTCGGTTAAAAAGGAAAAAATGGTGTCGTTAAGTTTTTAATTTGACGGTTACTATTTATGCAATGTCGCCGTAAACATTCCAACTTTTCAATTTGATGAGTCGTGAAAAAATAATAAAAGTTGGAATACACGTAAAATGCACCAGTGGTTTTGTATTTTTTTGCCGTAGAATCTATTTATGTTATATTTTTTCGAATTTGTCTATATTTTATTAGTTTTTGATCGATTTTGGAGTTGATTTTATTGATTTTTTGTAAAAATTGAGTTTAAGGTAATTACAGAAAGAAATGAAATTCCTTCATAGTTTAATCTTCTTTATTGTAAAATGTATTCAAAAAAATTAAGTTTAATATTTACAAAATTTAGTCAAAGTTTTGTTAAAAAATAATAAAAAATGTAAAAAATAACTGAATACAGAATGAATAACTGGATTCCGATTAGACTATTAATCATGTAGTACATAATTTTTATTGTTTATGTATCATCAATAGTTTTTTCAGCGCACGCCAAATAATGAATTTTATAGGCAAAATTTTGCTACTTTGGGTTACATTACGATTTTCTTAAGGATCTCATTTTTTTTTGAAAATAGATTATAGCCTATGTTACTTCCTGATAATTTAGCTTTCTATTGGTGAAAAAATGGTTAAAATCGGTTCAGTAGTTCCGGATCTTATTTGGTACAAACAAACAAAATCTTTCCTGTTTAAAATAATAATATAAAAAACCAAAAAAATCCTAAAACACGTTTAGCAAAACTTTTTCTTTCACCAACATAGCAAATCTTAGCCACTTATCACAATTTAAAGACGTAGGTACTTAAAACATACACGGTATGATAGACGTAATATTCATGCACATTATATTCATATAATATCGTTGCACAACATTATAGCCTCGAGTTAGATGAAAACAAAGATTGAAGAAAGGTGTTTTTGATAAAAGGTGTGCAATTTACGTGTCGAAGCACCCAGTACAATATTTGCCCTCTCACGCCGCGTCTCAAACATCTCGAATACGTTCAAACAGACAGTGCACCTGCACAGTGCTCTGTCAACACGTAATGGGGAAGCCAAATATAACAACTATTGTTGTTTATCGTGGTCTCACTTAATGTTTTATGTCTCTACTATATCTTACTTGCAAATAAAATTGAAGTTTCAGTCTGTGATTTTAAAATAGATTACATAAATTGCGTATTTATAAAACTGATCTGAACAGGACTTTTGCTAAAGCAAAGTGATGTCGGGTAAGAATTATGCTGCTTCTAATTTTTACGCAAATACAACTACGGGCGGCTAGCCTGTGAAATATTTAAAATTATTACTTAAGGCTTCTATTTTTTTATAATCAAGAAAACATTATAAAAATGTTACGTACCGTACGTGTCCCGATGTGTGTTCAACTAGTCGGGTAGTGTAACTAGGGGGGGGGGACGGACATTATCGTCCGGCTATTCAACCGGTAGCATTAGATGATCATGAACGCGGACGAATCGGACCACACTCCCATCAGGGACATAGCTCCCTGGTAGGCACCGGACAGATACGCGCCCCTCCGTGACCTCCTGGACCGCTAAGACGCCAGAATAGCTGCCACTAACGGTCGCTGATCGCCTAACTGGGCCTCCCTAAGTGAGGGTTTTAAATAAAACTGTGTTTTCGGATTATTTCGCGGATATATTTTGATTTTGGTTCCCAACGTTTCGATGCAAACACCAAGAAATACTTGCGAAAGTTCTTTTTCTACCGTTATCGCCCCAGGATGATTCGCGAAGCTATTGAGATTAAAAAATATCAAAACTTCAACAGGGAAGATAAGAATAGGAGAAAGCTAGGTACTACCATCATCATGGGATCCTGTAATAAACATAATAAAATCTAATAACAAAAACAAATTTATCAGACCAGTAGATGTAGTTAGTTCATACTGTGTGGATCTCAATAATAACAGTATGTAATTCTGATTAATATTTTTTGTCTGTAAAGGTAGCAATAGTGTCGCCTCATATTTTAACTTTAAATAATAGCAATCTAAATTAATATTTTAACTTCTCTTTAATTATATATAAAACAATAATATTGCTTAGATAAATAATTAATATTTTTTAATATTCTTTATGGTTATCTATACATACCTATAATAAAATTCTAACCAAGCCGAATCTGTACATTTAATATTTTTTTGGAAAATCTTATTAAAATAGACATTATTTTCGATACAGAGGCCGAATTAATAGTATATAGAATTTTTGTCTGTCTGTCTGTTACCGCATCACGGAAAAACCATTGGAGGGATTTTAATAAATCTTGGTATGGTGATAGCTGATTATCCGGGTCAACATATAGTAATACTTTTTACCGCGGCAAAATATCTCATTTCTGAGAAAAAAATACAAAAACTGCAATGTAAGAGTATAATAATATGTAAAACCTAAAAATGTAGTTTGTGTGGTTCGAAGTCGGTGTGCTTTGCTTTGTATGGGCTGGCACCGATTTCGAAAATATTTGATTAGGTACATATGCATTTAATAGGTAGGCTTTAATTACTTAGCCAAAGCACACCGACTTCGAAAATATTTGATTAGGTATGTATAGTAAATGAAAACTACCAATCAGTTATTTTTTACTTTTTAGTGCTTTTGTTTGAAGTCGGTTTTTATTTTTTTGTTAAAAAGTTTTTACTCTATAAGTCATAAAAATTTTATTTGACTTCCTCAGCATATCGGTATACATAAAATCTAAGATAGCAAATCAAACTGTTTTTCCAAAAAAATATTTAATATTAAATCTTTAACCTGCTATAAAGGCAGTTGTAAGGTAGTTGTATGATGAGCGCAGCTGACACGAAGCCTTGCACCCAAAGCCAGTATAGTAGAATATTTTTAAAACGAGCGAGCGAGCACGCTTGGCCCGCATATCGACTGAACAAAGATCTTACACGATGTCACCTGTATGCAAATGTATGTGCTTGAACAATACTATACCCGGACTTGTGTGCTTGTACGTCACATGAATACTTAAAAATCAGAGCATTTCGTTGCAGAGCAGCTGCGCTTTGTTACTCGAGAGGCACCAAATGAAAAATACAAAGCTTTACCGGGTCACAAGTGTCACATTACCTCCTCATAATATGCATAAACCTATCGCTTACAACTACTGTAAAAGCTTAATTGAGTGTTCATTTATGTTTTAAATAGTACGTGGTCACGTTTGATACTTTATAACACGTACTATTAAGTAAAAAATGTCAAGTCTATGTCGCCATTCACCTATGTTATAGTTGTGTTACTTTGTTTCCACAATAGAAGTAGTTATTATCTTTAATTATCTCACTGTAGTTACACTCATTCAGCTTGATGTTTTGTATTTTTTTGTATTAAGCTTATGAGTGTTAATGGATATACAGCCTATATCCGTCCACTGCTGCACGTAGCTCTTTAGCTCTTTCGGGTAGCGCCGCCTGAAAACCCATGTCATTCAGAGATAATAGTAAGTAACAGAATCTTCATAATTTATTAGTAATTCCAGAGTTTGTCTTCTTTTAAAAAAAACATTTTGCATTAGATAACCCGTTTATTGAAGGTGGCTATAAGCTATATAATAATATCATGATGGACTACCTAAGAGAGCGAAGAATTATATGAAACGATTATTGTAATTGTTACCCCTAAGAAACCTTACAAATAATATTTATATAAAATCCGTGTACAAAAATAAATCGTAGAGACTTATGAGTGTTAACAAGTTAACAGAGTTATAACAATATCTTACCGGTCACTGTGCGTTCAATAGCTCCGCGGCTATGTACCTTAGCGAGTACCTTTCCGCTTTGACACAAAAGAATTGAATTGCCGCTGCTTTGCCGCCGGTGCTCGGACCGGAAAGGATTCCGAGAGCTTGCACTACGAAAACACCGCCTTGTTTTATTGGACGTCATTACTACAAAATAGATTTATAAAAAATTGTCTGGAAAATCATATATTTAAAACTAGCATTGCCCGCGACTCCGCCCGCGTTCAGATGACCAAAGACCGAATTCTTAGGTTTTACATATTAGTATACTTTTAAATTGCAGTTTTTGTATTTTTTCTCAGAAATGAGACATTTTCATCAAAATGCCTCCAACGCTTTTTTTGTGATACGGTAACAGACAGACAGACAGATAAAAATTCTAAAAACTACATAGAGATTCGGACTCTGTATCGATAATAATGTTTATTCCAATAAGATTTTCCAAAAAATATTTAATGTACAGATTCGGCTTAGTTACAATTTTATTATATGTATAGATGACAGTTTTATACAGAAGTCAATGTATAATTGTTATAATCTCGTCATAAAATACTGTTTCTTTTTGCAAAAACAAAAATTAAAAATATTTAGGTATTATTAAAAATAATTCTCAAATTACGTATATTCAAAAATAAAATTTCCAGGACCATCTGACCACCTGTTGTTTCACCTATTGACTTTATTACCAATATGGGCTTTTTATTTATTCTTTACAACAAGCAATGATGTGCTGACTCACTGGCTAGCCAGTAGTATCCACTGAAACCCGCTGGAACCTTCTCCATTTTAATTAATGTTGTTTATGCAACAACATATTTTTTAATATTTCTTCCCTTCTTTCTATATGTTTACAAATAGGTATTGTATGAAATGTATGATAATACAGCCGGATCCTTGTATCTTGCAGTATTAAACAGTGAAGAGGGTCGGCAAAGAATCCTGAGATTCAATTTGCGTGTAATTCCGCCGCTCCAAGAATTCTTGCGGTCTCTGATGTAGAGTCTGCTTTGTATAAGTAACAGTTTCACACATCGTTACTGTCACTCGCCACTACTTTATGATGGACTATTGACAGAAACTTTAGCGAAATAATAAATAACAGTACGTAGTTCGCTTCGACATCAAATATTAAAATTATATTCTTATTTAGTTGTTTTCAATGTACAAAATTTTATGGTATACTTTTGATTTTGTTTTTAATAATAATCAGTTTTCTACGTAGGTAGCTTATTAAAGTTTGTACCTACTTATGTATTAGAAGACTCTCCTAAGTACACGCAAAACAATACACTATTACACCAATCGGAATCCGTTTATTTTTAAGAATTTTTTTTATTGAAAACCTAGAGTTTTATGATTTTAATGTGTTAGCAGGTGTATAAGGAATAGAAATTCGTAAAATGCCCCTAATGCCCAGCTACCCCAGAGAAATGCCAGCTCCCCCCCCCCCCCCCCGGGCCACAAAGCGTTGAAAAATATCCAGCTTACTGTGAATTTCTATAAAAAAATGTTTTCAACAAAAGTTTTAGGTCTAGTAAAAATCTACAACTTTTATAAATAACACTTTTTACAATAACCTCAAAGTTTTCGAGGTATTTGCAGAAATTCAGCTTTTAACTTTTTCTTGGTCTATTATTTTTAATTTCTAGAATAATCTTTTGATTTTTATTATGAAACAAAGGGAATGTAATCTTCAAAATTATAATAAATTAAAAAGAAATGAAATCGAAATGCTTAGCAATTTCCGAGAACGTTTCAAAGTCAAGTGGACGTTTACATTTAATAAAAAATTCGTTCAATTTTCAGATAGGGTTCATTCTTTACGTCTTGAACTCTACTTTTTGAAAAAATAAAAACATTGTCTAGTCATCTTTTAAAAACACCCTTAAAAATTTATTTTTAATTCAACATAAAATAAAATTGTAACTAAACCGAATCTGTACATTAAATATTTTTTGGAAAATCTTATTGATATAGACATTATTATCGATACAAAGGCCGAATCTATAGTTATTAGAATTTTTATCTATCTGTCCGTCTGTGACCGCATCACGAAAAAACTACTGGAAGGATTTTGATGAAATTTGGTATGATGATAGCTGGTTATTCGGGTCAACATATAGGATACTCTTAACTGCGAGAAAATATCTCATATCTGAGAAATCTCCGAGCGACCCAAGCGAGGGTCGCTTGGAAATTCCTCCGATATAGATCGCTAGAGTCGCTAGTTATACAATAATTTTAAAGAAATTAGCGATAATTTTAATTTAGGAACCAAAAATTCAAAAAAATCCGCGAAATAATCCGATAGGTGAATTTTATTTAAAATGTCAAATATTCACGTCAATCTAAGAAAGTGTTTATCTTGACTTCACGAATTATACTCGTAATTAAATGTACGATGTTAACAGCCGGTATGCACTAACTTGATTCACAGATATTTTTTGCGCTTACATAAGAATGACAACAATTTCGTCGGTCGCAAATACATTACCCAGATGAGCCGTCGCGCGTCGCGTCACAAGCCAACAATAAATCTGCCGCCCACTCCTTATATTCTACTAGTTTTCGTGGTCAAAGAGAGGAGGGTAAACACATTTATAAGATTATCGTATAAAATAATCTTATTATTTTTCCGAACCTTATAGGTAGAATCAAAAATCTATACGAATGAGAAAAAAGATAGTTTGCTATCTTGTTAGTTTTTATTAAAATACCTACTTTAATCAGTCTACACTTGATAAGACTTATTAGAAATACACACGAGTAATGCTATTCTGTAGAAAAGTGTATTATTTACAATACTTAAATACAAACTTTTAGCTTGACTTACGAAAGTTGAATCACAACGAAGCTAAGTCACCGCCGGCGCCGAGCGCAGCCGCTGGACTTGTACAAATTTGCAATTCGCGCAGTCTGTATTGCTTAAGCTAAAGCTTAATGAAATAGAGTGCGGAGTGAACATAAACGCTCGTATAAGTTGCAGGCGCCCTCGAACCAGCGAGTTTATTTCCCGAAGTTGGAGCACTATCAGAGCGAGTCGTCATAAAGTCGCGGGCAGCGGCAAGTCGCTTTATGAGGGCAATTTGTCGAGGCGGCCGCATTCGACACTCGATTTTTGATATCGAAAGTTTATTGTGAGCTCGGGACCGATTGCTTTCGAGTGCTGCGAATTCACTGCGGCCAGTAAGTACCTTTCTATTACTGCACTGCAACAAATATACTGTTTTATTGACACAAATCTTACTTCAAATTTGATATATAATCTTACAATAATTGACTAGTTGACTCAAGTAATTCTCTATTATATGTATGTATATATGACAAGTACGGTACGAGGGACATTGGCGCAGCCTAAGACTGGCGCGTTCAGTATTCATCTCTAAGCCGGATTCTTTGCACCCGCTATTTTTCTTTCAGGTTCTTGCGGCGCTTTATGTTAACATTGTGAGCGTAAAACGCCTTAATAAAGGGGAGCCGGAAAAAGTTTAATGGGAACTTGAATTTTATGAGTTAACTGCAGAGCCGCTCGCTGCTGCCGGCCCGCTAATAGACCCTTCAGCGGACAAAGGCGCCCTAATTCCAACAATGGCGCCGTTGACTTGATCCGAGAAAACAAATTCTATTTGAGCATCGGTGAGGCGCGACAATACTATCTAGCGAATAAAGCTAAACATAAAAGCCTATAAGCAATTACGTCGTCATCGCGCCTCTCTTCAGAACCAGGAACCGACACGATTCAATATACCGCTAACTTTGTCTCTATTACTACTATCATAAAGTTCGTTATTCTCGAATTTTCTGTATTTAAATGTCTGCGTATAAATGCTCAGCCTTCAAGGGTCTTCTTACTTTATTTATTCCTTGTAACGAGCGAAGTCGGCTCAATGGGCAGGAATTGTTGCGGCTTCGCGGCCATTGTCATGCTAATAGCTTGACTTACGGCTCTCGATTTTTTCACCAGATACTGGCGATTAGGTAATAGCAAAAAAAAATCTGGCTGTTTGTTTAGTAACACCTGTCGTTGCAAAAATATTTACAAGATTAAATTATAAAAATCTGTTAGATTTGATGTACTAGCTTTATATAATATTGATAATGCTCCCATTTATAAAATTAATATACATAAAATAAATTATATAAGAAATCTATACTATTAAATAAAAAAATAAAATAAATGTCTTTCCGCGGAAATCCGCGGCCTTGCTTGCTCTGTTAAGAATTTTTAAAGAATCTACGTACTCGCTTGTTGACCGATTAGTTAGTTGCGATTGGCAAGCACGAAAACGTATCAAATACATAGGTTTATTTACACAAATCAAGATTCAATAAACATAATGACGGTTATATATTTGACAAACAACAAAACATCATAAATGCGGATCGCAGTCACATCATTTTATTTTCTGTAAATGTGAAAAGTTTTGATAGCTTCTAACGCTCCCCTCCCGCCTCCTCCCGCTCTACCGCTTTGTGGTCTATCTACCGACATGGTCTATGATCATGAATTAAAACTAGCCCTCGAACACGAACTACTTGGTATATCTGATGTTCTGTTCCTTATTCATATTTGTTTTTTTAAGCTGCGGTTATAGAAATCAAGGTAAATAATATTATTATAGTACTACACTAGGCTAAGATCAGCCCCTGCTTATTTTATAGCAGAAATTTATTTCAGCGCCATCTTTGCTTATTTATTTTTTTGAGCTTTTATGTTGCTTTGTAACTAGCACTATGCTCTTGGTTTACATGTTTAAATACTCCAGACTTTGCTCGGGTACTTTTTTAAATATTCAAACTCGAAAAACACATGCCGCCAAAGCTTGGCATCCCTTTTTAACATTGAGCGGTAAAGTTTCTAAAGTCCTTTCTTAGTGTTTATCGATGCCGTTATAAAAATAGTCTATCAACATTTTAGCCCTTTAGAAGCAGCGCTTGGATCTTGTCTGAAGAAGTAAGGAATAAGTATGTACCGAAATTTATTTTATATCCAAAATCTTTAAGATTTTATATATTCTTAAACAACATTAATTAAAAACAAAAAAGCAAAATACGAACGTCTATTTATAATTTGCGTGATGAAAATACGTGCGGCGAGCATGCTGGCAGCAGATATTGTAGTTCAATCCGGTTCGTTATTGACAGACATCAGCAAATAGTTCCTTCCTACTCGTAAAGTTTCAAAATCCCAAAGGAAAGGTAACCTGATAACTATGGAGTTTGACATTTGTTTTGTCGCTTCTATTTAATTATTCTGTTGCTACTTGCTCGTATTCGCACTACCTAGTCAAATTCTCAATAGTCAACACGAAGGAAAAAGCATGACTAAAAAGATTTTATTTAAAACAAGTTTGAAATCTCGATATTTATTAAATTATTAATTATTAAACATATTTTATCGTTTAATTTTTTTATCTAATAATAAAAAAATATTTATTAAAATACTTAATATTTACAAAAAAAACTCTTCCTCTTTATATTACTAATATATGTAATTCTAGTAACCATATATTTTAGTGCATGTAGTGCAAGTAGAGAAAGACAATTATCGTATTTGTATAGTTTATGTTTTTCTAATATTTCTTATATCAAAGTTATTTTTTTAAAGGAAATTCTTTAAAAAATTTGGAGTAATTTTAAGGTAGGATATAAATCTAAGAATTATTGCGGGACTCGAAAGTAAGAGTCGAACGCAGTGGCTTTATGTTACAAATATACGAGGGGATTTGTTCGGTGACTGTTCCTGTAGCTAACGCGCGGCAACTCGCACCGCCTGTGAATTGCTCTATAAAACAGAGCAAGCGCGACCGGCCGCTGCGCGCTGACACTCGCCACCTTTATATAGCTTTGAGAACAAAAATTATGGCTCATTAATGCTATTTTATTCGGTTTTTAATTATTTTTGGTTACTTTTGTCACTCATTGGATAACGCTGTTATCATTATTGATAATATTATATACTAGCATTGTCCGCGGCTCTGCCCGCGTTCAGATGACCAAAAACCAAATACTTAGGTTTCACATATTAGTATACTCTTACAATGTAGTTTTCGTATTTTTCTTAGAAATGAGACATTTTCCCGCGGTAAAAAGTATTATATATGTTGACCCGGATAACCAGCTATCATCATACCAAATTTCATCAAAATTCCTTCAGTGGTTTTTTCGTGATGCGGTAACAGAGAGACAGACAAAAATTCTAAAAACTATAGATTCGGTCTCTGTATCGATAATAAAGACTATTTCAATAAGATTTTCCTAAAAATATTTAATGTACAGATTCGGCTTAGTTACGATTTTATTATATGTATAGATAATTGTATTACTTAGATGCCTGATATATTCTAAGTGAAAAAAAGACACTTCACGGTTAATTTCCATTAATTTTAATATGCCTCATGCACTTATCAATTATATAAAAATAATTCAACTTTCCTCAACCTCAATATATTAATGAAATCTTCGTTTTATATATTTAGATACCGCGTATTATTCAATTATCACTATACTGCGATAGCCTTATCAGTAGGCATGTATGTATAATTATATGCCAGTAGCGAAGGGTGAAATTTTAGCAGAGACAAGCCGTTCCAAATATATACAATTTTTATATACGTATTAATGCAGAAAGAAATAGAGCTATTATAATATACATTTATATTTCCAAAAGAACATTTATACATTTAAAAAATTAAATGTACCTATGTAAAATTATAGCAAAGTAATTTTAAGGTAACTGGTAAGACGTCTTGTATGGACCCTTCGCCACTGGTATATATATGTTGCATGTAAATTATATATATTTCGTCAATATGCAAATGGCCTCAATACGCAAATGCTTCAAATGACAAGATTTTTCTCTGGTTCCAAAGAATATAAGATATTATTGTAGGAGCCTTTAAAGAGCAGTAAACCAACGAACATGCCCACGAAAGAGCTCTGTGACCGCCTGCCCTATATAATTAAATCGTCTAGGGCTAGGCTCACAAGAGAAGAAGGAGGAGTTTGAAGAGATGAATTTGAATTGATTAGACCGTGCTTTACATTTTAGGTTAAACTCAAAAATGGTTCAAAAATAAAAACCTAACATAATTTTCTTAGCTACATATGTAAAAATAATTTAAAAAACTACTATTTTATTTATCACTAGCGATTACATCGTGCTTGACCTAACATAATTACTCTTCGCAAATTGGATAAGTATCAAAACCATCAAGAAATAGCCTCCGGCATTTGACGTGCCTGCGAGCAGCCTGTAAGTGTTTGTATGTTCGCAGTTTGTGAAACGATGCACTATACGAGTACAATCTGCATCAACCTAGTCAAATATTTATTCACCGCAAATAAACATAAAGTATTATAGCTGATATGATTTTATAAATAAATAAAATTAAGTGAACCGAGAGCGATTCCATACCTACTGTGAACTAATGAATTCGAATTCTGAGAATTACACTAAGTGTCAAAGTATCGCGTTTTAAATAATAACAAAAAATTTACCTAAATTGGCCAGAGCTCTACCTCCAGAGACTATGAGGGTCTTCAGAGGAATGTTTCTAAAATTGTCATAGTATCCAGATCCTCATGCAAGTTTGGCTTGTACTTTACCCATTTTTTTCAAGCAGGCTACTTAATTTCTACAGTTACAAGAAGCCTTTTCAGATACATCCATTGTTGATAGATATTTGTGATTGCCACGATAGAGACATTATGACGCGCTAACAACGTTCGAGCTGCATATATATTGATAAAAAAATACCTAGTATATATGCTCTTTTAATCTTTTTTAATCAAAGTAGAATAACATTATTTGTGACACACGCTGTTTGGAGATAGACTTGGAATCACCTTAAAAGTAATTAACGCATCTTGAGACGGAATATTTCCATGAAAATATATAGATTGTGATTCCATAATTACTGTCAAAATACAGTCTATTCAGTAAAAATAGAACCATTAAAATCTCAAAAACCTCTGAAGGTATGTCGCAATATACTTACACAAAAAATATTGCACACCTTAATTAAGAAAATCGTTTTTTTTTTAAGTCGGTTGAAAATATATATATATATATATATATATATATATATATATATATATATATATATATATATATATATGAAAGCATGAATATACGACAGATGGAACAGTCCCCGGGGCCGGGAGTTCGTCTTCGACAAAAGGAGCTCGCTTACAAAAGGAGCCAAATATAATCGCTTATGCATCTACTCTGCGGGCACATTAATTTATGGTACCTTACATGGAAATTGATCAATAGGTAGTTAGTAGATACAGGTTTTACACATTTATGTTTTCTATATTATACATTTAATCTACATATATTATAAAAATCAATTGCCTTTCGTTAGTCTCGGTAAAACGCAAAAACGGCTGGATCGATTCGAATAATTCATTTGAAGTGAAATTCCTTTAGAATCGTTGTGGTTTGAAACTCGATGAACGAAAATGCGAAATGAAAAAATAATGATTAAATAAAATAAAAATCGAATCGTGTATGTATGTTTCCTATGGACTACAATGTTTTGTAGTCCATAGGAAACATACATATATACACTGGAGCTATTTTGATGTTTTCAAGTAATCTTCAGATTAGCAATTAGAATCTTTGGGGGAAGCCTATGTCCAGCAGTGACTGTGTTTGGGCTGAGACGAAAACATTTTATTCATACTTATGTACGTTTTTAATTTGTCTTGATATATTTTATTATATCTTTTTACTGACTATATACATAAAATATAAATACTTATTTTAAACAAAGTAAATAATAAGGTATTTCTAAATATGTTTCCAGCAAGCGCGCCGCAAGCACCTGAGGCCGCAAAGCTTTGTCGACTTCCTAAGTCTTACGTTGAATCTCCACAAAGTCCCAACTTTTCAAACGATTTCTTTGATGAAACTATTTCTGGAACTATTCTTGTACTATTACTATTAAATTTATTAAAATAAGTGTGAATCATCCTTTATTGTTGTTTTGTGTCTTGTTTATTTGTTTTTCCATATTTCTTTTTCGAACGGTCTTCATAATACAGTTAACTTCTTAATACCAATCTTAATTTTTAAAAATTCGTGATGATGTTCATAATATATTATATTTTTTCTTAAGCAAAACATATATTGTGCCTTAAGGCAATCAATGTTACGTTATAGGCCACATTGTAGAGTCAGCTCACGGAGACGTTTGTAAACAGGAATTGTTTTTATTGTAGTTTCCTCACAACCGCTCATTAGCAAGAGCTATTATTAATATGTTACAGCGAAACACGAACAAAAAATATATAATTTACCTGAGCAAGGTTCATTATCGTTTTAGTTTTTGCGTAAAAAACCGTCTGATGCAGAAATTATGTACATTGTTCATTACCTATGTATGTGTCTAATTTGAAAATTTAGACCAATATTTTTCTAAAAATAGATTTTTAAGTTATTAGCTTACTACGAAAATTTAAGAAATCAAATAACTAGAGCCTTAAGTAAACCTTAGGAAAAAGCCTTGTAATAATTATTAATTACTAATTAGTATGTATCTTGTGTTTATTATATAACACAGGTAGTATCTGTAGCCGAAGCCCGCGGGAGCTGAGCAATAGATCGCAATGAAAACACATTTCCTGCGTGTGTAATGTATGGGCCGGCGGAAACAATTGCATCGGTGCTAATCCCGCTGATTGCTCCCGACGTAGAGACCCGCGCCGACTCGCACGAACAAACATTGTGGCCAACTGTAGTATATTGGCATTACATAATTGCATAACTAAGTAATAACGGGCTCGTTTAGTGTACTTCATCATTTATTACTAGAATTTCGTGCTGGGAGTTCGAAGAGCACAGAACACGTATAGTTATATATTCATAATAGGTACGTTATAGATATTTGATGCAAATATAGTACTCGTATATGCCATACCATATTTGCATCAAAATTTCATAATTGATTTAGTTGAAGATTGTTGGAATTTTAGTGGTTTTTAGCTTTTTATAGTAATTATAATGTGAGCGAAGGTCACTAGTTCACACGAGGCGGCTGTGAGTGTCGTTATACGAATGTTCATCGCAGTATCCACGACACTAGTGCAGCGTCGAGTTATATCCAAAGTTATGAACAAAGTGATAAGTCAATATTAAATACTATGATATTATATCCTTATTGACAATGGTATTAAATACAGACTTACCATTAGTTAAACATATAGCCTCGCGGACATTTTGTGGGAGTTGAGTACTATGAAGTGTGAACATGTAGTAAATTATATTATGCGTCATCAACAGTTTTCGCAGCGCACACCAAATAATGACTTTTATGTTTTAGCTTGTGTGTGCGAGTGTGTGTGAAAGGTTTTCTAAAAAGGTTAAATAGGTTTTAAGTTTATCCATTACAAAACAACGCACAAATATACAAAAAAAAAAAACAAACTTTTTCCCATTATAATATTAGTTTAGATTTAAATGTATTTTTATATAATCAAATTTATTTTTATATATAAAATTTTTAGATCTCCATCATATAACGAACACGGCCTGTACCATTACATACTATCCCTTTATAGACGTAGATAAAAAATATATCATAATGTCATAGTACATTATGTACCTGTAGAACGCACCTACATAAATAACACGAATATATCTAATAAAGAACTTTGAAAATAAAATATCTAAGTCAGTTTTAGAAAGTAATACCTTATAATTTAGTGACCTCACAAGAGACCATCACTTGGATAATGAAGCACCTAACGTGAAACTAAGTGATCATTTACCGCAATTACTATCATTGCAGGAAAAGACATAAGAAATTTTCTAAAAACAAGATTACTCGCGCACAAATTATATATCGCTTAAGATTATTAGATAACAAAGTAGTAGTTCATAATAAACAGATATTATATTCTCGATATCAAAAACAAAGTTTCTAGACGAGTTTATCTATCTGACTGTACAATTTACACATCTTATAACTCAATGCGTGCGCCGCGTCCGTGTCACGACCCCTTTTTTTGCAGCTAGGCGGATCTTCTTTTTAAATTTAAAAATACTTGTTCTAAACGTCGCGGATAAACTTATTTTAATCCTGCTATAAAAGGTCCTGCTGTTTATGCTTGATTAGAATACTCGTAATATAATAGAATAGAATACTTATTTATTTTTCACCACAAATAAAATAACAATATTTATAAATACTAAATTCAGTAGAACTAAAAGTATAAATAAAATAATAATTAAGTACAAATAATTGTTTTATTTAAATGTGATTATGATAGTCGATAAAATCCTTTAGACCCGCAATGTTGAATTCCTAAAATTTTGAACAGTAACAAATTATTAACACCTAACAAAATTAACAGTATCACCCGCTGGGCTAATCTGAAGATTACCTGAAAATTTCATCAAAATCGCTTCAGCTGTTTTGGAGTATAAACATACATACATACATCGATTTTTAATTATTTAATTCATCAACAATTTAAATTGATTTATTGCTCGGCAAATGGAGTCTTTTATGAAAATTTAGTTACACACCGACTGCAGCGCCGCCTACTGGGTCCATTTGTAAACTCAAACCTTGCAGGGAACCACTCGTATATACACAAAAAATATCATAAAAATCATCCCTGCCGTTTAGGAAATGATCAGTGGCACACCGACTGCAGTGTCACCTGCCCGTTTCAATTGTATTTTCAAACCATCCAGTAGCCCATTGTTATATACACATAAAATTTCATCCAAATCGGTCCAGTCTTGTAAGAAGAGTAGGTTAACAAACACCCCTACAGGAGAATTATATATTATACTAGCATTGCCCGCGGCTCCGCCGACGTTCAGCTGACCAAAAATTTTAAAATCAAAACAAATTTCAGTAAATCAAATTCTTAGGTTTTACATATAATTATACTCTTGTATTACAGTTTTTGTATATTTTTTTTCAGAAATGAGATATTTTCCCGCGGTAAAAAGTATCCTATATGTTCACCCGGATCATCTATCATCATACCAAATTTCATCAAAATCCCTCCAGTGGTTTTTCCGTGATGCGGTAACAGACAGAAAGACAGACAGACAGACTCTCTGTCTGTCTGACAGACAAAAATTTTACAAACTATAGATTCGGCATCTGTATCGATAATAATGTCTATTTGAATTAGATTTTCCAAAAAATATTTAATGTACAGATTCGACTTAGTTACAATTTTATTATATGTATAGATTAAGATTTATTGATACTATTATTCACACAAATTGTTATTATGTATCTATGTACGTGTAGTATTAAACTTGGAAAATGTTTCTATATTATCATCACAAACAAAATACTTTGAACTCGTCCTTTGCATTTTAACTGGATCGGCGAAAAGGAGTAACCATATACCTATGGCTTGACTTGACTCAAGAAAGCAAACACTTCTATAATTTGATTTATAATTTAAAATTATAAGTATAAGAGTGCAGTATGAAATTAAAATATCGGCAATATAACAAAATTCCATCAAGGTGTATAAACGTAGCCGTGACCGTAACCTATCCCTCTGTCCGGTTGTCCTTAGCCTCGACCGCCGCAATCGCGAGTACAAACATTGTATTGTAAAACTTTTAAACGTTACAGCCGATGCAGTCTGTTAATGATGAAACAGTTGGTAACATTTTCAGAAATGCCGAAACTCCACGTTATATTTTTAAGAAGAATTCAAATGGAAAGTAGTGACTCACCCAAGCGTTCTCGTTCTTTACACATTTTTAAATATTCATTGTATGATTCATAAAACCAGTTATCATTATGACAGATTATTGACCACTCGCTTGTGTTGTTATAAGATTGACATGTCTGTGTGTGGCATCGTAGCTCCCGAATGGATGAACCGATTTTGATTTTGTTTTTTTTTTTTGTTTGAAAGGTGAATTATTAGTCGGGAGTCTAAACGAATTGATGGATTTTAGCTGGAGGAGTGTCGTAGGATTCGTCTTACTTAATTGTGAGAGTGACACTGGGTATAACAAAATTATGAAAATGAAAATGGCCGATTTTTGGCGCCATAATATGTCTTCAATAATTTTTTTTTTCCTCAAAATTTTTATCGAGTGGCGTATTACAATAAGGGGTTTTATAAATGCCTTACAAAAATATAAATTTATATGTTTAAAATTTAAATGTAATTTGGAATGAGAGATGCTAAAAAACAACAAATAATTCAAAAAAAAATATTTACAAGAATAAAAATCCCAAATGCATAAAAAGCAAATTAAAAAGATGAAAACAAGTTGACGAAAGAACATAGTATTATGCAGCGGAGACATACATACATACACGCAGCTATTAAAAATTTGCACATGTAGGTATGTCTCCGACAGCATAAATAGTATGTTCCTTCGTACACTTGTTTTCATCTTTTGAGTTCGCTTTTTAAGCAGTTGGTTATTTTTTTATTTTTGTAATTATAGTTATAAAACCAACTAGATAAACATAATAATATGTAAACATTTAGAGGCTTGTATGTACACACACACATTTAAGTATGCGAACAATCACGATGACTCGACAAGATAGTAAAAATCATAACAACACTTATCTCCATAGTTCATAGTCCACTATTATTTATATCCCACTTTAATTAATCTGTCTACAACAACATACTATAATATTAAGTGATTTTTATCTTGGTTGGACCTGCTATTACATTAATTGTAAATAATCATGTATTTTAATCAATCCAGCAATAAACTGTTATTGTTTTCATTCGCTAATTTTAATTAAAAGTATTCCTTAAAGTATAATAAGATTTTTGTGGTGCGAGAACTTCTATGTTTTGAAAAAGAAAATAACTTATTTCAAAATCTATAAATTTTTTTTTTTAATGTAGGTGTTTATGACTAACAGAAATAATCATTTTAATCTAACATGTTATAAAGATTTTTATATGCATGAGTTTCTACGTACAATTAAAAGCAAAATACTACAAACCTACCGAGTCCCAAATACTAAGATAGATAAACGATAGACATCCACACCATCCAACGAAGGTGTCACAAAAGTAATAATAACCGATTTTAAAGAGATACAGCTAAATTATTTCTCTATTAAAATAGCCAGATAAATAGAATTATTATAATATTATTCTTACCGTTACTGAGTAAACAAATACAGTGGTTAATTTTACACAATATGTAAAAAAATATTCTTTACCTATTTAACTATCTGTAACTATCATTCAATATTAGTCAAGGTTTAATATTATTTATACCTAATTAGTATTTATATTTTTGTAAGCCATTTATAATTGAAACGACAATATAAGAAATTCCTAGCTCTTGATATTATGTTATCCAATTTTCATTCGCTTTGATCTCCGCTAGCCGATACCTGCTGGTCGAGCGCGACGCGCAGACACGCGCGTAATCATCTCCTTCACATTCTTCATTTTGACAAATGCTCGAAATATATCCAAATCGAATCGCTACATCGATGCGTGACGAAGGAACTATAAGAGAACACCTGCGGTGGAAACAGAAGATATAGATGTTCTCTTATAAGAAACTCGATTAAATATTACATAGATATGCATATATGTATTACTTGAACAGCTATAGGCGCTATACTTAGATAAATTTTAATTTATCACTAACACTTATGGTAAAACACAAAACAAAAATAGCTAGGTACGCTATTTTACTGTCCAATCATTTGGTGGTTTTATTTGGAAAAATAAGAATTTATATTTATATACATGCTCTATATGTGGTTCTTTGAATTAAAAAAAGTATTTTGAAGTCGTCAACTGCTCGATGCTATTCACTCAATATGGCGAGTGATAAAATAAAAACTTTTTAACAAAAAAATAAAAACCGACTTCAAACAAAAGCACTAAAAAGTAAAAAATAACTGATTGGTAGTTTTCATTTGCTATACATACCTAATCAAATATTTTCGAAGTCGGTGTGCTTTGCTTTGTATGGGCTGGCACCGATTTCGAAAATATTTAATTAGGTATGTATTTAATAGGTAGGCTTTAATTACTTAGCCAAAGCACACCGACTTCGAAAATATTTGATTAGGTATGTATAGTAAATGAAAACTATCAATCAGTTATTTTTTACTTTTTAGTGCTTTTGTTTGAAGTCGGTTTTTATTTTTTTGTTAAAAAGTTTTTATTTTTCTCTTTTTAGTGTAGACAGTAGTAGCAAAGTAAGGATTCTAGCGTGTTAGGCTTGTCAAATCAAACAAAATAAGCCCAAACTCAAAGTATCTACT
The DNA here is from genome assembly GCA_951806755.1 of Brenthis hecate. Taxonomy (NCBI): domain Eukaryota; kingdom Metazoa; phylum Arthropoda; class Insecta; order Lepidoptera; family Nymphalidae; genus Brenthis; species Brenthis hecate. The sequence continues at coordinate 7,104,872 of OX638277.1, forward strand.
ATTAGCCGTTGAAGAGTTCCACCTATCCACCTTCTGGCCTTGCCATCAGATCAGGTCAATAACACCGAACCACTGTACTATCAACGGAAATAGAAATACTTGCAAAGTTTCAAGTCAATATGACAATTAAAAGTAGGTTAAATTCATCATTAGTTGTTTTTCCACCCTTAGGGGTGGTATTTTTTTTTTGAAATTTAAATGGGACCAATCTGAAAGTATACCCTTTCGAACAAAACAAAAATTGTCCAAATCGGTTAATAAATGACGGAGTTCTGAGGTAACAAACATAAAAAAAAAACATACAGTCGAATTGAGAACCTCCTCCTTTTTGAAGTCGGTTGAAAACGTGGCAGCATGTCAAAATCTATAAAAATAATAAAAATATCTTTTTACAAAAAAATCTAGATCACCTTTTCGATAGTAAACGTAGAAAGTTTCAGTAGGTTATTATTTATTTATATTTATAAAATTAAATAGACAGATTAACATGCAAAAGTTAATAAGGTAACTAAAGTATCAATGTAACAATGCCCGGGAGTCGGGACGAGGCGCCAACAAAAGAGCACGTCATGATGACTCTCGACAACATAATATTCGCAACAAAGATTTAAATCACTTAAAGTAAAAAAAGACGGAAGAAGCTCCTTTAGAATTAGTATCTGTTAAGTGCAAAAGAGCCGACAGAGCATGACTTGCAGTAACACTTAAGTGGAACTAAAATTCATCAGAATTTGATAATTATTATAAATTACAAATTCTTCTTATGTCTTCTGATGAAATTTCTGATATTTTAATGAAAATTCTAGAACCTTTTTTAATAATCATATAGAAATACATAATATGTTTAGAACACACATTTTTTCAGCAGTTAAAAAATACCTAGTAGTTTTAAGACAAGTAATAAATCAAATATTAAATATTACATAATTGATCGTAAAAGTAATAATGCACAATATAATTATTTCATTAATGTGCAAATATTATCAACTAAGACATAGGGGGCTATCTTATCTCCGAATGTACATACTGCTTAGCCTAGTGCTTATATTATAGTACTAGTATTGCCCGCGGCTCCGCCTGCGATCAGACGAACAAAAACCAAATTCTTAGGTTTTACATATTAGTATACTCTTACGTCGCAGTTTTTGTATTTTTTCTCAGAAATGAGACATTTTCCCGCGGTAAAAAGTATATGTTGACCCAGGTAACCAGCTATCACGCCCGGGGGAGAAGCCAACTCCTACCGGGCGCGTCCCCCTGGTGGCGGATAGGGGAATGCCATCCGCTTAGGGCAGCGGGTGGTACCGGAGAAATCCGGCGCGGACCAAATGGCTTGGGTGGGGCCGCTCGTCTAGGCCTCGAGCCGAAGGCGTTGCGGCCACCGGTGGTGGGACCGCTTGATCCCACAATCGGATGATGGGTGCCGGTTGCGGGACTGTAGTCGCAGGCCCGCATCCGGCGGAGGGGTTTGCCGCGGCGGGAGAGAAGTGCCGGTATTTCGGTGCGCCATTCTCCCTACCTTCCGCGGCCTAGACGGGGCCGCCACCGTTTGATGGCGGACGCTGTGGGGCTGCAGGGGAAGAGGAGTGTCGGTGTTTCGTTGCCGCTCTCCCTGTGCTCTGCAGCCGATTGGAGGTGGCCCACTTCGGTGGGTGGAGGTTAGGTTTAATGGGGCTGCTCCGGGTACCTCTCTGGCGTAGCAGAGTTGACTGTGGAGCAGCCCCATTGATTTAGTGGTCTGCCTAGCGCTTAGACCGACCTGCCGCCGGGGCGCTGTAGTAGTTATGCGCAAGCGATCCTGCGGCGTCACACTAAGGCGGGGGGAAGGGATGTCGGGTTTTAGTGGGTAGTACCGGCTCTTCTAGCCGGTGAGCCCCACATCACCACCTGGGGGATCAGGGGGATCAGGTGCTATGCGTAAATGCATTTCCCGACGATAAAAATAAAAAAAAATAAAAAAAAGGTAACCAGCTATCACCATACCAAATTTCATTAAAATCCCTCCAGTGGTTTTTCCGTGATGCGGTAACAAACAGACAGACATACAGACAAAAATTCTAAAAACTATAGATTGGGCCTCTGTATCGACAATAATGTTTATTTCAATAAGATTTTCCAAAAAATAATGTACAGATTCGGCTTAGTTACAATTTTATTACATGTATAGATTATAAGAAAAATATGTATGTATAAGGATGACCCTAATTCCTTAAACTCTTTTGAATTCGTATAATATACAAAACTCTCTCTTCAAACTACGCGGGAAATTCGCAATTCATCAATTTTACGAAAATTATCGTAAGCTAAAGCTTTTTCAATATCAGTGCAAAATATATAATGTATGACGATCAATACTATTATAACAAGTTTTGTGTAACTCATTTTAGCGACTGGCATCAAGTGCACAGCACACAAGCTCGTCCATGATGTAGATATTATAAAATATAAATCTATTCCCGAGTCACAAGCCTCATTTTTTGCCGAGCTCCGTCACGACGCCGCGCGGCAGATTCGCCTCCGCTGCCAACTCGCATGCCATTTACATAATATGCTCTATGTACTTATTATAGTAATTGAAACTACGAACATTACTCGTTTACTTGTGTTATTTAAAATCTCCGCTATAATCATAAAACTAATTGCAATTTCCTGGTGACGTGATGCTATAAAGCAATTTTCTATTATGTAAAATACTACCATTGTAATATTCAAAAGGCTATAATTGCATTGATTAAATATTATACAAAAAATTACGATAGATAGAAAAACCCATATTGCTATAGTTTTCAATATTAATATGTTGGGACATTAACGCACAGCACCATCTAGTTCCATGGTAAGCTACGAGGCTTGTGTTATGGATACCAGATAGTTGATACACTACACATATATGTATGACTTTAAAATACATATTATAAATATAAACACCCATGACTGGAATACAAACATTCGTACTCATCACACAAACGAATGTCCCCAGCGGGACCCGAACCCGCGACCGTTGGCACAGCAAGTGGGGTCATTACAAACTGAGCCAAACGTGTCGTCAATTAAATATAATTATTTTGTATCCTTGTAAAAAAGGCGTATGAAGATTAACATGCATGTGTTTAATTGTGAAATATTACAGTAATTCCTTTATAATGTGCGATGTGACTCATAAATAGACAAGGAACGACGCCAGGAGTACCTTTGAATTACTTATGATGGCGCCGAGGCCTAAATTGTAAGAAATTAACCTCGATTTTAAAAGCATTTGTTGTTAAAAAGCTCCATCGGATGGCAACTAATGCGTCGTAACTGTAAAGCCGGAGCAAACAAAATCTCTGCCGCGTGTAATTGACGAAACTGTCCAATTCCGAGTTATTTACGGACACGCGATGTTCTATTCGGAGTATATTTTTCTCAACGAGCTTTCATTGACACACGAAGACAAAACGGTTTGATTTAATTAAACATTTCTTTACGGAACCAGTATAGATATAGACTAAACATCAGTTCAAAACCCTGCCCTCGCTTTGTACACGCGTCTTAGCACATTAGCAATATGCTACTAATTTCATATAAATAATGTTTATTTTTATATACGCACAATTTTGATTGACCCGTCAGAATGTCACTGGCAATTCCTCGATAATTCGGTACGATGTCCCCATGACAATTTCGATGAAAGAATGTTCTCATACATACATGTCAGAACTCAGAGACATACATACGAGTATGTACATCTCGCGGCAAGGATGAAACGTGTATGTCTCCGACTGCATAATACTATAATATTCCTTCGTGAACTTGTTTTTATCTTTTCAGTTGGCTTTTATGCAGTCGGTTTTTTTAATTTTATAATATTCTAGCAGAACCCGCGGTTTCGCTCGCGCTAAAACTATGAAAAAATCTCTAAAAATGTAGGTTACCTACATAGGTTTCATAAACATTTTCACTCCCTATTTTACCTCCTTATAGGATGAATTTCAAAAAATGCTAAAACACGTATTTATGTATTTGTATTGAAGAACATTAATACCAAGTTTCAAGTAATTCTGATCACAAATTACTTTTTGGATTGTATTATAACGTGTTTTCCAGTGGGAATTAGATGATCTCCCGCGATAAAAAGTAGCCTATGTCACTCTCCAGCCTTCCTCTTACCAATACGTCACCTCGTTTCTACGTGAAAGAGAGACAAACAAACAAACACACTTTCACATTTATAATTTATTTATTAATAAATAATATTAGTATATTTTTCTGAGCGGAACCCCTAATTCTTTTTCTAAACTAAAAGTAGCCTATGTTACTCTCCATAACATCAGCTATCTTCCAGTGAAAGTCCCATCAAAATCAGTCCAGCCGTTTCAGAGATTATCCGGAACAAACAAACAGACAAAAAATTAAAAAAATGTTTTTCAATTTTATTTATCTTTATAGATTTATTTATTCAATATATTTTTGTAATAAATCGCTTATTATCTTCCTAGAGCATTTGTCACATACATAAAATGTAAACCGTGTCAATCTAGAAACAAAGCCCTAACGACAATATGTGAACGGGCCAAGTAGCGTATGCGCAGGAACTCGTTGCGCTACAAACAAACCAACGCCTTATAGCTAGCCACTAATAGCGCGCTCGTTCGGGAATGCTATACTTGGCGCATGCACTCGCATCCGCCGCCGGCGACGCTCGCTAATAACAGCGTGTCTCTTACATTACAAGTTGCAGTTAATAATAATCTAATATTATTTGCTACAACTCATTAATCTTGTTGTCATCTTAATAGAATTATGTGATACCTACTTTATTTTCATTTTTTAATCGGTAAATAATTAATGGCATATTACATACTATTTTTACTATCTTCATTGGCATGCCACCAATTTTATATATGTATACAATAATAATATACTCATCATTTAAGTCTTCTCATTCTTCAGGCGTATGAGGAGACTTACAAACACTTGTACCTATTCTTTTAATTGTGTGGCCGCGGAACGTCGTTCAGTCAATCAACATTAAATACGAGTAACAATAAAGCTAGTAGCTCTCACTGCTATTATCGCTCGGATTGTGATTGGGAAATAGCCGACATAGAAACGCTCTGATTCCTAGGCGGCTATAATCGGCGCCAGCGTGCGGCCCACACCCGCGCTCTACCCTCCCGTTCATGAACATTCTTCGGAGCTCACATTTTCATAAAAGCTTACCAGATAATATGGAAATAATTATAAAAAAAACAATATCTTTGTCTGAGTGAACAGTAAGAAACGTAACAAATACGCCAATAGTCAAATAGCCCAAAAAAAACTTATACATTTTCAATAATAAATTGGATGTCTATGCTAGTTACTTTAATGAAACAATGTGAAATCACTAATAATTTATTTACAACTATATGTACAAGGTTTCTGCTAACATACAAGTATCGTAAGTCGTCGTCACGTGAGGTAGAGTCCCAGTAGCAGCGCCAGCCACGCGCAGAGCGGCGCGAGCGATCGTCGCGCCGCAGCGCTCACCCGCGCCACCGCCTGGTCGCGCTGCATTGTCTCTATCTCCCCTTCTATAGTATACAAATATAACTCTAAGTATAATTCCACTATCGGACCACTATTATAATTGCGAAGGTTTGTATGTACATATATGTATGTGTGCGTGTGTGCATGTTTGTTGCTCCCTCTCGCTTAAAACGGCTGAATTTAGATGTAGAACACAGATAGAATATGACTCGAAGTATGACCAGGCTTCTGTTTAGCACCTGGATAAGCCAAGTAACGACACCGATAAAGAGTAAGTCGCTAGCATGAAGTGATTCAACTATGCATATAATAAAAGTGTAACTGGTCGCTGTCTGTACAGGGAAGATATTTGAGAAAAACTATCATTTGGGGTCTTTATTTACGCAATAGAACTCAAAACAATGACTTTTAGAATGTTTGTCTGTTTGGTTGGTCTGTGCGTTTGTGCGCGCTAATCTCAGAAACGGCTAAACCGATTTGGATGCGGTTTTCATTAATATATTATGGTAAGCTTCACTTAACATAGGTATAGTATTTGTTATATTTCAATCGGTTCGTAAATAAAAAAGTAATGTCAATTTAAAGAATCATCTAGGGACGAACCAGAGCGGAGCGAGTGTGAGTCGCTAGTTACATAATATAATACAGTAATAGCGGCGACCACACCACACAGATATTTGGTATCTTATTCAAATATACAAACATCCACAGGAATCACTAAATGCGCCCAAATTAAAAGTAGCCATGTCATTTAGGGAATCTACATTGCATTATATTCATGAAATTAAGAAGAATAAGTCAGTGAGTGCCAGCATGCCACGATCGTCAACATTCTTATATTTTTGCACCAACCTTCGCCTTTCAAGTCAATCAACGTTACTCCTTGTGAGACACTAAAAGAGCCCTTAAGCTCTATATTTTTGTGTTAGCAGTTTAGCATTTCAAAATGCCTTTGTTCGAAGTCAGATTTCTTTCAACCCACGTGTCCGCTTAAAAAACTAGTTGATATCGTAGCAACAGAATTCTTTGGCAAATTATACAAAAATGTTGACAATACCTATTTTTTAATGTATGGACGACTTAAACTATGCCATTCGAAAGAGATAAATGAATGAGGAAAGTAAATGTATTATTAGTAATGCCTTCGTAGATAAATTTCTTTTAATTTCATTATTTAGAGTGACCCAAATAACTATCCGAGCACTCATTAAATACAATGCAAGTGTACACGTGTAACCAGCGAGAGGATTTCAGTGGAGAGTATAAAAAGATTTGTAACAGCTTTTCAGAATTTTAGTAGTTTAAACTTAGAAAAAGCTCAGGCATGAAGCTTACGAGGCCACTACACACAATATAAAATTATGATACAATTTATATGTAAAAAATACAAATATTATATCAGGTGATCCTAACTTAGAATGCTTAAAATCTCAATAAAATTATATACAAAAACAACTGTGACTTTTCATTAACCGACTTCCAATTCCAAAAAGGAGGAGGTTCTCAATTCGCCGGAATCTTTTTTTTAATGTATGTTCACCGAATTCTCGATGACGCCTGAACCGATTTGGAATTTTTTTTTATTTCAAAGGGTATACTTTCCAGGTGGTCCCATATAAATTTTATCGAAATCGGTCGAGCGGTTTTTTAAAACATTAATAATAAATATATTTTTTAAATAAATTATTTAATCGAATATGTTATTCAAAAACTTTCTTCTTACAAATTACCTGCTTATTATGTGCACACTAAAGATGGAAAAATAAAAACTTTATAACAAAAAATAAAAACCGACTTCCAGACACTAAAATGTAAAAAATAACTAAACGGAGGTTTTCATTTAGATTAGATATTTTCGAAGTCGGTGCCAGCCTACACTATTTTAAGATATGAATTTCTAATAGGTAAATTTGTATTTTACGTATCGGAATATATTACATTTGCTTTGCATCGGCTGGCATTAGGTATCTATTCTAAATGAAAACCTCCGTTTAGTTATTTTTTACAATTTAGTGCCTGGTAGTCGGTTTTTATTTTTTATTAAAAAGTTTTTATTTTTTTCACCAGTTCGAGTTCTTTGTGCACCAGTTAGAGGCACTGAGTGTTGTATAGCTTTCTTAAGCCATAGTTTTGTCAAACGTCGATCGGAACAAACACCCTTGTATAATATCGAACCGGCGTCCCCCGACACAGTGAGAGTACCCAATAAGACAAAGATACGTGTGTCCACAATGATCATCGTAAAAACTTCTAGACATGAAATGTGAAATTGTACAGTATACACTGTTAGAGCGAATTCTGTAGGTAAAATATGTAGGATTTAAATGAACGGTAAGGAGGTCATTCTCAAATAGGTCGACTTCAAATAGTCAACACCTAATCCAATTTTTATCTTAATCTTGGGCACTCGTTCTAACAACCTGCTCGTACTCGTTCAACTTTTCCGTAATGTAATGTTGATTGGCATAATTATACCTAATATAAACTAAATCACTGAAAGAACAAATGCACTACACCGCCTTTACCCATATTTTAATGAAACTACATCGACACTTAAATTTTGAAACAGAATGTTTATTGTATATCGTGTACTGTAGAGTATATTTTAGAGATTTGTAAGAAATAATAATATTATTATAATAGTCAGTTTCAACATTGAACAATAAATTAATGAGTTTATTTTGTTATGTTTAACGATTCTATAATTATGAAATGATGCAAGTTTTAAATTATCATAATTATATGATATTAATATTAATTAAATTATGTATAAATTGAATCAGAAATTAATATTAATTAATTTCTGATTCTATTTATACATAATTTAATTTATATAATATTCCCATACTTTTTGTATTTATTTTAATTCACTACTTGTATTTGTGTCTATCTTTTATGAAATGTGTGTAGGCAGCACTTAGAATTTATTATTTATTGTAATTATATTATTATGCTTTTGTTAGTGTGTCTTGTTGGTGTTAATAAATAGGTTAGGTGGGTACCTACTACAAATTAACAACAAGATATATGACTTTGGAGTTTCGGTACAAATACCAAATTATAGGCGAGTTTTTTTATTATCACATACAGACAATTCAATTTAATTTACAAGAATATATTTAATTAACAATTCAAAAAGCTAGTAGACATAAACCGTACCCAACACTTCGTAGTCGCGGTCGTCGATGCCATGCAGGCGCAGCCGCAGCGCGGCGCTGCGCTCGCCGGCGACGCACACGTAGCGGCCGGCGTCGCTCGCGCCCAGCGCCGCCAGCGTCAGCCGCGACACCGTGCGCGCCGCCCAGCGCTCCGTGTCGAGCGAGATGCCGCCGCGCGCGCTCTGCACACGTTATGACAACAAATCATTTTATTATTACCTTCCTGACTGATTTTGACCACGGCGGCCAATGTCACTAGTTTTGTACGTATATGTTAACATATGTATTCATATATATTGACGCAAATATTACTCCCTATATCTGACACTCTAAATAGTGTGGTAGGATGATAATTCGATAAGACTAATAACAGATCAGCGCAGAACTGACGCGACCCATGTTCCCCAAGGCACGAGGGAGAAACACCAACAACTTGCCAACTCCGGGCTTGTACTAAGAATTTCTGGCTTACATACAAAATATACGGATTTGATTCGGAAGGTCCTGGATTAGACACTGGGGCCGCCTAAAAGTTACTGAGGTTTTCTGTGACGTAATACTCGCTAGGAGCCCCGTGCCTCGGATAGCACATCTGGCAGAGAGCACTGAAAACTTTTGTCAATTAGATCGCAGTATGCCTTTAGTACTCAAAGACAGTAGTCTGTTACATGACATTTACAGCAATTTTTTACCTGCGGATCGAGAGAGTCTCCTTCATGTAGCCACTGTATGCTCAGTGGGGGCAGAGCGCCCAGCACGTCAGGCGTGGGCGTGGGCTCGTAGCGCGCCTCGCACGCCAGCCGCGCCGCACCTCCCACCGCACCCCATATTACTCCGCCCGCGCCACCTTCGCCGTCCGCGCCTTCCTCGCCCACCGCGCGCACTGACACCGTGGGCAACTGTGACTCTGCTGTATAAAAAATGATAGAAAATTTTACCGTATAGAAAGGAGACTGTTAGTCGTGACTGTGTCTGTTTGAGACTTGTAAGCACACAAAATTCACGAGCATTTTCATTGATTATATTAAAACGAGGACGATGTTTTATCACGTACTAATTTCTTATTCTATTTTAGAAATACATTAAGAAGCTAGATTAAGGACATTTTAAGATAAAATATTTTAAAACTCACAAAAGCTGGGGCGCGGCGAAGGTGAGGTAAGATCTAAGTAATCGTAGCCTCTTAACTACTTACATTATAATATTATACGTTAAAACTATTACCACAATTTACCTCGATCTAATATGATATCTGAGATAGCCGAGCCCCGACCAGCTCATATATATTTAAAGGATTGCGATTCAGAATCCATGCAGACGTTTCTGAGCTTATCAAGCGTTTAATTTGAATTTCAAGTGGCAATGCATCTTGTACTCGGCGCTGAGGTGTAAAGTGAACCCCAGCATTACATTAAAGATTTTGTTATATACATCAATTATGGAGTGGCGGCTGGAGTCTTCTACAAAATCTTTTATACTAACTATTTTATACTAACTATTTTTCAGATTCAGAAAACCTGATGGGGCCATTAACTTTAGACTGAATAATTTTTGTACATAAAGGAAGTGTCAATGCCGACGAATTACGTACGCCGTATTACGTTTGTCCTTAAGTGTGTGTGAAAAGGAATGGAAAAGTTGCTCATAGTAAGTTTGATATATTTCAGTATTTTTGTAAATAGACATTTTAAAACAACCTGACCAAGCCGGGACAGTCAGCGCTTTGGTCAGACTAATCTCAGAAACTACTGTACGGATTTTCATACAGTTCTGGCCAATAAAAAGAGGACTTACATATAGTACTAGTGGACCCGACAGACGTTGTCCTGTCTACACGTCTTTAATTTGAAAATTTCAAACTTTTTGGACAAAATTGTGAATCTAAACCATTCCCAGATCCCCTTGAACACACACAAAAAATTTCATCAAAATCGGTCCAGTCGTTTGAGAGAAGTTCAGTGACATACACACTCACAGAAGAATTATATATATAAAGATGTATTTATGAGAAAGGTTATAATTTTTAAACTTTTTGTGAAAATAACCAGTATGATGATATTTGTGAATTTAGTCGAAAAATGTGATCCCTCTGAGAGCTTCCGCGGTATGAACAGAGCACACACCTACAACAGTGAGATTGAAGAACAAGCTGAGCTTGGGCTCCGTGTTGATCTGGCACTCGTAGCGGCCGGAGTCGGATTCGCGCAGGTGGTCGATGCGCAGCGTGTGCACGGAGCCGGCGCGCTGCCAGCCCTCGTCGCGCGAGGTGAGCACGGCGCCCGGCGCGCCCGCCGCCGGCGCCTCCGCGCACGACACGCGCGCGTCCGCCGTGAACACGTAGCCCGCATGCGTCAGGATCTGCAGGTCGCTCGACCGCACCCACGACACCTGGACGTTTAGAATAGAATAAGATTTTATTTGCGACGCACACTGCTACAGACACAAAACAACAGTTACACTTCTAATTAATTAAATCAATATAAAATTATGTTTTTATCCAAATCTGTTCGGCCGTTTAAGCTTAAAGGAGCATTTAACATACATAAGTATTAGGTACATACAAGTAAATACATACACAATACACACTCATACAAAAATAGTTGTTCTAATTTACTTGAAATAACATATTATGTATAACTCAACAGTTACATTTTAAATAGAAAAAAATTCTATATAAAATAATAGAGTAAACTTGAAAAATATCTATATTTTATAATTTGCCCTTATAATAATCACTTCTCCTCCATTATCATAGTGAAAATCTTATAAATAATTTATTTTTATGAGATAACGAGTCACCCGCGTCCTTACGTGCCCGAGCGAAGTATCTACAATATTACTGAAGTTTTCAGAGGAAATTTTTCCGACTTAATTCACAAATATCATCATACCGGCGGAATTTAATTTATAGTATGTATGTGATGATTTATTACGTATTCCATTTCATCTCAATACTTTTACCATAAATACATCACACGTTATGTTTAATAAAACGTGAATATGTGAGTATAAACTGCTGCGTACAGATACGACGCCAATTATCTCGTATAGAGGCATAAGGCAGTAGTAGTAGCGCTACGCCGTTGGCAGCGAGCACTTCCGGGAAGCAGAGCGCGTGCCGCTATATCGGGAGCGAGTCGATGACCGGCTTTTTCTAATCGCCCGCACGACATCGGACTTGCCGCATTTAGCCGCGTGACGTCCCTCCAAGGATTCGCGAACGCTCCTACACGTCAGCGCTCCCGCACATACCGCCAGCGACCTATACTCTAATGCAATCCGTTTCCCCCTCGACTCATACCTCAGATATTTTCATCCGGGAAACTAATGTGAGCTTTATTTTTATTTCTTCGCCTATATTCCACGCTCCAACGGCTCGATGCTGCCGGCGCCTATAAAACTCATCGCTTTATTATGTTACAAGCATGCCTGATAACTCTTACAATCACGAGCTCCGGGGTCGTAAAATATACACACAATAGTTCATATTCTAAAATTATTATTTATCTATGGCCGGATTATGATTTAACATACCATTTAATTGCTTTAATAATTACTATTAAATTATTGATTTACAAACATAATAGCCAGAAAATAAATTTTATTAAAAATAGTAGATTTTGAATAGATCAATTAGCGATTGTTGGAAGATCGGAAGTATGAAACAAATGAGCGGACTTCCGCAGCACGTGGCGGGCGGTGCGTGACATTGGCAATGAGTATTTTTAGTAGTTAGCGTTGCTCGGCGCCACTCGCACCTCGTCCTGTACTTGTAGATACATGTGTTTTTGATTACCGATACTTCTAGTAGTTCCGCATACCTATACGCCAGCTATACCTGTGACTATTCGCATTCTATTTTAAAACATTTTACCTTTGCAATGTGACAGAGATGAAAGCATACGAGTAACCTCTTTCGGCGCTTGGTATACTTGGAAAAGTATTCAATTAAAATTTAAAATATAAATATTTAAGAACCAATTATTATTTTTATAATTTATTTACAGCCCTTCATGGTCACATCGTTACATGCTTAAGACAATATTAGAGCCGGTAGGGAATGTAATCCTATAAAATAATATTGAAAACGCTGGGATCGGTAATGAGGTAAAATGTTATCCATTATACTAATTAATAAAAAAATCCAAAAAAATAGTATGAAGTATTATATCCGTGTTGGAAAAGAGATAGATTCCGTGATTATACACTCTTATACTATATACTTTACTTATAGACTCCGTGAACTCTTATGAAAGAAATTCAAATATTAAATTTAACTGTTATCTATTTAAAGGCGCCATTGTTGTTAGCTTGTCACCATTATTGTTCCTGCTCTTATTGAGTCTTATTGTAAAGCAAGACGATATGGCCCATATCGTGAGATTTTCAATACATTTACCCATTCTTAATTTACAATAATATTCTATTATTTCCTTTGCTGTAGAAACCCTTGGCAATGAAGACTAAAAGCTAAAAACTTATTAGAAACATAATACTTCATTATATCTCCTCTTCCGCTGACGAGAAGGCTAGCTCGGTTTTTCACCCAAAGGTTTGGCATTACGATTCAACGGTGGATAACAGCTAGCATTCTTGGCACAATTTAACGCGGAAATACCTTGTACAATAATCATTAATTGCATGCTTGCTTAGTTATTAAATATAGATTAAATCTTATTTAATTATATAGAAAATATATTTTGGTTTTGGTTTGCTACAAATATTTTATGTATGCGCAATTTTTCCCATTTTTTTAAGCTTCACTGTTACTTGTGCGTTTTATAATTATTAGGGCCTTAATAGTCGGATTGAAAGCATGGTATGGTATTGGTAGTGTCAGCGAAGAGTCATACGTATCTGCTTTTTTCAAAATTATTAAGGAAAATTACGTAAACAATAAACGTAATATATTTTATTAAAATATTCTGTAAGCTCGCGCTAGCTCAGCAGGCGTGACCAGGGACCGGCCACCGCGCTTCAGCACTGTAATCGGTCTAGTTCCTAAATGACTTTCACGCCCATTACGAAACTTAACAAGGATTATTATGAATACACTATTAGATATTTTTAGTAAAAAAATTAATACTTCCTGAAATCCCGGTTCAAAAATTAAAATAATAAAAAAAAAACGTTTGTTTTATATCCAAAAAAATCAGTTAAACGAGAGTCGAATTTGCATAGGAAGGGTTGTGTACTATCGTGCATGTACTTTTTATTTATATAAAATTTACTCTATAGTAGGTATATGTAGTAGATATATTAATCGATGATCGATAACGAACGTTAAAAATGATTTAATTTTCTTTTTATTTATTTTTATAATTTATTATTATAGCAGCAATAGAAATACGTACTATTAAATGGAGTACTTTCACGGCTTTATTTAATTTATTATATTTTTTAAACTAGATAGGGCTTCGAAGTACTTTCGAAATACATGTTGGTTACGCAAACTTTAAAAATCCTCTAACTCCATAACCATTTTTTGGCTTTATGCTATAAAAATATTTTGTATCTGGGTCGAGGCCTTATGTCTAAAATCGAAATTATCAATATTTATTACTTGTCTGCTTCACGCGGAATGCCTTACGTCCCAAAGGCTAGTTGTACTTTAAACAAACTATATTAATTGACAAATGTGATATAAAATAGAAATCCAGGAAAAAACGCTAGTAAAAAAGGAATTTATACTATTATCCTATGAAATTAAGTCAATCCATTGCTACATTGCCTGACGAAAGAAGTATAAATGATCAAACTTTCATATTAATAATTTTAAGTAAAGAATTATTGATAAAAGGCACCCACCACACGGTCGGCCAGACGCACCACGTTGCAGCGCAGGGCGGCGCTCTCGCCCACACGCGCGAGTACAACCGCCTGCTGCCGCGCGGAGAACGCCGGCCCCGACACTACCGCCACACCTCGCTCTCCTCCTCGCGGCCCTGCAGCAGATTAATACTCTTCAAATATCTTCTAACGCAAAATATATTCATAATACTTTCGCACATTTACGTGAATATTTAACTTAAGTGAATTCGGATTTTGACGTGGTTTTATTTTAAGTTTTTGTTTAGTGGCCAATGTTTTACAGTAAACATGGTCACGGAAGGGACTGATTACTGTAGTTCAAACCGTGACAAAATCCGAAAAGAGTTACCTGATCTTTGAAAGTTAAGAGTCAGGGCAGTTAGATTTTGAGGAGGCTACAACCGTAAACATATATAGTGTATACAAGTATATAAAAAAACAGTTTATCTACATTATAAGCAATCTAATTCTTCTAATCCATATCTGTCTCCCTATTTTGCATTCAACCTAATCGACAGCAGGCAACTGTATGACAAATTTGATGGGACCAATCTTGTGACGCACGACGTGATAGAGTGAACTGGTTACACACAGCGCCACTGCGCTAGGACTGTAGTATTTGGACGCTCCGTGGCACTACTGATATTTAAAGCCATATAACATGAAATGGAACATCTGCCTAATTGCCTGTGTAACTTGCGGCATCACACCGCGATAAACTATGGAGTTATACTCCAGAGTACCACCCGCTATTAGGGCGCAGTTTATTGATAGAATTGGTGAGTTTCCAAAATTATATGTATTGAATGTAATATCAAATATATGTATTTTTTATAGCAAATGATTTGTTCTATCTAGAAAAATATAACAAGAACTTAAATAGAAATAATCTGATCTCTACTATAAGAAGTGACCAAATTATTTCTTTTTGCAATGAATTTTACAATTTCTTATTGTTTTATTAATGCTTAGTGTAAGCTTGCTGCACTAAAAGTATATTTAAAATAACAATCACTCCACGTAACCGTCAAATGCCCCACAATAACCAGAAATTATTGAAACCGGTACAAATGAGCATAACGGGCAACAAGAATGGCTCTACATTCGAGTATCTTCGATACTCCTCTTGTACGCGAAACAGTTCTATTGACTGTATACGTATAACAACGCAACTTCAATGGCACGTCCCGGTCCAATGATTTCATTAAACAAAAATGTTATCATGATTTTAGTTATGAATTTTGAACAGTCAAAATATTTTTTATTTTTAAATATCTATCGAAATATCTATTAGATTTGGTCACGTGTGCGTGGCCTTGCAATATCGACAAAGTAAACAATGAAACAACAACAATATACTCGTCCATCGGAATAGAGCTTGTTTTCGGGATTCTATGCTGTGCTACGTGTTATACTAAAAATAATATAAATTATTAATTACATAAAATACAATTTATATGTATTATTTATATCATTATTTTAATCTGTATGTTGTCGTTCTGGTATAAAATACTTATTTGAGTTTTCTGACGTTGTCATCTTGAGTGGAAAAAGGGCGGGAGTTTTTTTTTTTCCCTCCTCCTTCTTCCTTCTTTTGCATATCAAACCTCGCTATTTTGTACGGGCGATTGATATGTAGACTCTTGTGCATACTCTTTAGTTTTGTTATGTTTACTTCTTCAGTACTTCTGTTTTATGTATCATCAATCATCATCATTTTCATTACTGTGCATACTCTTTAGTTTTGTTATGTTTAAAAAAAGGGCGGGAGTAGCATTGTATTTTGTTTCATGACTTTTAAATAATGCGTCATTCTTTTTTGTAGTGTCGTTTGAGGCGCTACTCTGACTCTGTACAAAATAATAAAAACTGTGTGCTGTTACACCGAATTTTACTTGGCCTACCTGACCTACTTCTGAGATAGACACGTAATATACGTCATCGAGAAAATGAACCCCTTTCAATGTAGCAAGAAGAGTTAACTAGACACAAGACCCCCTGCGAGAAAATGATTATATTCTTATGTAAGGACAATAAAATGTAGGGTACATTTAGCTTACGCTTTACGCTAGGAATAAATTAGGGATAAACTATTTACTGTTTATAGCATAAATTACGAATTGTTTACAAAACTAATAATTGTAAGAGTTAAAATTTCAATTCCAAGAAAAAAAAAACCAAAAATATCTATAGGTAAACTTAATGTACATGTAAAATGAACTATTTCTTAGTATATTTTTACTGTTTTTGTTATTTACCAATACATATCCATACATATAATTAAATAGTAACTTAGAGAAATCTGTACATAAAATATTTTTAAAAACAATATCTGTAACGTATCGTGTACTTCTGTATAGACCCCAAAACAATAGTTATAAAATTTTTTGTCTGTATGTCTGTGTGTTCGCGTTTCACGTAAAAAGTAATGGACCATTTCAACTAAATTTCGTGTAGTAATAACTAATTACACAAGTCAACATTTAGTATCCTAATCCTTTTACTACAAGAAAATCTTTTATTCCCACGGGAAACACAATAACTGGTTTCTTTTAGAAAACATGTTAGCCATGTTACTAACATATTTTCTAAGGATGGCTAAACATGTTAGGTTTAACAAGGTTTAACTTAAAAAGGCCTACAAAAAAATCCGCAACATCAAGCATAAATCTATCTCTTAAGGTACACTCGTATAACTATTTATATGTAAAACGTACCGAGGGTACGTAATACGTAAGTCGCTAGCTAGATATAAACATATTATACAGTATGATAATATGTTATCTATTGACGAGACGAAGCATTTACGATAATGGGTTTATCTAGCACTATTATAACCGCAGTAAAACATTCGCAGTTGAAAGATTGTACATGATAATAGAATAGAGAGATAAGATACAGACAGACAGACAGGTACACAATGTTCTTCATTTTATGTTTATTTAATACTTATTAGAGACTCCCATCTATTGCGAGAAGGTAAAACAATTTGAACGTAACTCTAGTGTTCACCCGCAGAGTAAACAACTCAGTTCTGGAATATTTATTTCAAGCAAAATTTTGCAGATGGCGTTGTTAGGTAAAGCTTATATTGTACGTAAGCATTGTGCGGAGCATTATATGTAAGCTTGCGTTGGGTTAAGCGTTTTAACTTATTCTTATGTTCCTTAATATAT
Source organism: Brenthis hecate (assembly GCA_951806755.1). Taxonomy (NCBI): domain Eukaryota; kingdom Metazoa; phylum Arthropoda; class Insecta; order Lepidoptera; family Nymphalidae; genus Brenthis; species Brenthis hecate. The sequence goes on from OX638277.1 coordinate 7,122,528, forward strand.
TTATAATATAGTTTCTTTCAATAATAGATATTATTAATTATTCATCAAATGATAAAAAGATTTTAAAGTTTCCCTATTTTCAACCGACTTCAAAAAGGAAGAGGTTCTAAATTCGACAGTATTTTTTTTTATGTTTGTTACCTCAGAACTCCGTCATTTATTAACCGATTTGGACAATTTTTATTTTGTTTGAAAGGGTATACTTCCAGATTGGTCCCATATAAATTTCAAAAAAAAATAACGCCCCTAAGGGTAGAAAAACAACTAATGATGAATTTAACCTGCTTCTATTTGTCATATTGACTTGAAACTTTGCAAGTATTTCTATTTCCGTTGATAGTACAGTGGTTCGGTATTCTTGACCTGATCTGATGGTAAGGCCAGAAGGTGGATAGGTGGAACTCTTCAACGGCTAATAGTAGATACTTTGAGTTTGGGCTTATTTTGTTTGATTTGACAAGCCTAACACGTTGGAATTCTTACTTTGCTACTACTGTCTACACTAAAAAGGGAAAAATGAAAACTTTTTAACAAAAAAAATAAAAACCGACTTCAGACAAAAGCACTAAAAAGTAAAAAATAACTGATTGGTAGTTTTTATTTACTATACATACCTAATCAAATATTTTCGAAGTCGGTGTGCTTTGGCTAATTAATTAAAGCCTACCTATTAAATACATACCTAATCAATATTTTCGAAATCGGTGCCAGCCCATACAAAGCAAATTTTATAAAGCAATATTTTTAAGACACAATATTAAGAAATTCTCTCGTGATTAATTTATTACTAGAGTGTGTTTTAGGACGGAAATTTTCATTATATTGGTTTAACTTTCCATCGAAATTTAACTTTATAAAGTTTAACTTTATAAAATCAAAGTCATTTGTCCTTGTTTCCATTCATAATTAATACTGCTAAATTCAAACAGCCAATGCAGTAACCGCACTTGCGAACAAATAGTAGAGTGGAAACATAAAAGGCCTATTTGTAGAGTTGCCCTAAAGACAGGATAAATGTTTCGGTCTTGCACTAATTAATCAAGGGCAAGGTGAATCACTGTGAATGAATCGTGACGTGGCGGAGGGCGGTGCGGAGTGCAGAGTTCTGCACGCTACGCGTCACTGGGCTTAATGAAATAGGTATGTACTCGTACTAGTAATAATTTAGGAACAAAAATGCTATATTATATAAGCTTGTTTATTACTTATTCAAAACTTTGATTTATAACCACATTCTCATTTGTTCTTTAGATTTTTACAAACAAACAACAACACGGGTAGATTCGTGGGCGTAAACTCCTTTCTTACTAAATGCCTGACCTCGTCATATTATACGTCTGAAATTTACAATTATGAATGTAAATCACTCCTGATGTTATCATTGACTGGATATTAATCAACCGAGGGCTGCGTATGATACAGACACGAACTGCAAAATATCTAAAATATAAAAAAAAATCTAAACCATCATTATCTTTCACATCACATATCATTATTATCTTTCTTATTTACCGATTATAAAACTTTTGCATTAGTTTTTATAATAAGAAAATGGAAATATTTTTATAAGAACGAACTGTCCAATTAATGGCCAAGTCGTATATAACCAATAAATAAACCATAGCTTTATACTAGCTGAGCGGAAGCTGCGGAGGCGAAGGATGCGGGCATCGCGTGCTCCATCACATTATGCATATTCATTTCCTAAACATTAATTTTCTTAAAGTCTAATTTTTACTGCTCCGCTGCGTAATATTTATATATAAAAATACGTGTCTAAATTTTACAATTGGTATAAAGGTTGTTCTATTTAAAGGCTTACGACAAGCCAAAACATAAAGAGAGGTAACCGAGAAGGTTGCTTCATACATTGACTGTCCAGTGCATTACATATAATTAATTGACATTGTTTATCTATTGAGTCTACTTTGTTGTTATAGACAGTCAGTGTGTTAAGTTATTAAGTTAATAATATTGGAACATTAGCACACAGCACCATCCAGTACCGTGGTATCCTACGAGGCCTGTGTTATGGATACCAGATAGTTGATACACTATACATATGTAACTTTTTTAAATACATACATATTATTAACTAGCATTGCCCGCGGCTCCGCCCGCGTTCAGATGACCAAAAACCAAATTCTTAGGTTTTAAATATTAGTATACTCTTACATTGCAGTTTTTGTGTTTTTTCTCAGAAATAAGACATTTTCTCGCAGTACAAAGTATCCTACATTTTGACGTTGAAGTTACTCTTAAAACGAGTATGTGAAGTTTCAATAGTTTCAGACTTAGACCGTGTGTCGTGTTGACTCACCAGCCTATTTATGGTACTGAATTTACCTAAGCTAGTTCTAAAATCTTTGAAATTATAGTATCTAGATTTATATTATTATAATTATTTATATTATTTATAATCCATGAATCTATCACTACTTTAGTTATCCAGGGTTCGAATCCCGCTCGAATTCGATTGTGGACCTCAACGTTTGTCTACTTCATAAGTTTCTTGAAAGCACATTTAGAAATTCACATATTTTTTTTAATATATCATTGATAAACAATAGTAATGTTGAGAGCGGAGGGAGGCGCGGAGTGCGCGGGCGGCGGGGGACGACCGGCCTCGCATTATTAACATTTCAACACTTCATCGCAGCTTCGTGATATTTATATATATAGGCTGACACACAAACAAAACTAACGCTCGCTTTACCTCTGCCCACTTAGCTCACGATCATTAGTCCGCAGCTGGCTCCGCCAGGATTTCCTTTCGAATTCCAACTATTGCTTAATAGATAAACGCTACAAGTCATCGACATTAAAAGCTTTTCAGATTTTGACATTTATATAAGTTTATTAATTACATTATTTCACTCATCTATACTAATACTCGTATCATAAACTAGCATTGTCCGCGGCTCCGCCTGCGTTCAGATTACCAAAAACCAAATTCTTAGGTTTTACATATTAGTATACTCTTACAATGCAGTTTTTGTTTTTTTTTCTCAGAAATGAAATATTTTCCCGCGGTAAAAAATATCCTATATGTTGACCCGGATAACCAGCTATGACCATACCAAATTTCATGAAAATCCCTCCAGTGGTTTTCCGTGATGCGGTAACAGACAGACAGACAAAAATTCTAAAAACTGTAGATTTGGCCTATATATCGATAATAATTATTTCAATAGAGATAGAGATTAATAATTATTTCAAAAAGATTTTTCAAAAAATATTTAATGTACGGATTCGGCTTGGTTACAATTTTATTATATGTATAGATATAAAAGTTTGTGAGTATAGATGTTTGTTACTCATTCACGCCAGAACGGCTGAGAGGATCTGGATGAAATTTGGCACAGAGATAGTATATAGTCTGGAATAACACATAGGCTACTATTTACCCGTAAAAATGTACGGTTCCCGTGGGATAGGTTTGTTTTTATTTTCCTAGCCGCCTAGCCTATGTGTTATTCCAGACTATAATCTATCTCTGCCTAGCCTGCTAGTATAAAATATTACTTTTAAGCATTTTAGACATAATATTTAAAATACAAAGTCTTTGTAAACAAACGTTGAAACAAGGGTTATACTCGAGCACTGCCTTAATAAAAGTAATATAAGTAAAATTGCTTTTCTAAGAAATTGGAGTATAAAATCTTGGCCCTCATAATTTTGTTTTGAAATATATATATAATAGGGCGTCATTGTCGAGCTTCACGTGCTACGAGTAACAATGCGGGGCCTGCGCCCGCGCCGCGTGTGGCGCTCGCTCGCACTTGTTGTAACTACCCCTCTGTCGCGACGATATGCACGCACAAAAACTTAATCCATTATCATGCAAATTGACTTCGCCTATTTACATATAAAGAATGCACATTTCACAAAGCGAATTAACGAAATGCGTCCGGGGGCGGCGACGGGCCGGGGCTCTAAACTAGCAGTTTGTTAATTAATATACGAAGTAAATCCCATTATTAGTAATATTGATATTTAATATAAATTTTCATTCATTTTTTGTTTTACTATCTTCACTTTAATTAACACTTTTAACGAACCAACCATGAGTGTTGTGATTTGACGAGTATGACACAAGGTATTTATTTTAATACTTATACGAGTTTATATGACCAAAATGTGAGGTTCATTGAAAGCTTGACAAAAGAAAGGTAATTTTACTAATACTAAGTAATTAAAATTTCAAATAATCCAATATGAGTTACGGATTACCTTTCACGTTACACGTTATGATTTTTGTAAATAGCGATGTAAGCAAGGGTAGGCCTCAAGTCATGACTTATGAATGAGCATAATATGACAGAAAATACTAATACTTCATTTTGCCATGTGCTGATAACAAAGCATGTAGCGTGGTTTTGTGCCGTTGCTAAACGAAGATGAAAGGGCTCAATTAAACAATGTTTACAGCGCGGCGGAGCGCGCGGGCGCCGCCTCGCCCTCTACGGGTAGAGTTCGCCGTCCTGTGCCTTGTTGCAATACCCAATACAGTTTCATGTATAGGTTTACGTACTGACACCTGCAAGGTACACCGTTGTAACTCAGTTCTGTAGCAATTTTGAATATGGATCTTAAAAATAATAAAGTTAATTTTCATATTTATGAAAAACTTCAATAAAAGCTACAATGCTGTTCATTACAGGTGTCGATGTATGAAATAGTTGTCATATAGGGTACGTACATATCTAAAATATATGTAGAAAAATATTTTGGTGGGATTAAAAAACAACTAATGGATAATTTTAAGTAAATACATTTTGTTTCCGGAAACAATTAATTACTCAGTTCAACATTGGGTACGTGCTGCGTAGGTACTTTGCATTAAATAAAGAAAAATAATGAATAGGTAAGAGTTTGAAAGATTTTTTTATTATCTTTCTTATTATATCATCATTACTTTATGAATATTACCAAGTTGATATCATACTTATTATAGAAATCCACTTAATATCTTTCAAAATAATCACACGAACAATAGAAAATAATCACACACAAGACAATGCCACGAGTTTACTAGATTTATCTGTAATTAACATCAACTATCTATCACCTGTACCTGTATATTGTAGTGTAACGCGTAAGTACGTAGCTCGTGCGGTCAGAATGAACTGACGGCGTGAACTGCTTGCTATGAAACTGTCCTAATTCACATACGTCGAAGGATGAATCTTTGATCAATGTAACGAAAACAAACCATCATCTCTGTTTCGCTTTGTGCTGTTTGTACGCGATTGTTTATTGTACATACTAATAGTCCGCTATCGAGTACATACAGACCAATCGGAAGATCAATTATCACACGCGCAATCATCGCCGTGTGTTTGTTTGCTCTGTCTTACGCCAGCACTCAGCTACGCGCGCGGAGACGCTACATCGTCCACTCGTACTACTCGACTGTGACGAACCTCTTCAAACAGTTAACGACTCCAAAGGACATTACTGTGAGCAAATATAAATATTTATTCTGTTTTCGCATAAAATAGAGCATTTGCTTCAGGCGAAGTGGTCCACTCCCTTTGATGAAATCATATATCAGCATCTGGAACGACGCTCGCGGATCTGAGTCACGGATACGAAGGAAGTTAAGTCATTTCGCCTACACACAATAAAAATAAATTTCTTTCCTCTATTTTGAATGCCATGCCACAATCCCGGTGCCAAATCATTACAGCGAGTTTTATTTCTTTCATAATTGTCGGTCGGAAGTGCGTGCCAGAGGGACAGGGGAGGCGCGTGCGGCGTACGCGCGGCAACGCTGACTCACTTTGTGAAAAATAAAATGTTTGTCCTTGTATATTGTATTTAACATTCCACATACATTTTATTTCAGTTTATATCATCATAATTTAAATATTTTCTATTCAAACGGATGTAAATAGTTAGGATTTGCGGTAAACAAAAATAAAATTATAATACTAAATTAAACCTTGACTCAGGTTTGCACTTTAGATGTTCTAAAAATATGTATTTAATTTAATTAAAACTAAGGAACGTTGAAAGTAAAATAGTTTTAATTAATACAAATACAGTTACGTTGTTGTGTCACGTCACTACGCAACTTTAAAGGATATAACATTTTGTATTTTAATTGAAACTTTCAGTAGGTATATTTATGGTGTTAAAAATTAAAAAAGGAATATCTGTTTCTCAGCCAACGAAGACTATGCAACTGTTAAGAAGACCTTGCGTACGTTACAACATTGAACATTCGTATAAACCTATAGGCTATATGCAAGTAGATCTTGAGATCCGTATTTATTTAACAGTAGCGCGTAACGCTCTTTATATTTACATTGCAGCGCGCACGAAAATCTTCATTAACATATTACACGAATCAAAACAAACAAAATACCCAATGCACTAATGATTTGGAGCAAAACAACATTAGCTAAAAATAAATGAAGAGCGATAGCTACAGATGCGTCAATACGAAGGAGTCGCGCGGGCACAGCGCGGGCTGCGTGCGGGCAGTCCGTCACCCCTGACTGACAGTCGATCATGTGCGGGAGTGACATCATGCCGTCGCATCGCATCGCATCGCTGACTGTTTCACTCACTAAATGTAGAACTGGACGATCCCACAATCTTTGCAAATATAAATTGTCGTACCTCACACATAAGTAAGCCCATTCTTTTATAAAGTAGTTAAATAACAATGCAGTTTAATGAGATAACTACATATATAATATGAATGGCGAGAACTTATTAATTGTCATTATAATATTATAAGCTATTTATAGTAAACTCTGATTTTTTCAAAATTATTTCTGTAATAAAGTTATAAGGTTTACGTTTTTACATTATAATTATTAGATTAGGTAGTGGATGTTATAATATACCTAGTCTTAGTGAATGGATAGGCGCCACAATTTAAAACAAGTATTTTTTGCAAACTATTAAAATCTCATAGCAATTGGCCTAGTTCCATCCGAGCCACATGTTCATGAAGACGTACATATTGAAATATTAACGTAATGACCCGGTCGGAGGATAATCAATCATTTTTACGCGAGTAATGCGTTTTGACACAGAGGGAGCGTGCGCAGGAGATCGCGCGCCGCGGGCGGAGCGGCGGAGTGGCAGTGGTTGCCAAACATCGATGCTATTACAGATACGGAAGGATCTGAGAAGTGGGAAGATTTAGCATCGCGGACCGAAATAACGCGAACACGTGACACTTGCACTACTACTACTATAGTTACCAACGCTCTTTTAAACGACATTTAAACAAAGTATATATAAATTTTAATCAAACATTTGCGTTCGCTAAAGGTTTATTTTTTTAATTATGATATTAATTATTTTTCTTAGCTTACTTATAGGTTTCAAAACCTGCCTGCATGATTAGAATAATTCTAAATTATAAACACGTTGAAAGTAAACTCTATAGTGAAACAGATCAAAAATTTTTCAATGTGCATGTACCAGAAACCATATCTATCGTAATCTGGACACGTTACAATCCCATGACGAATCATTGCCATGTGTGCGATGTCGCCCAGTCGTCACCGCGCGGGGCCGCGGGGACCATAAAAGCTTTTATGGGAATTCAGACGGAGGGCGGAGGACGGGGAGCTGTGCGTGATTAACCGGTAACTGTTCTGCTCTGAACCATCCTTCATACATAATCGCTGTACAAAGAAACTATTTAATTAAATGAATATTAACATTATTATTTCGAAGTTATACTAGTTATTTGAGTTTAGGAGTTTATCATAAAAACTTCTCCAAGTGGTTATTAACATACTACTATTAAAGCGAGCAACTGCGCAATTAACAAGTACTTTAAAAGTTTATTTGAATAAAATATATTTTTGATTTTTGACTTTTTGTTTCCTTCGATCAAATTCTTTGTTTTGAATTTGAAACTTTTTTCTTTTATCCTAGTTACAAATTGAGTCAATAATAGAATCATAATATTAAGTCATTTTCACAATATATATTATTAAAGATATTTATTCTACGACGATTTGTCTTGTTGTCAATGTCATCTTGTCAAGGCGGTATAGAATTACGCCAATATTTTCATGAATTAATAATTTAGTTAGGATATACATACCTATCATTTTGTATGTATAAAATACAGTTTAAGTCTTACCGGCGAGCGCGGGCATGGCGGCCAACAGCAGCACCAACACGCACAAACACATAACGCTTAGTGTCCACGCACAATCCGCACCTCCGCACTCTGAGCACTGCACTACACTGCACTCGTTACCTTCACGTCTAGGATTCTAAATCGTCCTTTCAGCATCCATCCTTCGAACCACACCTGGTCCTAGGGCAAAAAGAAAACTGATATATTTATAAGATAATTAGTAATAAGTGCCTTCATTCCAGTGGTAACCCAGTGGAACGCTCGCTTGGAAATCCGAGTGAAGCGGGTTCAACTCCCGGGCCTTGCACCTCTGATATTTTCATGTGCGAATTATTTCTAATGTGATTACCACTTGTTTTACGGTGATGGAATAACATTGTGAGGAAACCTGCATATCCGAGAGAACGTAGCAAAGTTTTCGAAAGAACGTTTTACTTTTTTTCTATTTGATAAGTTAAAAATAATCTTATGTTTTCTTGTATTATGTATATAATTTTACAAAGATATTTATTTGACCAATGGCATGTCATCAAATAGCAGTATCATTTGTCACTAACTCAATATCAAACACTTGAAGACATTTATTTGGAACACCAACTAACCCACAGTTCCAAAAATAGTTTTATTTTTTCTGTGTTAAATTAGTAATCATGACAAAATCAGCAGTCTTTGGAGTTGTCTCTGGAGTTCATGTCTTTGGAGTTTATGTAATTTTTTAAGCAGGTTCCTATAATAGTATAATAACTCGAATTTGGATTATTTGTAGATGTGCTACTCTTTATCTAGGTGTGCGATATGGACATTGTACATATTGTATACATACGAATACTTCATTGTGATTAACAAATAAAGTCATACACTCATATTAATGCTGTTACATTTTTAATTTAGTATCGTAAATCTTACTCTAACATTATTTTTACTATCATTACCACATGTGGAATATACTATTGAATCTCTACTTGAATTTAATTATCGATTAAATTTAAATGTCTACCATTTCATGATAATTGCTTTAAATATACGCTTTTATGAGAGTCATAAAATCACCGCCAGAGTCGAAAAGGGTACAAATCATGACAAACTCTTAATTAAGTTTGTGATAAGGAAGCTTTTAAATACATAAACATTCAACATCTATCGAGTGGCCAAATATACATAGATCGTATCATTGGGCTGTCGCTGGTAGGTAATTACACGAAGTATTATATGAAAAAACCAAAACGCATGGCAGATAAATTAGTAGTGGCTATAAAAAGGCTACGAAGACAAAATCGGGATCGACAGGACATATTAAGCGTTGGAATGTGCGCGTCGCATCTGCAGGACGCTCGCACGCACTAGCGACGCGGAGATACGGCATCCTGGCCAAATATACTGATCGCACCTGCATCTACACATCAAGTGTACGCACTCGCAAATCATAAATAAAACTAACCACATATGATCTATAGCTAGCTATACACACTTATTTTGCTTGCATAATATTATACAAAAGTGCAATCTGTTAACATTCAAGTACTGTTAAAATTACCGTTAACCATAAAAAAGTATTCAGGGAATACTAATGTATATTTAATTTAGTTACTAAGTAAAGGGATCTAGAAGAAGGCGGCTCGTTCTAATTAACCGCGTATTTGTGCACAAAGTGGGCACAAAGTATACTATTTAATAGTCGTAAGAGAGCACTTTGATCTTTCCGGCAAGAGACGTGATTTACAGCGCTCGCCGGCGCCGCGGCACTGCTCGCGAGTAACACCGCACTTCTTTCTGGAGCACACGACTACTGCTTGCGATGGTGGAGGTTATTGTATCGGTTAAATCTTGGTAAGCAACAAAAACATACTACATCTACGTGCAAAATATAATAATTAATCCGTTTCCCTTTATTAATCCTAATCCTTACACTAGGTCTATCTCTTGTAGCGCTAACTGATTCAAATGAATCTCAATAAAAAGTGCAAGTTAGTATCAAGGGCTAGCATTCGAATGAAAAAGATTTTGATTATACTTAGAAGGTCAGTATTATAAAAGCTTACGCAACCCTATTTTAATAATTAAACTATGCCCACTAGTAAGCTGCAACTAAGTACGTAACATCTGTTCTCTTTGCCCTAGGATTAAATGCCTAAATCTTTTAATTAACGGTTCATTCGCAAAATGCAGATTGTAATCTATACATGTAATAAAATCGTAACTAAGACGAATCTGTACATTAAATATTTTTTGGAAAATCTTATTAAAATAAACATTATTATCGATACAGAGGCCGAATCTATAGTTTTTAGAATTTTTGTCTGTTTGTCTATCTGTCTGTTACCGCATCACAGAAAACCACTGGAGGGATTTCGATAACATTTGGTATTGAGATAGCTGGTTATCCGGGTCAAGATATAGGATACTTTTTACCTTTTTACCGCGGGAAAATTTCTCATTTCTGAGGAAAAATACAAGAACTGCAATGTATGAGTATACTAATATGTAAACCCTAAGAATTTGGTATTTGGTCATCTGAACGCGGACGGAGCCGCGGGCAATGCTAGTTTTATATAAATTAGGATTTATGACATAAATTGTTTGTGATTTTGTAGCATTGCTGGTGGTGTGATGATAGTGCAATATCAGTGGTAAAATTGATGAAAATGTGCATACGTGACCATATAGGGCGGGTCTAATCTAAGCAGCGGTCTGCGCGGTGCTATTTTCGCGCGCGCCGCATATAGCGTGCCCGGAATATCACGCAAAGGTTACGCAGGTCCTCCTCGCGACCGCTGCCGTCCCACCACCGCCAGCACGGCCAGAGAGAGCTAGGAGGCATGCCATGTCAACATCGAGTTATATTATGTCAATTTAATAGATCCGAAGAGTAGATGTCGCTCGGTTAACGCTACAGACCTAAGTTATCTAAGTTAAGACGTTCGCTTAGAATAAAGTTACGAGTATTAACGGACCCGTAACGTACTTGCGCAAAATTAAGGCAGAATTTAATGGACGAAAGGCTTCTTATTGCTATACCCGTGATACATTACTTTAAAAATTAGACAACAACAAGTTCATTATTGGTTGGCTACTATACTTTGTACTTCTGTCATATATAAAATATTGAGCTTCGAGCTTTTATACAAGTTCTTGAATATTATGCCAAAATTTGTGCTTTTCAACTAGCAATTAAAATAATTTAATTAAACGAAAATGAAACATCAAATCTTTTGATTACTTTAAACCGACATGATCCTCAGTGACAAGCTATCGACTGGTGACAGATGACACTAACAGTTTCATTAGGTGGATCAGAAGCCGCCAGAATTGTCGCGGCCTAGCTCTATTTATAAATATAATTAAGAAAACATTTGGCTTTAGAAAATATTATATTTTTAGAAAGTACACGAGTATTCTTGGTAGGACTACATTATCAATCACTAAGTAAAATTTGCCAACGATTTAGGAACAATGTGCTTAAAAATGGAATTTTATTCAGATATCTAGACAGCATTACAGAAAAATCAAAAGAACCTAAAACAGTGCTCTATCTTGTCTTTAATTCTAATATGCTAGGTATTGGAAGTCAATGTAAGAATTTTTGTGATGAACTATATGACTAAAGAGGTTCTCCTACCTCTTCTCTAATTGATTGTTGGACAGTATCTATGTTATGTACCATATTTACATTCTTTATTGCATATATGCAGATTCTAATTGTAATTATTCAAAAAGATCGACTTACACAAATTCGTTGTTTAACAATGGTAAAATATTTTGCACACGCCTACACACTGGTCTTCGCGAATAAATTATAAGGAGTATTTTATATATACTATATCTATTAAATATTATTCATAATATGTGGTTATATATTTTATGATTTTCAGTATTTCAATGAGGGGTTTCTTTTGAGTTTTTCACACAATCAGATCGTGAAAGATTTTGAGATCTACCTAATAAACCACCACATTTTTTTATTATTTACATACATTGACACATATTATGACCAATATTCTAAGTGTTGATACAATTTTAGATAGATTTTTATATTATAATGAGTATAATAAAAAAAAGTGATTAGAGATTATTATAAATAAAATATATTTCTCTTTCAAATTCGTACTACCTACCTTTAGATTATTAAACGTTGACTTTTTCGAAAATAAAAAATCACAAAAATGTCAGATTCATCAATTTTTCAAACCAAGTTTGTTTCGCGAGATTAAAACGAACTAGTTTCTAAATTCAACACATTCGGGGCACATGCGTCTGCGCAAGCAACGCGCGTGGGACTGTGCATCGTTCTCTAGTCTCTACACACGTAGGGAACGATCGCATGTCAAGTATTGCGTGCGTGCGGGACTCGGGCGCGCCGCCTCAACCCTTACAGTTGTGTCCTCCCGTTGTACATCGAACCCACTACCCGGTCCCAGCCCTACCGCGGTCACCATCAGTGCAGTGCAGTGCGATGCAACGGGTGTGCACGCCGGGAGGCCACGGCGGCCGAGGGCAGCGGCGCCATGCGGGCGCCACACGTACGTCACTCCACACTTGATAATGCATTGTTTTAAGTTTTAACCCATTGTTTATATCTCCATACTTATATATAAACTGACTTAAAACTATGTTTTTTATTTATGTTTATTTATGTAACTTATGTATATCTTATACACGGACAAATACACACATATGCATGAAAATAATGAAACAGAAATGCAACACTAAAAAGAGACAAATACATAAATATATAGGACTAAGCTGGCAAGAGAATGAGATAGTATACATGACACAGGAAATGAACAATAATAAAAATAATTACTGAATAATATGTAATGTGTATTTATGTCAAATAAAATGTAAAATAACTTTTTTAAGCTTGGTAAAAATATTATAATAAAATAAACCTTATAATTATCCCACTCCTGATACTCTACACCTACTCATCTCATTCTCTCGTAGGTTTCTTTTCTAAAGTTTCACTTCTACCATGTGTGAATTGCACACACACGCACTTTTTTTTTAAATATTTCTCGACGTTTTTGATAATTGAATTCAATTGAACTCCTCTAAAGAATGAAGGATTCGTTCCATGTCTCTCTTAAGGTATGGGATATGATATATTCAAAATTTGTAAAAACCATTTTATTTATTAGTCCAGTCGGGATCCGGTTTGGAAACAAAATATTGAAAGCCTGAAGTTTTATGATTTTAAAATGTTAGCAGGTATATAAGGAATAGAAATTCGTAAAATGCCCCACATGCCCAGCTACCACCGAGAAATGAGGGGACGCAAAGCGTTGAAAAATAGTTTTTTTCAATTTCCGACTTACTGTGACGTTCTATCAAATATGTTTTCAACAAAAGTTGTAGGTCTAGTAAAAATCTATAACTTTTATAAATAACATTTTTTTACAATAACCTCAAAGTTTTCGAGATATTTGCAAAAATCTCGGTTTTAACTGTTTCTTGGTTTTTTATTTTTTATTTCTAGAATAATCTTTTGATTTCCACAAAACTAAAGGAATGTAATCTTCGAAATACATATAATAAATTAAAAAAAAATTAAAATGTTTAGGCATTTCCGAGAAAATGATGTTTTATGGTCTCGACGGGCTGAAAATCACCCCCAACTTCAAGTGGGCGTTTACATTTAAAAAAAAATTCGTACAATTTTTAGATAGGGCTCATTCTTTTCGTCTTAACTCTACTTTTTGAAAATATAAAAACATTGTATGGTCATCTTGTAAAAACACCCTTAATGATTAAAAAAATTGGAGAAATCAATAATTTTTACATTGTAAACTACATTTTTTCAATGATCATTGAAGAAGTGCACTTTATTGACCAAATTTTTATAAACCGATTAGATCAATGTATTTTTCAGGAAAAAATTAAAAAAACGGTATCCTTAAATTTTTAATTTGACGCTTATTATTTATAAAATGTAAACAGTCCAACTTTTCAATTTGATGAGCCGTGAAAAATAATAAAAGTTGGAATTCACGTAAAATACACAGGTGATTTTGTATTTTTTTTGCCGTAGAATCTATTTATGTTATAATTTTTTCGAATTTATCGATATTTTATTCGTTTTTGATCGATTTCAGAGTTTCTGCAAAATTTGATTTTAAGGTAATCACATGAACGAATTGGTGGTTAATTCGTTCATGGGTAATCACAGCAAGAAATGAAATTCATTCATACTCTAATCTTATTTATTCATTAGTTAAAATATATTTAAAAACATTAAGTTGATATTTATAAAATTTAGTCATAGTTTTGTTAAAAAATCATAAAAAATGTAAAAAATAAAAAAATATATAATTTTTTTAAACTATGTATAATAGATCCTTTTAGAAATATGACTTAAATTTTAAAAATAACCCTTTAATCTACTGTGCATCCTTTTTTTATTGAAAGTCGAATATCTCAGGAAAAAATCGATATAAAGAGTTTATTAAAAAAATGTTTGTTCATTTTTTACATTTTTTATGATATATTAACGAATATGCTTGAGTATATCTCGCGTTTTTTAAATCGGGGGTTTTTAAATTATTTTATCTTTTTCAATTACTTTTTAACTGTCGCGTCGTGGGATTTTTCAAAATTTTTATTTTGCTTTTTATTTTAAACTTTTTAGAGAGAATAGATATTATGTATGTACGTTGCCTTCGTCTTTTGTCTCACATACATTTTTGCGCTTAAATCGTGTACGACGTATGTTTTAATTTTTTTTTCTAAAGAATTTTTGGTTTCTACATCACTACTTCCTGCAGAAGTACTTACCTATCGAGTTCTATCGAGTTTCCTTATTATGGATTAGCTATTATAAAATAAAATATATTAATTGAGCGTCCTCTAGTAAGCTACTATCGTAACACCTATTTAAGAACCCTCACTAATCCACTACAAGCCCATTACTGTAAGCCGCATCAAAATCGGACTAGTAGTTTTGGTTTTGCACAAACAAATATTTACTGCAGCGCCCCCTGGTGAGTTGTCACCGTAACACCTATCTAAGATTATGCACCAATCAAACCCGAACCCATAACTGAAAACTGCATCAAAATCGGACTAGAAGTTTTTGAGAAAAATGGCAACGTGGATTTGCACAAACAAACAACCTCTCACCCCAAACTAAGTTCTGTCGTGGGTAAAAATAGCAATAAATAGGCATCTACGCATATAATTTAAAGAAGATTCTACAACTTTCTCAAAATATTGTAAATGTCTTATTAAATATTAACTTTATTGATTGCATTTCCTGAGAAAAGTTACCTTAGTAATGTGTATTTTTACACCATACCATACCAAGTAGAGGTTTCAACGAATAAAAATACCATCGACTTTTGAAAAAAAAGCAGATATTTTGACGCGAGAATGTTCGATTGAAAAATAGGGTGCTTTTTCGATATTACGTCAAAATAAGGTGAAAAAATAAATATTTTAAATCAAAAAATTATAATATTTTCTTAATATTTTCTTAGAAAACAAAGTAATTTCAAAAAATTACTTTGTCTTTGGGTCATAAAAAGGTTTTTTACCAGATCATTAAAAGGGTTTTCATCAATTTTCGTGAATAGAAAAATGTTTATGTAAAAGATAAAAATAAAAAACCAAAAACTTGGTTACTTGAATTTTTCACATAAATTTTGAGGTTATGTGAAAAAAGTGTAAATGCAAAAGTTGTAGATTACAACTTTGTCATTTAACTTATTTCCATAGGACTTGTAGTTTTGCCGGAAATCGAGATAAATCGTTTTTTACTCTTAAAAACCCACCCCATCCCACTTCCCGAACTCAAATCGCCCGTAAATTGTTTTTCCTCTTATTTTTGTTATATTCTCTTCCTTTTCCGATAGGTTTCATCCTACTATTATTATTTTTTTGGTTTCAAAAATTATCGACTCTGGCCTATGATATTTTCGAACACAACGAAAAAGAAATCAGCCAAATCGGTCAAATCGTCTTCAAGTGATGCTCCGTCAGAAATGTGACAATTCGTTCTTGTAGCACCTGGGCGTTTCCGAGCCATTTCCGAGTTACACAAAACAAATTTACATATAGGTATACAGCTCATTTAATGTTATAAGATACATTATATAGGTTTGTATTTAAATATATTGTGCTTTGTAGCTTATAAATTCATTGCAAACTTTTATTGATAAACAGTATTAAGACGAAGACTTTACATGTTAGTAAGTAAAAACTTGAATAGCCAATATAATGTTTTCGCTATAAAATTCCCTTCAAAGTCCCTTAGCAAAAGCTTCAGGCTCACTCAAAGAAAAGCAAAGTTCTTATTTCAAAAGAAATTAGAAGTCTGAGGGACTTCTAATTTCTTGATAAAAATGAAAAAAATATTTTCTTGATATTTCGTCATCCACTCGTTAACAGATTACTCATATGTACTCGTACAAATAGCGCCTCTCGCGATACTGGTACTCCAGTCTGATCGCGCTCGCGGCTACGTGCAGTTAATAATTGCAAACCTATATTTTAAAACGCACTGTAATCGTAAACACTCGACATAGTATAAATCGTTTTGAGTGGAGGTAATTTTTTTCAAAAATGATTACATTAGCTTTAGTATTAGTATTAATTCTTACTTTATATATATACGGGACGAGAAATCATAATTATTGGAAGCAAAAAGGAGTAAAACATGATAAGCCCCTACCCTTATTCGGTAATAATGCCAGAAATTACTTGATGCGAAAAAGTGTGACTGAGTTGGCAGTGGAGTCGTATTGGAAGTTTCCGACAGAGAAAGTAGTGGGGTTTTACCGGGCGTCTCATCCTGAGCTTATAATCAGAGACCCGGAGATCGCGAAACAAATACTTGTCAACGACTTCGCCTACTTTTACCCCCGAGGACTGAACAAACATAAAGATGTAATAGAACCCCTACTTAAAAACTTGTTCTTCGCGGACGGTGACACATGGCGGCTGCTGCGCCAGCGCATGACGCCGGCCTTCACTAGTGGCAAGCTAAAAGCTATGTTCCCCCTCATCGTAGAGCGCGCCGAGCGGCTACAATCGCGCCTGCTATCTGTCGCCACGGCGGGGCAGGAGATCGATGCCCGAGACCTGATGGCACGATACACTACAGATTTCATTGGTGCCTGCGGGTTTGGTCTCGACGCTGATTCGCTGCAGGATGAAAATTCAGCATTTCGGCAACTAGGAGATGACATATTTCAAATAGACAGAAAAAGAATGCTTGTATTAATTTTAAAAGATCTATTTCCTAATTTGTTTAAGCATTTGAAAGGTTTGGCAAAAATAGAGAAAGGCATGTTCACCTTAGTAAATGCAGTCTTAAAACAAAGAAATTATCAACCATCTGGTAGAAATGACTTTATAGATCTTTTACTGGAGTGTAAGAGGAAAGGAACGATGGTGGGAGAGTCGATTGAGAAATTTAAATCGGATGGTACACCTGAAACTACCACTCTGGAAATGGACGATGAACTGCTTGCAGCACAAGTATTTATATTTTTTGCAGCAGGATTTGAAACCTCGTCGTCAGCCACAAGTTTCACGCTGCATGAGCTCGCCTACAACCCTGAGATACAAGTCAAAGTGCAAAATGAAATAGATAGAGTCTTAGCAAATCATAATAATAAACTTAGTTATGATGCTATCAAAGAAATGACGTACCTTGAATGGGCGCTTAAAGAAGGAATGAGAATATTCCCATCTCTGGGATTCCTAATAAGAAAATCCTCGCGCAAGTACACCTTTAAGGAACTCGATCTGACGATTGATGAAGGCGTACTCATAAACATACCGTTACAAGCGCTGCAAAATGACCCCAAATACTTTGATAACCCCAGCGAGTTTAGACCGGAAAGGTTCAATCCCAAAAACTTTGATCCTAAAAACAAGCATGTGTATATGCCATTTGGAGACGGACCTCGTGCTTGCATTGGTAAGTTTACAATATAGAGTTCGTAAAAATGTAGGTATACAATGTTTTTATTAAATGTACAAGCGAATCACCCACACTTCACTTGGGTTCGCCCTTATGTACCTACGTCCTAAAAATAAAGTAGGGCAGATCTAAGGGCCCATTTATGCGTCTTGAAAAAATTTTTTTCGTCCGAATCAATTGAGTGGGGTATTAAAATACAGGTTTTTAAGACGCGATTACAAAAATATCTATACAACAAATATGTTTAAATATAACTTAGGATAAGAAATTGTTAAATAAAACAAAATACGTCTAATTGTCAAAACTAAAACGCTGTATATAAAAAAATAACTTACAACTAAAATAAAAAAATCGACTGGTATGAAGCGAAATAAGTTAAAAATTAAAAAAAACACCGACGCAAATTAATTGTCATTTAACGATTACATTGGCATGCGTGAAGCACTTAATCGAGTAATCATACGCCAAAATGCCTTACATCATTTTAGAAAAGAGCTGATACTCTTACACTGCTAGATTGATATTAACCAAACATAGCTAAGAACCACCGCAAGGAAACTGGCTTTCAAATGAAAAAAAACGCATCGACATCGGCCCATCCGTTTGAGAGCTACGATGCCACAGACAGACACACACACACACACAAACACACAGACAGATATCGACGTCAAACTTATAACACTCCTCTTTTTGCGTCGGGGGCTAATACATAGTATAACTATCCGCGAAACTATTTCGACTCAAAACGGTTATTTTAACTTTTACTTTACTTTTATGAATTGTCTCACTATTACAAGGTCGATTAAGTATGTAATTCCTCTTTAAATTATTTGAATCGGACCGTTCGTTTAGATATATTACGTAAGTCGTACTAGGTAAGTCTCTAGTAATGTAATATTTAGTATAGTTGTCACAAATAAATAAACAAATTGTAGGCGAGCGCTTGGGCCTAATGCAGTCCGTGGCGGGGCTGGCGGCCGTGCTGTCACGCTACAGCGTGCGGCCCGCGCCAAGCTCGCGCCGCCGCCCGCGCGTCAACCCCGGCTCCAGTGTCGTGCAGGCCGTACGAGGCGGACTGCCGCTGCTCTTCACCGAGAGGTCACCCAAGCAAGCGGCCACTTCAGACTAACCCTCTTGTCGACATGCGAATGTACTATTTTTTTTAGTTAACCTTTAGAGGATAGAAACGATCCCTTAATAAATATTTTTTTCTAAAATGTTCATATTCTTTCATCATTCTTTCTTTATCCGTACCCAAATAAATCTTGTCATAGTACGTATCTACATACATATTATGTATAATAATAATAATATTTTATTTGCATAAAGAGATTGTAGTTTTGACAAATTTTGTGGTTGAGGTCCCCTTTTAAGCAAGAGCAAGAGCAAGCAAATAATTTGCCTGTATTAGGAGACCCCGCCCTTTCATAACAAAACGTAATTTAATCTTTAATCTGATTATAATACAACAAACTTAAATAGATAAATTAAAGCAAACAAAAAATAGGTAAATTAATATAGATATAAATTAGTTGGTACAATATAATAGTTTTTCAAATTTTTGTAGAAATAAAAATTAGCGTGTATATGTGTGTATG
Organism: Brenthis hecate; assembly: GCA_951806755.1. Taxonomy (NCBI): domain Eukaryota; kingdom Metazoa; phylum Arthropoda; class Insecta; order Lepidoptera; family Nymphalidae; genus Brenthis; species Brenthis hecate. The sequence continues at coordinate 7,142,164 of OX638277.1, forward strand.
TGTTTGTGTATTGTGTTTGAGTGTGTTTATGTGCGTGTGTGTGTGCGTGCGTGAATATTTTATGAATATGTTATAACAGTGTTTCAGTATCGTGATAACTATAGTCTGATTTTTAATTCGACGGAATTCTGACATTCCAGAAGTGTTGTCAACTTTGAAACATTGTCACTAAAAACGAAAAGCATTTTAGCAAAATAAAAAAGAAAACTTTTCTTGAAGTTAAGGTTTCAATTAGAAAAACTAAAACTTAAAAAATTATTGATAACTCTAAAATGGTAACTATTTAAGGAAATTATTTTTCTATTACAGAAATCCCTGTCCAATAATCCATAGGTTGCAAGCCTTTTTTAGTAAAACCCCTTTGTTTGTAATAATAAGTACTTTGAGAGAGGCCATGGTGGAGCGTACAAATGCGACCTTAAGTCTTGTCTCACAACGGGGTGATGACAATCTGGTTGATTTTAACGCCGCCAAAACGAAAGCCTTTGAGTTCTAATAAAAAAAAATGTTCTAATAAAAAAAAGATGCTAAGCATGAACGGTATCAGTAAAATGACGCAGCAGAAAAAGCTCTACTTGGTTACTTATATTTACTCAGACCAGAATTGATAGTGATAAGTGATGACGGCTAATATGGTAGTAAACTAAAAAACTCTAATAGCTTTGATATTTTAACTACCACCTATACATATAATAAAATACTTAGTAACAAAGCGAAATCTGCATATGAAATGTTTTTTTCAAAAACAATGATTGTTACGTATTGTATACAAAATGACATCACGGTAATATATGCATTAATTTACGTGATGACATACTTGCTGTATATAGACTCCAAAATAATAGTTGATGAAATTTTTGTCCGCATGTCTGTATATCAGTGTGCATTTTACGCAAAAAGTACACAACAGATTTTAACTAAAGATGTATAAAAATAACTTATTATTCGATTCAATATTTATAATGCCTCCTTTTACTTTTACAGGAAACTCTCATTCCGACGGGAAAACACAATAACTGTTTCGGCCGAGTTGTCCTTATAGAAATCTATTACACAAAAACTTTTAGTAATATTATAATAATTAACACATTTAATAATTTAGTGGAGTCAAATCTCTCGTTTTCATGGAAAAATGTAAAATTTCGTCGCTCATCTATACGTATGTAATACAATGTCTGTGTACTTCTGTCTGTTTCTCTATTACTTCTTTTAAACGACGCAGCAGATTCATTAAACTTTTTAATTAAAGAATGAGCGATAAACGGGAAAGGTTTGTGTATATAATTTGTAAACATTTTGACCACGATAACTATAGTTTTAGTACGCTTTAATAGCTTGCTTACATTAGCTAAAACTTAAGAGATAAATATCAAAACAATTTAATAAAAAAATGTAGGTCTAAAAAAAGCCTACAGAAAAGGTTCTGGTCAACGCGACGGACGAAACAGCTTTATACAATGACCTCTCAGGTCAGGAATTTTATAGCCATTGTCAGACGCTATTCAATACGATAATGACTTATGATGGGGACAGTGCCCTGTACATTACGCGATAGGGAAAACTGAATACCGTATAGAGAATAAACTTAAGAGTGGACTGTACTAAATTGGTTTAATAAGTAGGTAAGTACTACATACAGAGCTAACCCGACAATATATCGATGCGAATATCAACGTGAGCGAAGTCGTTCTGCAGATCGATCAGCGATCCGCTGCCGTTCTCTCACCGTCCCGCACCCCCGCACCCCCCGCTCCCGTTCACGCTCCCGGTCAGGCGCAACCTTGTCTTCACCACTTACGTTACATTACATGAGATCTTGACGACCACAATCGAAGCGAAACGTGATCTTTATAGAAAAATCACTATGCAGATATTTGTACGCGGCTTAAAGGACCTAGTATAGACTTGAGACCTAGCTAGTTCGATTTTTCGCCCCCGAAAACCTCTTTATTGCAAGTTTCATCGAAATTGTTAGAGCCGATTTCGAGAACGTGTTTACAAATATCTATATATTGCTCGTTTAATAGTATAGATAGGATGTGTAACGCCCCTCTCGGTACTGTTACTTCAGTCTGATCGCGCTCGCGGGTACGTGCAGTTCATAGTTACAAACCTACGTTGTAAAACGCACTGTAATCGTAAACACTTGATAAAAACCTTAACAGAACTATTTATTTATTATCTCTAATATTAATCGTTGTGCGTAAAGGTCACTTTTGTCAAAAATGATTACATTAGCTTTAGTAATAGTATTAATTCTTACTTTATATATATACGGGACGAGAAATCATAAATATTGGGAGCAAAAAGGAGTGAAACACGATAAGCCTTTACCTCTATTCGGTAATAATGCAAGAAATTATTTGATGCGAAAAAGTGTAACTGAGTTAGCTGTGGAGTCATATTGGAAGTTCCCGACGGAGAAGGTCGTAGGGTTCTACCGGGCGTCTCGTCCTGAACTTATAATCAGAGACCCGGAGATCGCGAAACAAATACTTGTCAACGACTTCGCCTACTTTTACCCCCGAGGTCTGAACAAACATAAAGATGTAATAGAACCCCTACTTAAAAATTTGTTCTTCGCGGACGGCGACACATGGCGGCTGCTGCGGCAGCGCATGACACCGGCCTTCACGAGTGGCAAGCTAAAAGCTATGTTCCCCCTCATCGTAGAGCGCGCCGAGCGGCTACAATCGCGCCTGCTATCTGTCGCCACGGCGGGGCAGGAGATCGATGCCCGAGACCTGATGGCACGATACACTACAGATTTCATTGGTGCCTGCGGGTTTGGTCTCGACGCTGATTCGCTGCAGGATGAAAATTCAGCATTTCGGCAACTAGGAAATGAAATATTTCAAGTAGACGGAAAAAAAATGTTTGTATTAGCTTTAAAAGATCTATTTCCTAGTTTATTTAAGCATTTAAAAGAATTGGCCAAAGCAGAGAAGGGCATATTTACCTTGGTAAATGCAGTCTTAAAACAGAGAAATTATCAACCTTCTGGTAGAAACGACTTTATAGATCTTTTACTGGAGTGTAAGAAGAAAGGAACTATGGTGGGAGAGTCGATTGAAAAATTTAAACCGGATGGTACACCTGAAACTACCACACTGGAAATGGACGATGAATTGCTTGCAGCACAAGTATTTGTATTTTTTGCAGCAGGATTTGAAACCTCGTCGTCAGCCACAAGTTTCACGCTGCATGAGCTCGCCTACAACCCTGCGATACAAGTCAAAGTGCAAAATGAAATAGATAGAGTCTTAGCAAATCATAATAATAAACTTAGTTATGATGCTATCAAAGAAATGACGTACCTTGAATGGGCGCTTAAAGAAGGAATGAGAATATTCCCATCTCTGGGATTCCTAATAAGAAAATCCTCGCGCAAGTACACCTTTAAGGAACTCGATCTGACGATTGATGAAGGCGTACTCATAAACATACCGTTACAAGCGCTGCAAAATGACCCCAAATACTTTGATAACCCCAGCGAGTTTAGACCGGAAAGGTTCAATTCCAAAAACTTTGATCCTAAAAACAAGCATGTGTATATGCCATTTGGAGACGGACCTCGTGCTTGCATTGGTAAGTTTATAACAATGAGTTCGTAAAAAATTACACGATGTTTTAAATTATTTATTTGATGATTCTATTTTATGAGTAGATAAATATTTTGTAATTTATGCTTGACATTGTTTTGGGTAGTTGTTATTTGTGTAGTGTTTTTAAATTTCTTCTACTATTTCTATTTTATCGTTTTATTAGAAATAATTATATTAATTATGTATGTTTTTTGCTTTTATATGTTTTTGTATTTAATTAGTTGTATGTATTCAACTGTAGGTTGTAACCCATGTAAAAATCGCTAGTAAACCAAATTAAATAAATAAATAATATAAAAACTAATAACAAACTTCTATAAATTATGTAGAGCTATTAAATTAAAAACATGTTTAGACTTTTTATTTACAATAAGTCCGCTCGTATTTTAATAGGTAATCGCTCCGGCTGGTTTTTTTATTAATTCTACCTTAAAACTGCCGCGACAACCTAAGCTCTCAACGACCGCGAGCACGCCTGTGTTACAGTTAACAAGTAATTTATTAAAAATTTGCCCGGAGGAGTTAAAGCTCATAATTTATGCATATTTATTCTATTCTTTATCTTGGCAGTGAGTAGCGACATTGCCTTTAATATAACATACCTAATAAAAATAGTTATTACGAGTGTATCTTAGAAGACAGACATATACTATTGCAGATTTTTTCGATTTTTTCCGTAGATCTTTTCAAAACCTACAATTTTCTAGGTTTCTAAGAACGACTCGATAGAACCAGTTATTGTATTTTCCCGTGGGTAAGAAAGATTTTCCTGAAGTAAAAGGTATCCTAAATGTTGACCCGAGTAATAAGTTATCGACTTCATAAAATTTCGTTAAAATCGGTCTATTACTTTTTGCGTGAAACGCGCACACACCAACAAACATACAGACAAAGAGACAAAATTTTAAAAACTATTGTTTTGGGGTCTATATTGTATGTACGTTACAGTCATTGTTTTTTTTTTAATATTTCATGTACAGATTTCGCTAAGTTACTGTTTAATATTATGTATGTATGGAGAAAAGTGACTATTTTTTATGTGACTTCGGCGAAGCCCAAAGGTTTATTTATTTGTCCTGTATGTATGTATGTTTGTCCGTTCCTATGTTCTCTCGTAATTACTAAACGGCTTAACCGTTTTTATGATTAGGTATCGTAGTTCGATTCGTCTTAATAACGCGAGTGTCAATGATAACGACGACTAAACATTTTAGGAATATGTATTACATATATAATAATCATCTATACATATAATAAAATTGTAACTAAGCCGAATCTGTACATTAGATATTATTTGAAAAATCTTATTGAAATAAATTATTTATCGATACAGAGGCCGATTCTATAGTTTTTAGAATTTTTGTCTGTCTGTCTGTTACCGCATCACGGAAAAACCGCTGGAGGGATTTTGACGAAATTTGGTATGGTGATAGCTGGTTATCCGGGTCAATATATAGGATACTTTTTACCGCGGGAAAATATCTCATTTCTGAGAAAAAATAAAAAAACTGTAATGTAAGAGTATACTAATATGTAAAACCTAAGAATTTGGTTCTTGGTCATCTGAACGAGGGCGGTGCCGCGGGCAATGCTAGTTAAAAATAAAATAGGGCGGATCTAAGGCGACAACTAGTGCGTCATGAAAAAATATTTCATCCGAATCAATTGAGTAGGGTATCCAATTACAGGTTTTTAAGACGCGATTACAATATATATAATATGCTTAAACATACTTTAAGATAAGAAGCTCTATTAGGTAATGTAATATATATTAGTATTGTTGTCACCAGGGTTCGAAATGATAATTATCATGATAAATATGGGTTAATAATTATCTTTGATAAATATAATTGAAAATATTTAATTTGTAACTCATCAAATTGTCGATCAGCAAACTGAACTCTCTCAATTAGCTCAAAAAACTCAATCAGCAAACTGAGTTAACGCAGTTGAGGTGGATGGGGATGATATTCCACTCATTAATTTCACTTGATTGTTAAAAGTGTATAATTTATTCTAACGTAAATTATGATAGGCAAATAGTCAAATACCAATCCCTACACAAAGAAGTTTATATGTGTTTGATAATTATCGTATAATTATCTGATAATTATCTTGATAATTATCAAAAGATATATTTATCTTGATAATTTTATACCCTGGTTGTCACAAATAAATAAACAAATTGCAGGCGAGCGCCTGGGCCTGATGCAGTCCGTGGCGGGGCTGGCGGCCGTGCTGTCACGCTACAGCGTGCGGCCCGCGCCAAGCTCGCGCCGCCGCCCGCGCGTCCTCCCCGGCGCCGGCATCGTGCAGGCCGTGCGAGGCGGACTGCCGCTGCTCTTCACCAAGAGGACTTAAGGCTAACCCTCTTGTCGACATGTGAATGTACTACCGTTAGCCTTCGGAAGTCTTATTATAGATAAAGAAACGATCTCTTAATAAATATTTTCTACCTAAATGTTCATATTCTTTCTCCGTGCCCAAACAAATCGTGTCTTACTACGTATCTACATACAACATGCATATTATGTATGCGTGTACTGTTTTGTTTAACGTTCTGATCTGCATTCTCTCGGAAGTGGATTAAACTGCTTAAGCACTTAAAGAGGCTAAGCATGAACGGTATTAGTGATTGACTTAGCAGACAGAGCCCTACTTGGTTACTTCCTCAGACTTAATAGATAGACATTACTGATAACGACGACTAAACATGTTAGTATATAATATAAAAAATCAGTAACACTATATAACTAATAGCTTAGATATGTAAACTACAACCTATAGGTACAGAGTACAGACCTATAATAAAACTAGCGACTTACCTTCGCTTTTTAATTTTTTTGAGCAGAACCATAATTCTTTTTCTAAAAGTAACCTAGGTTACTTCTTATAACATCAACTATCTGGCAGTGAAAGTCCCATCAAAATCAGTACAGCCGTTTCGGAGATTAGCCGGAACAAACAGACATCGCGTCGGAGAACCGATAAAATAAAAAGTAGCTAGTGTTAGCAGTCCGCCGACACGGCAACGCTCATCATCAAAATATTAATAGGTACTTTTAATGAAGTTAAAAGGCCAAGAGAGTTGCATTAGTGCAATTTTTAAAAAAAGTTGAAAAAGCTACTTTTTTGTATTACAGTGAAAGTTGAGTAGAAAATGACTATTCGTCAATTCTCAAAAAATTTGATTAAATATCTAATATATTTAAACGAGCAATTCTTGTATATATGTATATATATCAATATATAATCTGAATCTCGGAAACAGCTCCAACGATTTTCATGAAATTTAGTATAAATGGGGTTTCGAGGGCGATAAATCGATCTAGATTAGTCTTATGTCTGGGAAAACGCGTGTTTTCGAATTTTCATGCGATTTTCTTTTGCATTTTCACAATTTTTGCATTGTCAGTTGTCAGTTATCACTTCTGGTAGGTGGAAGGCGCCACTGTGCAACTGTCTACACTACATCGTGTCCGTATTTAAATCAAGTTTAAAAATATTATAGTGGAAATAATCTAAAGAAAAGTGTTACAAATTAATCGATAAAACCTATGGGCAATATGTAAACATCACCAAGTCTTGATGTGTTGAAGAACAAATGAGCTTTTAAAAATTCACCTACCAAACAAATACAAAAGTGACAAACATAACATAGATACTATCAGTGCAAAACCATCTTTTCTGTGTGTGATGACAATAAAATAAAATAATTTGTGAAGTGGAAGCGTAAAATATTAAAACAAGTTTATAACCTCAAAAACTAATACTCTGTATAAAATTGAAATTCAACTAGGTATAATTGGTGCTCTTTTTCAATCAGCTTTTCTACTTCCGACTTCACACTTAAGATGGAGGAGATAAAAAAGTTGCTAATAAACATGCAACAAGAAATAAGACAGCAGAAAACAGAAATGTTAGAAATGAAAGAAGACATTAAAAATACAATCAACAATAATATACTTATATGATAAATTTAAACACTTAGAAATAAAAAAAGAAGTTCTTGAGAAACAAATCCAGGAACAAAGTACCTCAATAAATAATTTAGAAAGACATATTAGGCGCGAGAACTTGGTTATGTTCGGAGTAGAAGAAGGTGAAAAATCCTATCATCAACTAGAGGAAAAAATAATAAAAATAATAAATACAAATTTCAACGTTCAGTACGACAGCAATAATATTGAAGTTGTTAGAAGAATAGGGAAAAAAGGTGTGGAGGTTAGACCAATCATAATATCATTTAGTACAATACGCCTGAAACTAAAAATTCAGAAAAATGGCATTTGTTTATGTAGCACTCAATATTTACATTAAAGAGGACTACCCAATAGAAGTCTTAAACAAACGCAAGGAGTTACAAGCCCAACTAAAGATAGAAAAAGACCTAGGCAAAACAGCTTTCATTAAATATGACAAACTAATTGTTGTGGATAATAATAAGAATACTTCTCGCCAATACTCAAATAAAAGAAGTTGCCTGTATCTCCAGAAACGCCTTACCTCAATAATAAACAGAAACTAACAAACAACATACAAAGAAAACCAAACCTTTTTTTTTAACGTTGGGAAATGTATTTACGCACGAGGCGTGGGACTCACCGGCGAAGCCAGTACTACCCACTAAAACCCAACATAACCATCTCCCGTCTTAATGGGGCGTCGCAGGATCGCTTATGCATTCAACTACGACGCCCCGTCGGCAGGTCTGCCGAAGCAGACCACCACAACCATGGGGTTGCTCCAAGGTCCACTCTGCTATCAGAGAAGTACCAGGAGCAACCCGTATGGTACACCGCCCACCTAAGAGGGCCACCTCCCACCGCCCACCGAAGTGGGCCACCTCCCTGGTGCGTTTCTTGGCTTTGCACCCGGCTGGATTGCCGGGCACTACTAAGCCCCCCCCCCACCGCGACAAGGTGTACGCACGTTGGGGGGAGGGGATGGGGGCAGAAAACTAAACCTGCTTATATTAAAGACTTTATATTACAAAAACCAAAATTAACTTTCAACCACACAAATGATAACAAGGAACAAGTAAAAACAACACAGCAAGATACAGTATAATAAACACAGTAGGATCCTCCTCATCTTTATACCCCAGTACGGCCAGTCACCGTGGGGGAGGAGTTCACCGTACAATGAACGAAGGTATACATATCTTCACCAGAAAAACTTCTAGAATTAAAAGCAGCATTTCCTACAACAAATCAAAAGAACACAAAGATAAAATTATAAACTTTAAAGTCATATAAGAAACAAAATTTGAAAAGAAACCCTTTGCAATCATACAAGCATAATCTCCTACGGAGAGCTCTATGCAGGACTACTTTGGAGGAGGCTTTTACCCGAGAGGGGTCTATACATGAAACCTAATAGGAAATTCACAAAAGACATTTACTAATAAATACATTTAATTATGAAATTAAATACCTAACTTATAACTATTGTCAGAATTAATGTATGGAAAGAAATTTTATTTATATTTATTATCGTGAAATGTTTAGTATTTACTCAATTGAATTATTTAATTTATTGTGATTGTTTATTATTTTATTTGTTAATGATAATTTATATATATTAATCAATTAAGTAATTGCTCATAAGCTAACAACAAGTTAAATGTAACTAAATAGGTTATCACAACATACAATATCATTTCAAATAATATTAAAGATTTTTAATATAATTTAATTCCAGATTACAAAGTTATTAGTTAAAAAATGATAAGTTTAATAAATAGTCACTAGCCAAAAATTGAAGTTAAATTAAATATAACCAAATAAGTTATAAATATGATCTGTTAAAATACATTTTTAAAAATTATTAATTAAGTAAGAGTAATTATAATTTAAAATTATAAGTAAGCATGTATAGAATAAATAAAGCTTTATTATTATTATTATTTCTTTTGTATTATTCCTCGAATTAATTTCGCACGCTCGGATATAAGCATCGTGTTCAAGCGGCCAAGGTGCAAGATCAACAATCTCAGGTGTCCGGGTTCGAATCCCGGTCGGATACAAAGGTATAATTTATTTTTGTTTTTTTTTTTGTATTTTTTTTTTAAAGAAAATTGTACTTTTTAACAAAAAACTCTGAGTTAAGCTCGGCGGCCCAGGTACTTTATTATAATACTAGCATTGCACGCGGCTCCGCCCGTGTTCAGATGACCCAAAAGCAAATTCTTAGGTTTTACATATTACAATTTACTCTTACAATGCGGTTTTTGCGTTTTTTCTCCGAAATTAGATATTTTCCCGCGGTAAAAAGTATCCTATATGTTGACCCGTATAACCAGCTATCACCATACCAAATTTAATCAAAATACCTCCAGTGGTTTTTCTGTGATGCGGTAACAGACAGACAGACATGAGACAGACAGACAGACAAAAATTCTAAAGACTATAGATTCGGCCTCTGTATCGATAATAATGTCTATTTCAATACGATTTTCCAAAAAATATTTAATGTACAGATTCGGCATAGTTACAATTTTATTATACGTATAGATTTAAAAATCAGTGGGCCACCTCAAAATTTTGAGTCATTTATTTTTTTATGTAAAAAAAAATATTTTTTATAAGCTAAGCTACAAATTCTACTCCCAAAATAAATATCGAAAAAAAAAAATACACAAATATATTGTAATTATTTGTTTATAAACAATTTAGGATAATTAATGAATACAAATTATAATGTTACCTCTATCGCTATACTTATTGTTAGTTACCTGCTCACATCTATCTGCTCTCTCAAGACTGTTATGTTATGGTTACAACCGATAGTTGATAGCACGTGCCGCGGACAAACATTACAACATAGTTATACTTGTATAAAAATGTAAGTATTTATTTCTATTTTCGAGGTAGCTACTTATTTGAGTTAGTATGGTGATTTGCAAAAAATTGTTGCGAAGCAAAGAAAGAAAAGAAATGCTCGTCTTAGTGCATGAGTTTTTCTTACCCAGCTCGTATCAGAACGAAGTGATGGAAGACGCGACGCTACAGATGTTATTATATGTCAAAATGACTTAAGATTTTTGAAATAATTTTAGATGGCGCATTGACTAAAGATATTTTATTTAAAAATGAAGAATTAAAAGGTAAAACAGATGAGCATGATAGTTTCGTGCGTGTGCCTACGCGGAGAGGTCCCCGTGGTCGAACAGGTCCTGGTCGTAGAGCGCGGCGCGCACGGTGCGGCCGCCGAAGTAGCGGCCGTGCAGCGCCGCCGCCGCCGCGCCCGCCTGCTCCGCCGCCGCGAACTGCACGAACACCTTCACGCTGGCCAGCGCCGGGTCGTCCTCCTCGCTCTGCCGCTCGTTGTAGATCACGAGGCGCTCCACGCGGCCCCACTTGGAGCACTCCTCCTGGATCTCGTGGTGCAGCGCCTCGTCCACCTCGTGCGCCGCCACCATGTTGCGCAGCAGCAGCGTGCGCGACGCGCGCCGCCGCATCAGCCGCTGCATCACCAGGTGGCGCGCCGACTGCCCCGAGATGGACAGCGACTCCTGCTGCTGCAGCGTGTCCGGCGAGCTGTCCAGCAGCTTGCGCTGCAGCGCCGCCTGCTGGCCGCCGCCCTCCTCGGGCGCGGCGGGCGCGGCGGACGCGGCGGGCGCGGCGGGCGGCGGCGGGATCACCACGCCGGGCGGCGGGATGGCGGCGGGCAGCGCGGGCAGCGCCGGCAGCGCGGCGGCGAGCGAGGGCAGCGCGGCGGCGGGCGGCACGCCGAGCGCGCTGAGCTTGGTGAGGCCGAGCGCGACGGCGTTGGTGGCGACGGCGTCCATGGCCTGTATCTTGGCGGTGGCGGCGGCGGCGGCCACGGCGGCGGCGGTGGGCATGGCGGAGGCCTGCGGCGGGCCCGCCAGCGCGTTGGGCGGCGTGATGGCGCGGCCCACGCGCAGGTACTGGCCGCCGAGGTCGAACAGGTTCATGGACGCGATGGCCTCGAGCGCGGCCGGCAGCGTGGCGTACTCGATGAACCCGTAGCCCTTGTGCTTGTGCGCCGACGCGCCGTACGCCAGCTTGCAGTACGTGATGGGGCCGAACGCCTCGAACACGCTGCCGTTACGACGAAAGTTAAATTAATTAAATTTCAACCTTTAATGTGAGTGAAAGGTGGCGAATGAGCTCACTTTTTAATGTCGTCCTCGGTGAGCTCGGGGTGTATGGAGGCCACGTAGATGCGGTTGTACTGCTTGGCCTCCTCCTGTATCTCGTCGATGACGGCCTGCGCCTGCGGCATGTTGGAGGGACGCCCCACCACCTTGATGTTTCTGTAGCAAACAAACTTTCCCATTAGTACCAATAAATATAACATAGATTTACAAAAACGAACTTTATTTCAATTTTTACTGTATTGACTATGTTACAAGCTGACCCAATGATACATGTTGTGGAGGTTTTAAGTAGAATATAAACAAAAATTAGAAAAAAAAATAAAAACATAATACTTTTTTGGCATTCTAAATGTAGGTAATAGGTACATATTATGTCGAATACAAAATATAAATTTTATAATTTAAAAACGCCTAATACAGTAGTGAGCGTTACCTGCCGCCGAGCATGACGCCGTTCATCTGCTCGAGGCTGAGCTGCGCCGCCTCGGGGATCTCGTACTCCACGAAGGCGAAGCCCTTGTGCTTCTGCGTGACCGGGTCCCACGACATGTTGATGGACTTGATGGGCCCGAACGGCAGGAAGGCCTGGCGGATCGTGTCCTCCTTCAGCTCGAATGAGATCGAGCCCACGTACACCCTGCCGACCACGACGTATCACACACGTGCGCATACTAATAGCTTTGTGCAGGAAAAATACTGTAACTCAGATCTTTTCAGCTACTAAATATCATGGACTCGACCAGCCAAAGCGGGAATCTCCAGACATCGCTCTCATCACGCTCCCAATTATATAACTCGATCAAAGCTGAAGAGTCGTGGGTGTATTGGTGATTCCTGCTTTATAAATATACATACGTTCAACCTGATGCAACAAAAATTAATATAAATGAGCGTATGTATAATGTATATGTGTGTATGTGTACCTGCACATGAGCGCGAGCGCCTGCTGGCGCTGCACCTGCGTGCGCTGCGTGGCCATCTGCTGCTGCTGGTGCGCCAGCGTCTGCTTCATCAGCACCATCTTGATGCTCTGCTCCATGGCGTACTTCTTGGCGCGCGCCACCGCCTCCGCCTGCTCCGACGACAGCCGCGGCAGCGTGCCGCCCAGGATGGCGGGCAGCGTGGAGCACTTGCCGCCCGGCCCTGCACACGCGCACGTCACACTCCGCACACACACAGCACACGGTACAGCACACGGCACAGTACAGCGTACACTCACCCGTGAACACGTCGCCCACTTGCTGCAGGTCGTAGACGGGCGCGGCGAGGAAGGCGCCTGCAAGCAACGAGAGCGTGAGCGCGGCGCGGCGACGCGCCCGCGCTCGCACTCGCCGACACACTCCGCCGCGGCTCCTCGCACGTTCGCGCACATTCTCGCTCTCTAACCTTTCTCACCTTCAAACGTATTCTCTCGCACGCATTTTGCTACTTTTACACTTTTTCGTTACATTCAAATAACCTGTTCGTGTTATTATTAAAAATGTTGCGAACATTTTAGTCCAAAAATTAATTGCAAATAATAAATTAAGACTACTTTCTCCTGTCATTCTGTTATAATTTTATTATATATACGAGCATTACTAAATTTCGAAATATCATCATTATACATTCATCCATGTTTGCAAGTGAAGATACGGATGAGAAGCCGCAGCACGCTCACAGACAGTCACCGGGCACGCGCGACAACACTATATAATGAAGTAAGTACATTGTGAGACCGAAGCCGGCGCAGGCGCGCGCCGCGCCGCCGCCGCGCGCTCGCCCTAGCCTTTAGCAATAACCTAACTTATATCTAGTCTGAAACAGAAAGCAGAACACTGATCACTGCGGGCGAGACGACACGAGAGGGACGACGCGAGGCTCGCGCACGCGCGGGCCGAGAGCCGCGCCGCCGCCGCCGCCGCCGCCGCGCCTGCAACAGCGAGCACAGCCGGGGCGTTAGACTGCTGCACTGAGACTCACTCGCCGCGCTCACCCTACTCACCGCTACTCGCGCACACCGAGCCGCCCACGCCCACTCCACCCACGCCCACGCTCACGCCGCCCACACTAGCCAGGCCTACACCCACGCCGGACATCGTGCCGTCACCACCCTGCAACTGAGTTTCACACACATTATAAACAAAATACTGCAAAACTACCTTACCAATAAAATATACCAATGCGTCTTTGAAAAGCATATTATATTAAATGAACTACTTTACAATATGAGTATTTTATAAATGTCATTTTATGTACGTGTAACACCCATACTAATATTATAAACGTCAAAGTATGTTTGTTTGTTTGTCCTTCTTTCGCGTCGAAACCACCCTTATCATCTATATATTGGACTAGAGGCTTATTTACGCTTTACTGAGGTGTGTCCCTAGTATGTTTTCATTTTTATAAGCAGAACCCTAATCCTTTTTCTAAAATAAAAGTAGCCTAAAGTTACTCCTTATAACATCAGTTATATGCCAGTGTAAATCCCGTCAAAATCAGTCTAGCCGTTTTGAAGGTTAGCCAGAACAAATACACAGGCAGGCAGACAGACAGATAATTTAAAAAAAAATCTAATCTAATCTATTTCTTTATTAGATTTTTATCAATAATTGCTAGCACTTATGGAGTTAATTCATTAAAGCATTTATTTACATAATTTATAAGTTATTACCTAAACTCAGAAACTTTGACTCATTCCCTTACTAAATGGGTTTTTATGGCCTGCTGTATAAAGCCCATGTTGTATATTTTTTCAAACTAGATATTTTTTTATCTATCCATATAACAAAATTGTAACTGAGTAGAATCTGCACATTAAATATTTTTTGGAAAATCTTATTGAAATAGACATTATTATCGATACAGAGGCCGAATCTATAGTTTTTAGAATTTTTGCCTGTCTGTCTGTTACTGCATCACAGAAAAACCACTGGAGGAAACACAAAACCACTGGAGGATTTTGATAAAATTTGTTATGATGATAGCTGGTTATCCGAGTTAACATATAGGAGACTTTTTACCGTGGGAGAATATTTCATTTCTGAGAAAAAATACAAAAACTGCAATGTAAGAATATACTAATATGTAAAACCTAAGAATTTGGTTTTAAGTCATCTGAACGCGGGCGAAGCCACGGGCAATACTAGCTTCATTATATACCTATAATATGGCATTTAAGAAGTGTTTATTATAATTTTTTTTTTCAAAATTAGTTTTACTATTCCTTATATGTATGCCCAGAAAAAAAAATGCTTTAAAGTCTTTAAGAGATAGATCACTGATTAATTTAAGGAGTACACTTCATCAATCACATACACATATATATCCAAAAATAATGTGATTGTAACTCCATTTCATAAAAGTTTGTTTTTCAATATGAAGAGCAAGAGTTGCAAATACCACTTTAAAAACTATAATGTGCATTTTACATTACCTCGCTACAAATTAAATAATTTTTACATTATCACATTGTGTTAAAAAATTACTAACTATCCATAAATAGGGTACTGAAAAGTGCATGTATTCAGCCCTTTTTTAATATCCCACTGCTACTGGGCACTGGCCTACCTTCAATGAGAGGGGTATCAAGCCTTAATACACAATGCTGGTCAAGAGCTGCAATAGTTGGTGGACTTTGAATGTCTTTCAAAAATTATTCAGGTTCTCTCAGACATGCAGGTTTCGTCAGAATGTTTTCCTTTTCAATTGCTTACAATGCAGCTATTGTGTTTTTTCTAACAAATGAGATATTTTCCCGTGGTAAAAAGTATCCTGTATGTTGACGTGGATAACCAGCTATCACCATACTCCCTCCAGTGGTTTTTCTATGATGCGGTAACAGACAGACAAAAATACTAAAAACTATAAATTCGGCCTCTGTATCAATAATGCATAATGTCTATTTCAATAAGATTTTCCAAAAAATATTTAGTGTACAGATTCAACTTACTCAGTTACAATTTAATATATGTAAAGATAAAATTACAAAAATATATAAGTAAATTATACTTTTAGTTGATTTATAACAATCAAAATAATTTTGAGTACTATAAATTGATTTAAATATATTTATTATACATTAAAGTAATCATTATTAGTAAATTTCGAAAAATTCTTCTGTAATTTCGTATTAGTAAATTTCGAAAAATTCTTGTGTAATTATGTATAGAAACCTTCTATTAACAATTAACACTATGAGGACATAAGTCTTTTACAGTAATTAATCATGCCTTGGTTTTGTTTCACAAAAATTATAGCATTATATATGTGTAAGATATGTATTTATTGTATAATATGTAAAATTAATCAAATGTTAGATGCTTTGTAGTAGCATACACTTTATAGTTTCATATTGTAAATTGCAAGTACCAAGGTTGGTATAGATGGATGTTCTGTTGTGATTAAATATTTCATTACCATTGTTAGATTATCACCAACGTCTACTCTAGATATCCTAGATTCTACAATATCAATTTAAAAAACACGATAAATAAATAAAAAGAAAATATAATATCGCTATGCGATCCATGCTTAGCGAAGTTTTGTCAGCAACTCAATTTATCTAGTAAATAAAAAAATAAATGTTATGTGCTTACCAATTCCATGTTTTTTAAATGTCTGATTATGAGTTAAAAATATATGTCGCGTTGAAAATTAATTCACCTCAAAATTCTAAACGACAAATTAATTTTACGTCATGCCAAATGCCAATGCTTTTTTTACTATTTTTTTATCTATGGCACAGAGTCACAGACCAGGAACCATCCAGGAACATCAAGAATTCTATAATTTATGGTATTTTATATGCTACGGCTGACAACTTGTATAATAATCCACGTTATAAGATGAAAAAACTATTATAAACAAAGTTCACACTTCACGGGATTACATACCACAGGTAAGCAAGCCGAAATTATATGTTTTATTTGGTTTAAGCTTAATACGATACGCCACGATTATAATATAATTTAAGGTATTTTATAAATGAACAAACATTAATGATTGAATGATGAGTAATAAATAAAAACAATTAGTTATCAAGAACAAATGTGCAAATAAAAATTCAAAAATTAGAAAATTAAAAATAATATTATTATAATTCCACAGACTAAATAGAGTTGAATTATTGCCAATCACGCACGAATAAGTTCAATAGTAGTTTATTTACAAATACACTAACAATGTTTTGATTATTAATATAATAATAATCTATATATATATATATATATATATATATATATATATATATATATATATATATATATATATATATATATATATATATATATATCCGGAAGAACTATTTATTACTTATCTACATAATTATGACTATAAAGTGAGTGATAATTACAGAGTCATAGAGTATATTGCTACATATATAAATCAATATAAATACAGAGTACTGTAATTTTATATATATATATATATATATATATATATATATATATATATATATATATATATATATATATATATATTGTTAGAAAATCACATTATATTGTGAAAAATAGTAAAACTAGATAAAAATTAGCATAATAAGTAATTTTTATCTTCGTATTTGAATATAAATGTGACCCTGTCTCATTATACTATTTACTTTTAAATTTTCTTACATTTACATGTGCAGTTAAAAATAATGAGTGTCTAAATAGGTATATACTATTTACAAATAATCTATTTCAGCTATGTTAGGCATATAAGCCTACGGGCTACAGCCTCAGGCCGTAACCACCGCAATATCATTCAAGACTAATTGTTTTATTATAAATATCCGCCAGATATTATACCTATCATGTGTTTGAGACAGATAAGCTCTACTAATTTGGTGAGTTCTATACGATTAATATTTTACTTACTACATTTCCATATTTCCTCATTTTCTAATAAACATATTAATCCTGGTTGAACTGTACAATCTATGACATCGATTTAAGGGAGGAGAGATGGTGTGGGAGGAGGGGAGGGGTGAGAGGGACTCCCCTTTAAAACCGCGGAGGCTAGTAGTTTTCGAGATATTTAATTTTCAAAATTTCAATTTTTAAGGTTAAATTATTGTAAAAACAACTTTAAGCATTACACTTAAGGTTCAATTTACATTGTTTTATATTTCAACTAGAATAATTACTTAAACACAATTGGTTTAAACAGTTTTAAGACAACTTTTGCAAGTATAATAATGGGTACCGGAAAAAGTGGCTACGGATTATGAAAAAAGTTTTATAAAAGTAGAAGAAAGGTTTCTGCTAAAAAAAAACCTAAACCTATTTTGATAAAGCTTTCCTGCGTGGAAATAAAACACAATTGCAACTGACGATTCAAATTGGCGTCGCTTTTCCTATTTAGCTAATTCTGACATTGACATATCACATAACCAATATACTATGTACCAGTTTATATTTGTTATTAATTAATCATAAATAAATCAAGATTTTAACTATTAAATTATGTATTTAACTACAATAATGATAGATAATAACTCAGAATATAGAATATTGTAACGAACTTTGTGAAAAACATTGATAAGTGCTTGTATAAATGTGGTAAAATTAAGCAAAAAGTTGAGACTTGAAATTTTTTTTTTTGACAAAACTATTTGTTTCCGTGGTCTCAAACATTATATAAAGGCTTCTAATAGAGAGATCTATTAGTGAAAAAACTATAAAGCTTCAACTCGATGTCATAGATTGTACAGTTGAGCCTTAATCCTTAATTTCCTGGTTTTTTTTTTCTTTGTATTGTTAGGATATTATACAAGAACTAACACAATTTCCGAAAGTGTGATTACAAATGTGTGTAATGCACATATTTTAACAATCATTATTATCAAATTAGATAGTACTCATAAATATCTGTATAATATATTCTTTAATTAAAAGAGAGCTAAAGATTTTTTAAGTAGGTTGACTGACTATAAAAATTTGCTACTGATAATGTATAGTTTGTTACTACTTACTATGGACACAATAAAAGAGCTTTATTTATTTACTAGCGACTCACCCTCGCTTCGCTCAGGTTCATCCCTAGATTGTGTCCCCATACAAACTCTCATCCCCATTTTCACCCCCTTAAGGGATGATTTCTGAGATAAAAACTATCCTATGTCCTTCCTAAAGTCTCAAAATATCTTCTTACCAAATTTCATCTAAATTGGTTCAGTAGTTTTAGGAGCCTATTCGGTGCAAACAAACAAACAAACAAACAAATCTTTCCTCTTTATAATATTAGTATAGATAATGCATGCCATCTACAATATTCATATACTATACATACATATAAAACACTGGTTTAAAAAAAATATTATAATTTCTCTAATAAAAACATTTATTAATTGATAAATCTGATATGTATTATGTACCTATATCTTTTACAAGTGTAGTATTTTACTATTTTATAATTAAAAGTTACACACACTACAAAGCAGGGTATGAAATTATTAAGATAAATATATCTTTTGATAATTATCAAGATAATTATCCGATAATTATCAAACAGATATAAACTTAGCAATCCTTGTGTAGGTGTTGGTATTTGACTATTTACCTATCATAATTTACATTAGAATAAATTATACATTTAACAATCAAGGTAATCTTTTATTATTATTTTTTCATTACTTTGACATATACACACTTGGAAATAAAAACAGAATAAATTTAACCAACTATAGAATAGACACTATTTAATTTAATTAAAGGTCTCTGCCCACTACACCGTCTCATATCATGACAATGCTAGGACCGTGTCAGGCAAAAAAAATATTCTTTGTAATGAAAAATATGAGACTACACCCACTAGACCGTTCCATCACTGACCAAGACCTTTCCGTTACCGATCAACACCGTCGCCTGCCATGCATGGAAAGTTAACAATAATTGTCGGCAAGAATATTATGCCGGTGCCGATGCGATACGTGCCTGGCATGCAACGTGGCCGAACCGGTGCGCGCGGACGGCAAAACGGTGATCACACGGGTTATAACTGCGTATGATGACCGTTCTGAGCCCGTTATAAACATGTTGTCGCTTGTCTTCTAGTGATAATATTTTCTTTTAAAAACGTCGCGATCGACTGATGTTATTCTCTTTCTTCTTCGTCTAAAACAATGGCTATCATTGTTAATTCTCTGTCGGAAAAGTTTCTAATAGCCATCGTATAGGTATAAGAAATAATTTTCGTAACAAAAATATTCACTCGCACTTTTTGACGCGGTTGCCTCATGCGAAAACACAGGTGAACTGACTACGACTGAAAAAACTTGAACTATGTATACGGATATGACACGCGGATGATACGCGAATGATACGCGGATGATACGCGAATGATACGTTCTGGTGGGCGACACGGACTACTATTAGTCCGTGTCGCTTGTTTCCGTGCCTGATACGGTCTTAGTACGGTCTTAGTACGGTCATGGTGTGCAGACTCCTTAATGATTGGAATATCATCCTCATCCTCCTCAACTGCATATTAACTCAGTTTGCTGATTGAGTTTTTATGAGCTGATTGAGAGAATTCAGTTAGCTGATCGACAATTTGAAGAGTTACAAATTAAATATTTTCAATTATATTCATCAAAGATAATTATCAACCCATATTTATCATGATAATTATTAAAGATAATTATCAATGATAATTATCGTTTCGAACCCTGCTACAAAGACTTTCTTAAAACTTATAATAACATTAATTTTTAATATTTCAGGTGAGAGACAAACTACAAAATTAGATCTCACAATGGTAGCCAAATTACCTACAATATTGATATTAAATAATCACTGCTCAACTTTTCATACATATAGGTAACTATTAAATTCTGCTATTTATCTATTTGATAGAATATTTCCTATTTTATTAATATTATAAATGTTAAAGTTAGATATTTGGATGTTTGTTACACAATCATGCCAGGACGGATCTACGTGAAATTTGGCATAAAGATAGATTAAAGTCTGGAATAGCACATAGGCTACTTTTTATCCCAGAAAAATGTATGGTTCCAATGGGATAGTTTTGCCTTTATTTTTTAAGAGACGAACCCGAGCGGGCAAACAATTTCTTACTACATTTTGTCTGTCACTTGTTATGCCATCAGCTTAATTCATACCAAAATTAATATAAATTATAATATAAGAATTAAGAATATATCTTCATTTAAACTGTTATAGAAAATTTAAATTTCTGAAGTTTTACTGTTCTAGCACTTGTTGATGCTAAATAATGTCATCTGAAACTTGCTAATTTAATTAATAGTATTTTAAATGTTCAAACTTATAATTTTCAGGCATTTCAATGCATAAAGTAGTCTTGGAGCACATTAAAAGAAAAAAGCAATAAATGTGAAGAGAGAAGTTCTAAAATAGAGAAGATTTTATAAGAAACTTAACACAGAGTTTCAAATATTTGTTTAAAGAACAGATATACAAAGATAAACCTTTTTATATCCTCAAAATAAGGAATAATATAGACAGAGTCCTATACTTGTAGAACATAACACATGACGCCAAACAGTAAAAGTAATATGTATATATGGTTTAAATAAAGTATATTACATATTTAAAACCTATAAAATATTAATGGATAGTCATTACTGTGATAGATAAAACATAAAAAGATATCATTATTGTAGAAAAATAATTAATAAGCCAAAATCTCTCTTTCAAGACGAAGAGAGCTTAAAAAATGTACAAAAGATTAGGTGTGTTATTTTAAATATTCATATTTTTGACTACAAAATTGTAAATTAACGATTATCTATATAAATTTTTTGTTATTATTTATAGAAAGTTGCTTGGTGTCTCTGTATTCTTTGTATATTTATATGTGTCGTTTACTATATCTGAACGGCAAAATCGATATTTAATAGCGTTGCAAAAAAAAAAATTTTCTACCATGATATGCATCCTTTTTCTAGACCATAATTTTTTTTTTCAAGAGTACAGAATTTAAAATCATTCAGGTAGTTTTTCGTAAAATATTAATCCTTTCATAGACAATAATTCATATTAGAGTCTTATTTATTTTTAAGCCTAACATACGTTTTTATTGAATAGTGCCAAGCTTACTTGTGAAAATTTTGTATATATTTTTGATACAAGGACAAGACTAGTGTAGATGGCACTGATATTGAAAGCGGTACTGACATTGACACAGGGAAAAAATATTTTTTTATGTAATTAATAAAAAAAAATCGATTTGTAATTAAAAGTAGTAAAATGTAAGAAAACATACTTCAAGAAAAAATTAATTTCCTATAGATTATTTTTTCTGAAAAAAGAACCATAATTTGAAAAAAACAAAGGTACTATGGTTTCATGCATGATTTTTTTTAGCATAGTGAAAAAAAAACATAGTCATGTTCTTCATGTTACGACACTAGTATTTAGTAGCATAAACAAAAAAAAAACACCTATTTCTTACTGACATTTTTTTTTTTGGTAGACTGTCTAATATCTATATAGTTTTTAGTCTTAACTTTGAATTCCGTTACAATTTTTTTATATTTTATATACATGCAATATAGTAATATTATTAATTTTGAACAGTGATAAAAATAACAGCGGAATGAAGTACCTCCTTCTCTTACAGTCAGTCAAAAATTTGCAAGTGTGTATTTGTAAAGAGAATTTTTCTTCACTTGTTTTTATTGACTATTAAATAGATTTTTTTACTGCAATATTTCAAATAATATAAAATGAAAGTTAAATATTTTACTATATTTCCAGTGATGTTTTTCTATATATACTAAATAAAATCTTATTAAAGATATTATATAAATAGTCCAAGAATCACAACTCTAGTAATTTACGATTTATAAGAATGTATTAACGATTTAAATTGAAGTATATTTAAAGTTTTACCTATAATTTTTATAAAAAAGTAAAAATTAAGATTGCAATTTTTTCAATGTATATGTTTTAATTTAATTTGTTTCAGATATCACCTCGACTCGTGCACACCACCACTGTCAACCAGCAGCTTCAACAAACTGTCAAAATATTTTTTTTACATGAAATGTAAATATTATTTTCTTTTTGTTTTTTAATATTTTTATCTAACTTCAAATGCACATACCCGTACTGTAATATTCACTTTTTTGTTAAGTTTGTTTATATAATTATATGTTTTTATTTGAATGTTGAGATAATTTCACAACAAATTTAAAATGATATTTTTAATACGTAGATGTAATTTTTTACAATATGTTTCTGTACCTAAATAAATAAAATATGTAAGTTACATGTTTACAATAGTGAAAAAATTAAAATAATAATATCACTTATTAAATAAAAATACTTACAACTTATGCACTTTATAAAAAAATGTACATCATGATATTGTTATTAAACAATGTAATATTATAAGCAATGTAACGAAATGTGAAGTGCTACAATACTCCCAAAGAAGTTTTTATATGCTGTTAGTTGTATAATGTCACTATTTAAGGCCTTGTCAATTATTTATGTGTATACTTACATATATAAATAATCGAACCCCACAATGAACTAGCTTTTTTTTGATAGATTAAATTAAATACTAAAGATGTAACATATTTTGACTATAATGGTATAAATTTATTTCTTATAAGACCTATAATGAACGACAATTATGGAATAAATTAATATTATCTCATAATAATAAAGAAGAGATAATTGTATTATAATATAAAGTTGACAATACAAAAGAAGGATGGGATATTGTGAATACATATTGTAATAAGTAAAGTTGTAAGTCGTGTGTACGTAATTTATTATTATTATAAATATTGAATTACATCACTTGCAGATATCTCAAGTGGTGCTTCCACACAGCAGTTTAAAAATGTTATAATGTTATAACATTACATAACATTTTTTAACACGAAAACTTTTTGTAACATTCAGTAATATGTTAATTAATTATTGTTAGATATTTTCAAAGCTTCCACACTGATGAAACATGCTGTAGAAAATTTCTTAGCATTTTATAACCGCTACTTTGGATTAGTTTGGTTCATATTTTAAAAAAGTGTCTGTTTTCTAACAAACGTTACAAATTGTTATATGTTGCTTGGAATTGTTTCGTTAGCAAGTGTTACAAAACATTTTATAAAAATATATTTAATAACTCTTGTTTGAAATGTTTTTTTTTTTTTTTGCCATAAAATGTTCACTAACATTTGTAACTCCTGTGTGGAAGCTGCCATCTGAAGACTGAAACTACAACGATCAAGAAAAATATTTCGACAATATTTCAGTAAATAAAGAAATATGTGTATATATTTTTATTGTTAAATATTATATTTAAAAGGCTGTATACATTTTTCTTGTATATTAAACGATGAAAATGCTCGTCTTTCATTTTACCAATAACACTGTTTATGAAGTGTAACTAGCGACACCTAGTGGTGTATACGGTGAATGACAAGTTTCAAAGCAAACTGTCAAAAGTCTATAGAGCAGTAGTCTATGGAAAATTGTCTCTATTGAGATAGAACCTAACCAACGTTAAAATGTTCTACACCTAACGATACACGCACGATTTCGAACCTACGGGAACAGTCTATATGTATATATATATGAATATATAACCAACGATAAATATTACCTTAGAGAGAGACCTTGTGAAACGAATAGTAGGCACGTGATAAATTCTTGTAATGTTTTCTATACAGTATTATTGCGAATTATTTAATAACTAACCTAACTTTCACAAACCTAACTTTCACAAACCTAACTTTCACAAACCTAACTTTCGAAAACCTAACTTTCGGACCTAACTTACAGAAACCTAACTTTCGGAAACCTAACTTTGGGTGACCTAACTTTCGGCGACCTAACTTTGCGAAACCTAACTTTTGGCAACCTAACTTTCGGCGACCTAACTTTGCGAAACCTAACTTTCGGACCTAACTTACAGAAACCTAACTTTCGGAAACCTAACTTTGGGTGACCTAACTTTCGGCGACCTAACTTTGCGAAACCTAACTTTTGGCAACCTAACTTTCGGCGACCTAACTTTGCGAAACCTAACTTTTGGTAACCTAACTTTGCGAAACCTAACTTTCGGTAACCTAACTATCGAAAACCTAACTTTCGGAAACCTAACTTTCGGTAACCTAACTTTCGGTAACCTAACTTTCGGAAACCTAACTTTGGGTGACCTAACTTTCGGTAAACCTAACTTACGGAAACCTAACTTTCGGCGACCTAACTTTTGGAAACCTAACTTTCGGAAACCTAACTTTCGGCGACCTAACTTTTGGAAACCTATCTTACGGAAACCGTACCGTGTGGAGTGAGGGCACAACTATGCTAACGTTAAATTGAAGGTAATGGTTACAACCTAACTTTAGTGCTTAAAATCGTGGTCTGTGAAATTCAGTTATACCACAGATCATATAATACTATACTAGTACAGATAGTCCAGTCCACACAAATATTTGACTGCCAATCCGCGCTTACAAGGTCTCAAGGTCACTATGGCAATTACAAATGTTATTGCTTAGAATATTGTCTTAGAGACTTGAGTCACGGTACTATTACATACGTTTTTTTTTTTTTTTTTTTTTTTTTTTTTTTTTATTTAAGTGCGTGTATCTTTAAAATCTAAATCTACCGTGTCCAATTTTAAACATTATTTTCTTGTTATATTATTACATTTCATTTCGTGTTTTATATATTGCATAGACTTATGTATATAAATATTATTATTTTTTTAACGCAAAAAAATTTAAACGAAAAATAACGAAATTAACCTATGAGCTATATCGGTATCAAAGTAAAGCAAAATAATTTAATTACATTTATCAATTTTTATATTTTATTGGGTGCCATCTGTGAACAGAGTATACATAACTATTATCAAAGATCGTGCTATCACAACGTAGTACCTATTATTGCCGCCAGAAATACAAGAATATCATCGAATTTTATATATTTTTTTAAAATACTATTTATTCTTTATATAACTTTACCTAAACTTTAAATATTTCTTTAAAATAAGTTTGTTTTTTTTTTTTTTTTTTTTTTTTTTTTTTTTTTTTTTTTTTTTTTTATATTTGGAATTTTAAGTTAACATTGAAAACAAATCGATACATTTACGCCACCTGTTATAATATTTTTTAACTAATTTTTATTTTATTCGTAGTAAGACCCCATGGTTATATACAATGTAACGAAAAGGACCTCGCAAGGAATTATAGAAGAATTACTTGGCATGTAAAACAATAACGACGTACATATTTCACAATTTAGATTAAAGTTTCACAATAATTCCCAAATGAAAACAAAATAATTACTTAATAAAAGCTTATAAATACATTGAGGGCATTCGTAGAATAATTTATAAGGTACTTACATCAAACGCTATTCAACGAGTTATTTCTATCTAAAATAATAAATTTACAATGCAACGCCATCTACCGTAACCCGGTAACACTACAGTAGTGTATTCACATAGTGAATATCGATTAAACAACATCACTTAGTCGCATCAACCACAACGTAGTGTTCTACAACATCCAATAGAGGGCCTTAGTAAGTTATTGGTATTGATACATACAAACTTGATTTATTTTATTTATACTCATATTTCAATTAATAATCATGGAGGAAATTATGAAAATATATTCAAAATGATATTAAAATACAAAAACTCGAAATAACAAATATGAAAAAAACAATAGTTGATGAAATTAATTCAAATATAAATAAAAAAAAAATTAAAATCATCTAAATAAAACACATATAATGGAACATATAATATACGCTCTCTTGTCACTGAAGACACAAATGAATAATTAAATAGTATAGTATGGTTGTTGTCTTACTGAATAAAGGCGTATGATTAAACTTTCGAAAACCCTAACTATTGGAAACCTAACTTACGGAAACCGTCCCGTAGGTAGAGAGGGCGCAACTGTGCTAACGATAAAAATTAGTTCCGTAATATTTTTTTTTTTTTTTTTTTATTTTATTTTTTTTAAACAGAATATAACCAGAAAAGTGCTGTGAATTTGCTGCTGCTATTGAAGGCAGTGGTTAAAACGCCAATAAAAATATATTAAGTGCTTAAAATCGTGGTTTGTGCTAATCGTAAGGAATTTCACTTATACACAATGGAACAAAAAGGACCTTACAAGGAATTATAGAAGAATTACCTGGCAAGTAAAACAATAATATATTTTTCACAATTTAGATAAAAGTTAGTGTTACAACCTTCAGTCAAGAAGTAGTTTATGATCGAGATAATAGATGTCGCTACATGTCGCCATCACCTTTCTTTTATATGCTAATTTAATCGTTTGGTTTCAACAATAGTTTTACAATTATCACTTTATTTTAAATTCAATTATAAATTATCTTGTGAACATATATCATATTTAAATAACATTTATTGAAAAATGGTAGATAAATTGTTTTCCTGATAGAACTCGGAATATGAGTTGGCGCCACTAATATTAATTTAATAATTTATTGTTTTGTAATAAATGATAGCAATGAGTTATTAATTACCACATTGTTAGTAAATTCGCATATAATTAATTTTTGTACGATACAAGTACTTTTTTTTTTTTTTTTTTCTAAAATAGACGAGAATAGGAAATATAACCATATTTAAAGAGAAGGATTAAATTAATCATTGAATAGTTTTAATTCGGCCATCCCAACTTTAACATTTCACAATAATTCCAATTAGGGAACAAAATGTCATTAGAAAATAAAATAATTAACAAACGCTTCTAAATACATTGAGGGCATTCGAAAAATAATTTATAAGGTACTTACATCAAAACGCTCAAACACAACGAGTTATTTTTGTCTAAAATAATATATTTACAATACAACGCCATCTATCGTAACCCGGTCAACACTACTACTGTGAATATCGATCGAGTAACATCACTTAGTCACATCCACCACAGACGATGTGAGCTACAACATCCAATAGAGGGCCTTAATTATTGGTATTGATACATTCAAACTTTTGATTTTTATTTTATTTATTTATACTTATATTTCAATTAATAATCAATGGAGGAAATTATGAAATTATAAAAAAAAAAAATTCAAAATGATATTAAAATAAAATATAAAACAAACAATAGTTGATGAAATTAATTCAAATATAAATAAAAAAAATTAAAATCTAGACCGAAAACCCAGGGCCTGAAAAAAGTGATAGAGGAGCAAATGACT
Source organism: Brenthis hecate (assembly GCA_951806755.1). NCBI lineage: Eukaryota > Metazoa > Arthropoda > Insecta > Lepidoptera > Nymphalidae > Brenthis > Brenthis hecate. Next base: position 7,170,054 of record OX638277.1, read on the forward strand.
ATGGAAAAGCAATTAACCTTTCTCCAGGCACTGGGTTTTCGTTCTATAATTTAATTTTTTTTTTTTTTTTTGTATTGAATTAATTTCATCAAGTATTGTTTGTTTCATATTTGTATTTTAATGTTTTTTTTTTAAACAATAAGAGTTAGAAGTAAGCAATAGTTTCATTTATAAATACTAGTATCAAAATTCTTTGTGACAAACGAGATTTTGAATATCTTAACAAAAAAAAAAAAAATAAAAAAAAATAAAAGACCTTTTCTAATAACAACCAACAAGTAATACTTACGAACTATTAAATCTGTTCTCTCTTATAAGGTGTTCTCATGCTGAATAACGTCTTATTATTAACTTATGGAAACCTAACTTTCCGAAACCTAACTTACGGAAACCTAACTTACGGAAACCTAACTTACGGAAACCTACCTTTCGGATAACTAACTAACTTTCGGAAACCCAACTTTCGGAAACCTAACTTTCGGCGTACTTTCTGAAACCAAACTTATCGAAACCTAACTTACGGATAACTAACTTTCGGAAACCCAACTTTCGGAAACCTAACTTACGGAAACCTAACTTTCGGAAACGCAACTTCGGAAACCTAACTTTCGGCATACTTTCTAAAACCTAACTTATCGAAACCTAACTTACGGAAACCTAACTTTCGGAAACGCAACTTTCGGAAACCTAACTTTCGGCAGGCTTTCTAAAACCTAACTTATCGAAACCTAACTTTCCGAAACCTAATTTACAGAAACCTACCTTTCGGTTACCTAACTATCGGCCACCTAACTTTCTTAAACCTAATCTAACTTACGGAAACCTAACTTTCGGCGACCTAACTTATGGAAACCTAACTTTCGAAAAACTAAAGTTTGGCAACCTAAATTTTTTTTGGGTTTTTTTTTTTTTTTTTTTTTTTTTTTTTTTTTTTTTTTTTTTTTTTTTTTTTTTTTTTTTTTTTTTTTTGGGTTTTTTGGGTTAGGTTCTCTACTCAAGGGTACGATGTTTGGGTTAGGTTTGGGTTAGGTTTGGGTTAGGTTTGGGTTAGGTTTGGGTTAGGTTTTGGGTTAGGTTAGGTTAGGTTAGGGTTAGGTTAGGTTAGGTTAGGTTAGGTTAGGTTAGGTTAGGTTTAGGTTAGGTTAGGTTGGGTTAGGTTAGGTTAGGTTAGGTTAGGTTAGGTTAGGTTAGGTTAGGTTTTAGTTAGGGTAGGTTAGGTAGGTTAGGTTAGGGGGTTAGGTTTGGGATAGGTTAGGTTAGGGTTAGTTGGGGGTTAGGTTAGGTTAGGTTAGGTTAGGGGGTTAGGGGTTAGGTTTGGTTAGGTTTCGATAGGTTTGGCGGTTTGGGTTAGCGGTTTGGTTAGGCGCTGCGCGGTTAGGTTTGGGGATAGGGTTAGGTGGTTAGGGGAGTTAGGGGGTTAGGTTTGGTTAGGTCAGGAGTAGGTTAGGTTATGTTAGGTTGCGGTTAGTTTGGGTTAGGAGGGGGGTTCAGGTTAGGTTAGGGGTTAGGGCGGGGGTTAGAGGGTTAGGTTCGGCGGTATTGTAGGTTAGGGGGCCAGGCAGCCTGCCTCTACAAGACACACCCGCTAGTTCAGACCTGAGCCCGTCGGTGCGGGCGCTGGCTCCAGCCGCCAGTCAACACTCTGAACAATGGAAGCAGGATGCTGAAGATCGAGGTGTTGACGTGTATGCAGCCATCTCTGGTCCGGAGGTGGCAGCCGAACGGTTATGGGGGACGCGTGCGCAGCCAGCCTTCCAAGTGAAATCCCCCAACCACCGCTGCCACGACGCCGAGAGTGTAAAGGGTGAAGAGGTTTCATTTGAGCCGCCTATTTCGACGGTACTCGCTCGTCCTTTGCTGCATCTAACCACCTCCCGCGGCCTAGCGGGGCCGCCACCGTTTGATGGTGGACCTTCTGAAGAATGAGGGCTGCATGGGAAGAGGATGTGTCCGTGTTGCGCGGCATCGCAACACCGACAATCCGCTTCCTCTTTCTTATGGGGTCTCCCCTCCCCCCCCCCCCCCCCTCCCCCCTTTCGGTGACCTTTTCCCCTTTGCCGCTTTCTCCTCCCTGCAGCAGTTTTTTTCCTCCTTGTCCTTCTTGGTGGGCGGTGGTTCCCCCCCCCTGTTTAATGGGGCTGCTCCGGGTACCTCTCTGGCATAGCAGAGTTGACTGTGGAGCAGCCCCATTGGTTTGGTGGTCTGCCTAGCGTTTAGGCAGACCTGCCGCCGGGGCGCCGTAGTAGTTATGCGCAAGCGATCCTGCGGCGTCCCACTAAGGCGGGGGGAAGGGATGTCGGGTTTTAGTGGGTAGTACCGGCTCTTCTAGCCGGTGAGCCCCACATAACCACCTGGGGGATCAGGTGGTATGCGTAAATGCATTTCCCGACAATAAAAAAAAAAAAAAAAAAAAAAAAAAAAAAAAAAAAAAAAAAAAAAAAAGGTTAGGTTAGGTTAGGTTAGGTTAGGTTAGGTTAGGTTAGGTTAGGTTAGGTTAGGTTAGGTTCTCAGGGCAGTTGCTGGACTGCTACTGGGCGCGTCCCCCGGGTGGCGGATAGGGGAATGCCACCACATTGGTGGTACCGGTTTCGACCGGCGCGGACCAAAACCAGCAGGCATGGGCGTGCCTTTAGGGGTTTGTTAACCCCACGGCCTAAGGGAGCACACCCTGACAGAAAAGCGCGGAGGTGGGGCGAGCCCGGCGGGCGCTTAACTGCGCAGCCCGGCTAGCACTCTGTGCAACGCCCCTCTCACATCGTAATCCCGGAACCCGGTGTCGTTGACCATGTCTAGCGGCCGGGAACTGGGACCGATAGCCTCGGCTTAACCGCCCGGGCTGCGAGGAAGAAAACCTCTATAAAAAATCACCCCAATCCCAAGTGGCGGAGCAGCGCGAGGGGATGCGTGGCCGATGGGTAGATCGGTCACTACTGCTACCCCCGCTAGAGTACCGGCCGAAACTCTATGCGGGTTACGCTAGGCTTATCCGCAGACAGGGGGCACTGTGCGGATGGACCCACCCTTCCCCCATACTCGTGGGATTCATATGGATACATTCAATTTCAAAAACAAAACCCAAGATGATGTGCCTGTGACGGGCGGAGAAGACGTTGTGCCTGCGACGGGCGGAGAAGGTGTTGTGCCAGCGACTGGCGGTGCTGGCGTTCGGCCTGAGATGGGCGGTGTATCAGGTGCGCCTAAACAAGGTGCAGAGAAGGCCGTTGCGGCAAGGCAGCCGCAAGTCGTGCTTACCCGCGTTCAGCTGGGGGAAAGCGCGATGTCCAGACGGGGCTCTGTGTCCTCAGGTGGAAAATTCTGGGCGGGCTCTGGCAGAGACTCGGATGGGGACAGCTATGTCTCCATGGGATCAGCGGCGAGTCTGGAGAGATCCCAATATAAAAAGGATGTCAGGAAGAGGCCCAGGGTCAGTCGAGGCAGCAAAACGAGCTCGTCAGAGGACGAGAAGAAGCCTAAGGCCAAGGTGGTAGTCAACCGAGGCAGAGGCCGTCCAGCCACGACGGGAGAGTACGTGGGTCTGGCTGAGGCCAAAGCTGCGTTGAATCGGGCAAAGAGAGAGGAGCTCCGACTGCGGGCAGAGGAGGAGGTGGCCGGGATGGCATTGGAGGTGCAGACCCGGTCCAGTTCGCGTCTATCTATTGGCTCGTCAGTCATAGAGGTCAACCAGGCGGAGGCGGTCTTGGTCTCTGACCTCCAGAGGAAAGTGGCGGATAGCCTTGGAGTGATCGAGACGGTGGCCAAGAAGTCCGGAAATCTTAAAGGGGGCTTCATAAAAGCCCTAAACGAGGCGGCCAGCTCTATCTCGGCCGCAGTTGACGTCTTGGTCAAAAGAACGGCGTCGGAGGAAGCGGAGCAATTGAAGGCGAGTAACGCACGCCTCCAAGCGGAACTGCGCGATCTCAAGCAGGAGTTTGCGGCATTGAGAGCGCAAATGGAGTCCTCTCGAGCTGATCTGCGTCCTACGGCATCTGTGGCCCAGGTCCCGGCAGTTCCCCCGCCACAACATCCGGCGGGCGTGGACGAATTAGCCCAGACGATCATGGTTCAGGTGGGGACCATGATCAGTGCCCGTTTCGAGGCCCTAGAGGACCGCCTTTTGCCTGAGCGGCGAATTCGCCCTCCACTGGCAGCGGACAAGGCGCCGATAAAACCGGCAGAGAAAGAGACCGGAGTGACGACCCTTGTCGCCCCGGCAAACCCTGCCCCACGCGAAAAGATGGGAAAGAAAAAGAAGGGGAAAAAGCCGGAACAAAGACCGGCTGCGCCAACCCCAATAGCGGGAACTGCGCAAGCAACCTCAGCCCCTCCCACTGCCACTGACGGATGGAACGTGGTAGTGAGACGGGGGGCCAAGAAGAAGGCGACGGCTACAACTCAGCAGCCGAAAAAATCAGACGCGCCGCCGAAGAAACGCAAGGTCGCAAAACTCCGGCCTCCTCGCTCGGCAGCGGTAGTAATAAAGCTCCAGCCTTCAGCTGTCGAGCGAAAGATGACATATGGGGAGGTCTTCGCCCAGGTCAAGACGAAAGTAGACCTGACCGACCTGGGCATCAAAGATGTCAGATTCAAGGTGGCCTCGACGGGAGCTCGAATGCTGGAGATACCGGGGGCAAACAGCGGCGAGAAGGCGGATGTCCTTGCACAGGCACTGAAGAGGGTCTTGGATGGGGAAGACGTTAAAGTCTCCAGGCCCACAAAGTGTGCGGAGCTTCGGGTAACCGGTCTAGATGACTCGGTTACCCCGACAGAATTAGCGGAGGCCATAAGCCGGGCAGGTGGCTGCAATGCCGATATGGTCAAAGCGGGAGACATTCGCCGGGAGAGTTATGGGCTGGGGACGGCGTGGGTCCGTTGCCCGGTCGTCGCTGCTAAGAAGGTAGTGGATGGTGGTCGCCTTCTCGTGGGTCTGGTGTCTGCGCAGGTGAAACTGCTGCAAGCTCGGCCGCAGCGGTGCTATCGCTGCCATGAGGGAGGTCATGTGGCGGCGCGGTGCACAGGGGCGATAGACCGCAGTGCCGAGTGCTACAGGTGCGGACAGCCTGGTCACCTGCGTAGTCAATGCACGTCTGCACCACATTGCGCAGTCTGCGAGGCGGCGAAGAGGCCGGCGGACCACACGGTGGGAAGTGCCGCCTGCACCCGGTCCCAACCGAAGAAAAAAGGGAGGAAGGCAGCGTCTGGGCCAACGGCTCAGGAACAGCCGGTTCAGAATAGGACCGAGGTGGGAAGGGCCATGGAAACATAACTATGGCCCTAAAGGTTCTACAGGCGAACCTTAACCACTGCGCTAGAGCCCAGGACCTGTTTGTCCAAAGTCTGGCGCAGTGGTCGGTGCAGGTCGCTGTCATAGCGGAGCCGTATTGGGTCCTCCCGCGTGACAACTGGGCGGGCGACGACGACGGCTCGGTGGCCATCGTTTCCCAGGTCGCCGCGGGCTCTCCACCCTTTACGCGTGTCGTTAAGGGCTCGGGGTGTGTCGCGGCACTGCTGGGTCGGGTCGTCGTTGTCGGGGTATATTTCTCCCCCAACAAAACCTTGGCAGAGTTCGAGGAGTTTTTGGACGGGTTGGGGGAGCTAATCGCTAGATGTGGGCCTGCGGAAGTTATAGTTGCGGGGGACCTGAACTCGAAGTCCGGCATGTGGGGTTCGACAACGGAGGATGCGCGGGGGAGAACCCTTGCAGAGTGGGTTGTTGCTACTGGCCTGACAGTGCTGAACCAGGGAACGGTCGACACGTGTGTGCGACGGCAGGGCGGGTCCATCGTGGACGTTACGTTCGCGAGCCCTGCCCTAGCGCGCCGTGTCCACGGCTGGCGAGTGCTGGATGATGTGGAGACGCTCTCGGACCACCGCTACATCCTATATGAGATCTCCACTCATCCGGCGGTGCCGCCAAGCCGCAACCGAACTCGGAGGGAGGAGGGGCCGCGGTGGCAGTTGAGGCGCCTCAACCCAGAGGTGCTGAAGGAGGCAGCGATTGTAGCCTCTTGGCTGCCCCAACCCACAGTTTCCCCAGAGGAGACAGCAATGCGTGTGGAAGACGTGGTGAGGCGCATATGTGATGCCGCAATGCCTCGGTCCGGACGTTGCCCCCCAAGGCAGCAAGTATGGTGGTGGACGGCAGAGATTGCGCAGTTGCGCGAGGATTGCGTCGCTGCCAGACGTCTTTACTCGCACTGCCGTAGGAGAGCACGCCGGGACCAGGCAGAGGAAGACAGCAGGTATGCCCTCTATGTGGAGGCGAAGGCGCGACTAACAGCCCAGATCGCCAGGGCCATATCTGAAGGGAGGGCCGAGATGCTGGAGGGGCTCAATAGAGATCCTTGGGGCACACCATACCGGTTGGTTTTAAACAAGCTTCGCCCCTGGGCCCCTCCACTGACTGAAACACTCGAGCCGGAAATGTTGCGCAGTGTGCTGGAGTCACTTTTTCCGCACCAGGAATTTCAACCGCCTCGTATGGGTCCACGCGGTATAGCCGATGTCGAAGAAGGACTGGACGATGTCCCGGAGGTCGGCGAAGAAGAAATGGCAGTTGCTGTGGTGCGCCTGCGGGGAAAATCCGTTGCCCCCGGACCCGACGGAATACCTGGTCGCGCCCTAGCCTTGGCGATGGACGCCTTAGGGCCTTGCGTGAGGGGACTATTCACTGCCTGTCTGGCTCAAGCCATAATTCCACAGAGGTGGAAGACAGGCAGGCTAGTCCTCCTCAGAAAGGAAGGGCGTCCAGCGGAGTCTCCCTCCGCGTACCGCCCCATCGTGTTGCTGAATGAGATGGCCAAACTTTTTGAGCGCGTCGTTGTTGGGCGCTTAATCAAGCACATGGTGGAGGTTGGGCCGGATCTCTCGGACGCGCAGTTTGGCTTCCGCGGCGGTCGCTCAACCGTAGATGCCATTCTGCGGGTCAAGTCCCGCGTGCAGGAGGCGGTTTCCCGGGGTCAGGTAGTTTTTGCGGTGTCCTTGGACATCGCAAATGCCTTTAACTCCTTGCCCTGGGCTTGCATCAGGGAGGCGCTCCGCTACCACGGGGTGCCGACCTACCTGTGTCGAGTCATCGGGGCTTACCTCTCCGAGAGATCCGTGGTCTTTCCTGAGCGGAACGGCTGGGGGAGGCGGGAAGTGTCGTGCGGTGTTCCACAGGGCTCGGTTCTTGGGCCTCTCCTGTGGAACATCGGCTACGACTGGGTGCTGAGGGGTAGCACGCTGAGAGGAGTCAGTGTAGTGTGCTACGCGGATGACACCCTCGTCTTGGCGCGGGCGAATAGCCATAGAGAGGCGGCGCTACTAGCGACGGCGGGAGTAGCCCATGTTGTCGGCAGGATACGCCAGTTGGGGCTAAAGGTTGCCCTGGAGAAGTCCGAGGCGCTCTGTTTTCACGGCCCTCGGAAAGCGCCTCCACCGGGCACTCATATAACGGTGGGCGGAGTCCGCATCGGCTTGTCGAGTACGATGAAGTACCTGGGACTCGTGCTCGACAGCCGGTGGAGCTTTAAGGCGCACTTCAAGACCCTTGCGCCGAAACTCGCTAAGACGGCAGGTGCGCTGAGCAGGTTGCTCCCAAACGTGAGCGGACCGGGTTGTTCCAGCAGGCGCTTATACCTCGGAGTTCTGCGGTCCATGGCGCTCTACGGCGCCCCGGTATGGTCAGACGCTCTCAGCCGCGAGAATGTTGCGGTTTTGCGGCAGTCGCAAAGGGTGATGGCGACGCGGGTCGTAAGGGGGTATCGGACCATATCGGGTGAAGCGGCGTGCGTGCTGGCTGGAGTTACACCCTGGGACCTGGATGCGCTTTCCTTGGCGTCGACCTATTGTCGGCGTCGAGGCCATGCGTCCGGGGACCTCAGTCCGGCACCGCACGAGAGCGAGGAGGAGCGGGATGCCGCACTCGAGGAGTGGCTCTGCAGGCTGGAGCATCCCTCCGCTGGTCGCAGGACCATTGACGCAGTTCGCCCCGTCCTTAGGCAGTGGTTGGCGAGACGTCACGGTGTCCTCACCTTCCGGTTGACGCAGGTCCTCACGGGGCACGGGTGCTTCGGCAGATACCTGTGCCGCGTCGCCGGGAGAGAGCCGGATCCACGCTGCCACCACTGCCACGGCTGCGTCGATGAGACGGCCCAGCACGTGCTGGAGGAGTGCCCAGCTTGGGCGACGGAGCGCGAGGCGCTCAAAAGTGTTGTGGGGGCGGACCTGACGCTGCCGGCCGTGATCTCCGCCATGGCCGAAAGCGAAAGGTCCTGGGATGCCGTCCTGTCCTTCTGCGAGGACGTGATGTCGCAGAAGGAGGCGGCGGAGAGGGCGAGAGAGGCCAACGCCGAGCTCGCCATCCGCCGCAGGAGGACCGGGCGCCGGAGAGCGGCCCACGATCGCCGCCTCCCCCCCTAACACCAGCCAGAGGGCGGTAGACTTGGGGAAGTCTGCCGCCTAATCACCTGGCCCGAGTAGGCGCGCGCGGTGTCCCCCGCGCGCTACTCCAAACGGTGGTCGTCGAGGGTGCCGCTCCCACCCTCCGACACCGAGACGTGCCGTAGGGCAATCGCCGTCGGGGTTCGCGGATGATTTTCCGGTTCCCGTGGCCCCGACCTGGAGGCGACAGAGGTGGACACCGTCAGGTTTTAGTGGGTAGGCTGCCGCGCGTTGCCATCTTTGCGCGGCAGGAGCCCCACATAACCCGTCGTTCTTCCCCAGGCGGCGGGTACCCGGCAACAGGGTTTCCTGACGTTAAAAAAAAAAAAAAAAAAAAAAAAAAAAAAAAAAAAAAAAAAAAAAAAAAAAAAAAAAAAAAAAAAAAAAAAAAGGTTAGGTTAGGTTAGGTTAGGTTCTCAGGGCAGTTGCTGGACTGCTACTGGGCGCGTCCCCCGGGTGGCGGATAGGGGAATGCCACCACATTGGTGGTACCGGTTTCGACCGGCGCGGACCAAAACCAGCAGGCATGGGCGTGCCTTTAGGGGTTTGTTAACCCCACGGCCTAAGGGAGCACACCCTGACAGAAAAGCGCGGAGGTGGGGCGAGCCCGGCGGGCGCTTAACTGCGCAGCCCGGCTAGCACTTCGTGCAACGCCCCTCTCAAATCGTAATCCCGGGACCCGGTGTCGTTGCCATGTCTAGCGGCCGGTAACTGGGACCGATAGCCTCGGCTTAACCGCCCGGGCTGCGAGGAAGAAAACCTCTATAAAAAATTACCCCAATCCCAAGCGGAGAAGCAGCGTGAGGGGATGCGTGGCCGATGGGAAGATCGGTCCCTACTGCTTCCCCCGCTAGAGTACCGGCCGACACTCTAGACGGGTTATTGTAGGCTTATCCGCATACAGGGGGCACTGTGCGGACGGACCCACCCTTCCCCCATACTCGTGGGATTTATTATGGAATTGTCTAAACAAAAATCACAAACAAAAGACGTTGTGCCTGTGACGGGCGGAGAAGACGTTGGGCCTGCGACGGGCGGTGCTGATGTCGTGCCAGTGATTGGCGAAGGAAGAAGGGGAAGGAACGATGCGCCTGCATTGAAAGAGGCGCAAGTGGTTGTGACCAGGCTGAGTGTGGATGATGTTGCTTCACTAATCAGCGGAGAAGGAAGATCCAGGAGGAGTTCAGTCTCCTCTCTAGGACGTCTCTGGGCGAATAACCCACGAGACTCGGATGGTGACAGTGTGGGGTCAATGATGTCCCTGGAAGGAGATGTAAGGGCATCTTTTATGAAGGACCATAGGAAAAGGCCGCGGAGTGCGTCAGATTCGTCCGATGACAGTGGATCCGGACGGAAGGGACGAAAGTCCAAGGCCAAAGGACGAGGACGACCCCCAACGACAGGGGAGTACGTAGGCCTAGCTGAGGCCAAAAGGGCCTTGAACGAGGCAAAGAGACAGGAGATGCAGCTTCGCGCGGAACAGGAAGTCGCGGAGGCTGTATTGTCCGTGCAGACGAGGACAAACTCGCGCACAGGTACCCCGGAGGTGACACAGTGCCTTCTCAACAAGGATGAGGCGCTGGCTACCGAGCTTCAGGCTCAGGTGGCCCAAAACTTGGACATAATCCACCAGGTTGCCACAAAATCGGGCAACCTTAAGGGCGGATTTGTAAAGGCCCTCAAGGAGGCGGCCAAGTCGATCGCCACGGCAGTGGACGTCCTGGCGAAACGGACGGCGTCGGAAGAGGTGGCCCAGTTAAGGGCAAGCAATGCCCGCCTGCACGCGGAGCTCGATGATGTGAGAAAAGAATTTGCGGCTCTGAGAGAGCAGATAGAAACCTCCCGGGCTGATGGGCCTCGTTCACAAACACAGACGCAGGTCCCAGCGAATCCCCCGCCACAACATCCGGCGGGCATGGATGAGCTGGCCCGAACGGTTATGGTCCAGGTGGGGGCCATGATCAATGCCCGGTTCGAGGCGTTGGAGGGTAGGCTTTTGCCGGAACAGCGGATTCGTCCTCCGCTAGCGTCCGACAGGACGAAGGCAAAGTCTGCCCCGAAGACTACAGCGGGTGACGCCAGGGTGACGACCCTTATGGCCCCCGCCAACCCGGCTAAGGAAGGGGCAAAGAAGCCCAAAAAGAGCAAAGGGAAGAAGAAGGAGAGCCGGCCTGACGAACAATCGGCTGTGCAAACGGACGTGGCTCCATCTACATCGGCCCCTCCCACCAACCGCTTAACGGAAGGATGGAACGTGGTGGCGAGGAAGCCTAAGAAGGTGGCAAATGCAAAGGCGCCTCAAGGTAAAGAGCCAAAGGCAGCGAAGACTAAGCCTAAAGCACCAAAGCTGCGCCCACCGAGATCAGCGGCGGTGGTGCTAAAGCTGCTACCAGGCGCTACCGAGAAGAGCGTCACATACAGCGAGGTGTTCGCCCGGGTCAAGAGGGAAGTAAACCTGACGGACCTGGGGATCTCGGACATCCGCTTCAAAGTGGCGGCCACAGGCGCGAGGATGTTGGAGCTGCCTGGCACCGGAAGTGCTGACAAAGCAGACTCACTCGCGCAGCGAATCCGGGAGGTACTGGCAGACGATGAAGTGGCAGTGTCTCGGCCGACTAAATGCTCAGAGATCCGCATAGTCGGCCTAGATGACTCTGTGACGTCGGAAGAGCTGGGTCTGACGGTCAGTCGAGTGGGTGGCTGTGTGAAGGAAGCGGTCCGGGTCGGGGAAATCCGTCGTGGTGGCGCTGGCTTGGGAACAGCATGGGTGCGTTGTCCAGTGGTAGCCGCCAAGAAGTTGGTTGACGCAGGGCGCTTGCTGGTAGGCTTCGTATCGGCAAAAGTCGACCTGCTGAAGCCCAGAGCGCAGCGGTGTTTCCGCTGCCATGAGGGTGGCCATGTCGCAGCGAAGTGTTCCGGCCCAGACGACCGTAGCGGCCAATGCTTCAGGTGTGGTCAGTCAGGGCACAAGCGCAGTCAATGCGATGCAGCCCCGCACTGCGCCGTGTGTGAGAATGCAAAGAGGCCGGCAAACCAGTCGGTTGGGAGCGCCACATGTGTTCGGGCCCAAAAAACAGGACCAAAGAGAAGATCGGGTGCATCTGGGCCGGCAGGCCAGAAGTCAACCCTCCGTAAGGACGCGTCGGTGATGCGGATGGAAACTTAGATATGGCCCTTAGTTTCCTCCAGGCGAACCTTAACCACTGTGCCAGAGCCCAGGACCTGTTTGTCCAAAGCCTGGTGCAGTGGTCGGTGCAAGTGGCGGTAGCGGCAGAACCGTATTCGGTCCCCCCGCGAGACAACTGGGTGGGCGACAACGACGGGCTGGTGGCCATCGTCTCCCAGGTCGCCGCGGGCTCTCCGCCTTTTACGCGTATTGTAAAGGGATCGGGGTGCGTCGCGGCACTGCTGGGTGACACGGTGGTCGTGGGAGTCTATTTCTCTCCCAACCGACCCGTCGTGGAGTTTGAGGAGTTTCTGGATGAGGTGGCAGATCTCTCTCGCTCCTTTCAGGCCAGAAACCTGGTCATCGCGGGGGACCTTAACGCGAAGTCCAGCATGTGGGGATCACCGGCAACAGATGTCAGGGGGAGATTGCTGGAGGAGTGGGTGGTTGCCACCAATTTGACTGTCCTCAACAGGGGGACGGCCAACACGTGCGTGCGACGGCAGGGCGGGTCCATCGTGGACGTCACGTTCGCGAGCCCGGCCTTAGCGCGCCGTGTCCAGGGCTGGCGAGTGCTGGAAGATGTGGAGACTCTCTCGGACCACTTGTACATCCGCTTTGAGGTCTCCACACATCCGGCGGTGCCGCCAGGCCCTAGTCGAACCTCGGGAGAGGACGGCCCGAGGTGGCAACTTAAGCGCCTTGATGCAGAGGTGCTAAAGGAGGCGGTGATAGTGGCCTCATGGCTGCCCCAAACCACCGGGAATGTCGCAGACTCGGCAGAAGGGCTGGCGGAGTTGTTAACGCGGGTCTGCGACCAGTGCATGCCGCGCTCAAGGCGCTGCCCGTCTAGGCGCCAAGTGTACTGGTGGTCGGCGGCGATTGCGCAGCTGCGCGAAGAGTGTGTGGCTGCCAGACGCCAGTACACGCGCTGTCGGAGGAGGCGCTTTAGGAGCCTTAATGCCGCTGATGGGGAGAGGCATCAAACGGAGGAGGATAGGCTATACTCCATATATACTGCCACAAAAACCAGCTTGCAGGTGGCGATAGCTGAGTCGCAGACCACTGCCAGGGAGCGGATGCTGGATGAGCTTAACCGCGATCCCTGGGGGACGCCCTATAGGATGGTACGAAACCAGCTCCGTCCTTGGGCCCCCCCACTTACGCAGTCTCTCCAGCCCAGCGTGGTCCGAGAAGTGGTTGCGGCTCTGTTCCCACACGGTGCGCAGGCACAACACCAGCCGCCACCTATGTCCTCGCCAGCTATCGCGGAGGATGAAAGTGAGGCGCCCGAAGTAGGTGAAGAGGAGTTGGCAAGAGCGGTAGATCGCCTCCGGGCAAAGAATGTCGCCCCCGGCCCTGATGGTGTCCCAGGGAAAGTGTGGGTTCTGGCCATGGAGTCTCTGGAGCAACGAGTTCGAGGACTATTCACTGCCTGTCTGGCTCAAGCCATAATTCCACAGCGGTGGAAGACAGGCAGGTTAGTCCTCCTCAAAAAGGAGGGGCGGCCCGCGGAATCTCCGTCCGCGTATCGCCCCATCGTCCTCCTGGACGAAGTGGCCAAGCTCTTTGAGCGGGTGGTGGCCGAGCGCCTATTGGCGCACCTCGAGCAGGTGGGACCCAACCTCTCCGACGTCCAGTTTGGCTTTCGCGGTGGCCGTTCCACCGTGGATGCCATTCTGCGCGTCCGGTCCCAGGCGCAGGAAGCAGTCTCCCGGGGCGATGTCGTTATCGCGGTGTCGCTCGACATCGCAAACGCGTTCAACGCGTTGCCCTGGAGCTGCATAAGGGAGGCGCTCCGCTATCATGGGGTGCCGACCTACCTCCGTCGCGTCGTAGGGGCCTACCTGTCGGAGAGGTGGGTGACGTTCCCAGGACAGGGAGGTTGGGAAAGTCGAGAGGTGGTATGCGGTGTTCCACAGGGGTCGGTACTCGGACCACTCCTGTGGAACATTGGATATGATTGGGTCCTGAGGGGCGCCAGTCTGCGAGGTGTGGAGGTCACCTGCTACGCAGATGACACGCTGGTGACGGCGAGCCAATCGACCTACCGAGAGACGGCGATCTTGGCAACAGCGGGGGTGGCGCACGTTGTGGGGAGAATACGGCGGCTGGGTCTTCAAGTGGCCCTGGAGAAGTCAGAGGCCGTGTGTTTTCACGGTCCTCGGAGGGCACCGCCTTCGGATGCGCACATCGTTGTGGGGGGGGTCCGCATCGGCGTAAAGAGTACTATGAAGTACCTTGGACTTGTTCTCGACAGCCGGTGGGACTTCCGGGCGCATTTCTGCGCTCTAGTGCCACGATTGCTGAAGGAGTCGGCGGCGCTCTGTAGGCTCCTGCCAAACATAGGTGGACCGAGTGTAGCAACTCGGAGACTATACACGGGGGTCGTTCGCTCGATGGCGATGTACGGTGCCCCAGTGTGGGCGGATGGCCTGTCTCGCGACAACATCGCCCTGCTGCGGAGGGTGCAGAGGGTGATGGCGATCAGGGCCATCAGGGGGTACCGTACCATCTCGGGGGAGGCGGCGTGCTTGCTGGCCGGCCTTTTGCCTTGGGACCTGGATGCGCGTTCCTTGGCGTCGATCTATTGTCGGCGTCGAGGCCTAGCGTCCGGGGACCCCAGCACAGCGCCAATCGAGCAGGAAGACGAGCGGGTTGCCGCACTGCAAGAGTGGGAGTCCAGGCTGGAGCGCCCTTGCGCTGGCCGACGGACCGTCGAGGCAGTTCGCCCCATTCTCGCGCAGTGGTTGGGCAGGCGGCATGGCGTTCTAACCTTCCGCGCCACGCAGATCCTCTCGGGGCATGGTTGCTTCGGGGGGTACCTGTGTCGGATCGCTGGGAGGGAGCCCTCTCCTCGCTGCCACCACTGCGACGACTGCCCGGACGAGTCGGCCCAGCATACGCTGGAGGTGTGCCCGGCCTGGGTGACGGAGCGCGAGGCGCTCCAGAGTGTTGTGGGGGCGGACCTGACGTTGCCGGCTGTGATCTCAGCCATGGCCGGTAGCGAAAGGTCCTGGGATGCCGTCCTGTCCTTCTGCGAGGTCGTGATGTCGCAGAAGGAGGCGGCGGAGAGGGCGAGAGAGGCCAACGCCGAGCTCGCCATCCGCCGCAGAAGGACCGGGCGCCGGAGAGCGGCGCACGATCGCCGCCTCCCCCCCTAGCACTAGCCAGAGGGCGGTCGGCTTGGGGAAGTCGGCCGCCCACTGATCTGGCCCGAGTAGGCGTGCGCGGAGACGTCCGCGTGCCACTCGAAGAGGCCGTCGGGGGTTAGCCCCTGACACGAGATGGGCCGTAAGAGGCTCTCGCCGCTGGGGTCTACAGAGGAATACGGATACCTGTGACCCCAGCTTTGTGGCGACAAGGTGGCCTTTCGTCAGGTTTTTAGTGGGTAGGCTGCCGCGCGTGTCCATCTTTGCGCGGCAGGAGCCCCACATAACCCGTTCCGCTTATCCCCAGGCGGACGGGTACCCGGGAACAGGGTTTTCCTGACGTTAAAAAAAAAAAAAAAAAAAAAAAAAAAAAGGTTAGGTTCTCAGGGCAGTTGCTGGACTGCTACTGGGCGCGTCCCCCGGGTGGCGGATAGGGGAATGCCACCACATTGGTGGTACCGGTTTCGACCGGCGCGGACCAAAACCAGCAGGCATGGCCGTGCCTTTAGGGGTTCGTTAACCCCACGGCCTAGGGGAGCACACCCTAAACAAAGCCGAAGCTGTGGATCAGCCTTTCTTCTTCATGATGGCCAGTAATAAAATGAATTCGAAACTACCCCAGGAGGGTATCAGTGCTAGCACTGAGGAATCCCTCCACGCTACGGCGTGCTGTCCCGAGAATTCTGGGGGGGACAATTGCGGCCATTGTGATGTCGGAGTGGAGCCCGGGAAGGGCGGAGAGATGCAGAGAAGGAAAGACGGAGTGTTGCCCGAGAAGGGTGGAGTTTTGAGGAGGCCCGTGACGGGCGGTGTTAGTGCAGTGTCAGAGACTGGCGGAGTCAGAACCAGGTCAACGAAGGGTGTTGGCAGCGTGCTCCGTAAAGGTACAGCAGCCCAAGGCTGCCGAAGTTCGTCAGGATCACCCGAAGACGACAAGAGGCCTGACGAGAAAACTGCGGTTAATCGCGGGAGGGGGCGGCCACCCACCACAGGCCAATATGTGGGATTGGCGGAAGCTCAGCGAGCCCTCAACGAGGCTAGAAGGGAGGAGCTCAGGCTCAGAGCCCAAAAGGAGGTAGCAGAAAAGGCGTTGGCACTCAAGGCCAGAACCAGTCCCCGTCTACCAGCTAAAGCGACTGGACCTAATAAGGAGACCGAACTAGTGACAGAGCTACAAGAGAAGGTCCAAAACAGCCTGGAGGTGATTGAGATGGTTGCAACAAAATCCGGCAACCTGAAGGGTGGTTTCGTGAAGGCCCTCAAAGATGCGGCTAGTACAATCGCAGGCGCCGTGGAGACTCTTGTACAGCGCACTACAACAGAGGAGATAACAGAGCTCCGGGCAAATAATGAAAGGCTGCAAACGGAGGTGACTGGGCTGAGGAATGAAGTGGCAGCAATGAGATTGGAGCTCGAAAAATCACGAGCAGCGCCACTACCTCAACCACCTCCCACGGATTCAGCTCGGAGTACGGAGGAGATAGCGCAAGCTATAATGGTCCAAGTCGGGACTATGCTGAATGTGCGTTTGAAGGCATTTGAAGATCGGTTCCTGCTGGAGCAACGTGTACACCCCTCGCGGGATGAGACGGGAACTGCAATCGCCCCCTTGGTAGCGCAAGTGAATCCTACAATAGAGGAAAAGAAAAAGAAGAAGAC
The DNA here is from genome assembly GCA_951806755.1 of Brenthis hecate. Lineage (NCBI taxonomy): Eukaryota > Metazoa > Arthropoda > Insecta > Lepidoptera > Nymphalidae > Brenthis > Brenthis hecate. The sequence goes on from OX638277.1 coordinate 7,186,452, forward strand.
CAAGGGGAAGAAGAAGAAGGCAAGTGCGTCCCTACAGGCCGCACCACAGGATCCGCGTCCTTTGCAACCTGCTCCCGCTAATCTGTCGGAGGAGTGGAGCGTTGTGGTAAAGAAGGGCTCTAAAAAGAAGGAAAGGGCCAAGAAAAAGATGTCGGAGCAAAGGACACAAAAGTCCAAGCTGCCCAAGCTGCGCCCACCAAGATCTGCGGCGGTGGTCATTAGGTTACAGCCAGAAGCGTCAGAGCGCCTAACCTACAGTGACGTGTTCGCTCGAGTGAAGCGCGAAGTGCGCCTGGAGGATCTAGGGATCGGAGACCTGAGATTCAAAGTAGCGACCACAGGGGCCAGAATGCTGGAAGTGCCCGGACAAAACAGTGCTGAGAAAGCGGACATACTGGCTCAGAAAATCAGGGGTGTGCTGGGCAAAGACGATGTAGTGGTGTCCAGACCGACCAAATGCGCAGAAATTCGTGTAATCGGTCTGGATGACTCCGTGACGCCAGATGAATTGGCAGAAGCTGTCAGTAGAGTCGGTGGCTGCTCACCCATGGAGGTGAAAGTAGGTGGAATTCGCCGTGACCATTTCGGGCTGGGGTCGGCGTGGGTCCGCTGCCCTGTCGGGACTGCCAAAAAGGTAGTAGATGGTGGCCGCCTCCTCGTGGGACTGGTATCTGCACAAATCAAACTGCTGCAGCCCCGATCGCAGCGGTGCTTCCGGTGCCATGAGGGAGGCCACGTTGCAGCGCAGTGCAAGGGGCCAATAGATCGTAGTGGCCAGTGCTACAGGTGCGGTCAGCCTGGCCACATCCGCAGCCAATGCGCTAATGCACCACACTGCGCCGTCTGTGAGGCAGCAAAGAAGTCAGCGGATCATGTAGTGGGGAGTGCTGCCTGCATGCGGGGTCAAAAGTCTGGTGCAAAGAAAGGGAGAAAAGCGGCATCTAGGCCATTGGCCCAAAGGCAGCCGGTCCAAAATAGGGACGAGTTGGACAGGGCCAGTAGATCGCAATGATGGCTCTAAAATTTTTACAAGCGAATCTGAACCACTGTGCCAGAGCTCAGGACCTGTTTGTCCAAAGTCTGGCGCAGTGGTCGGTCCAGGTCGCCGTCATAGCGGAGCCATATTCAGTTCCTCCGCGGGATACCTGGGTAGGGGACAACGACGGACAGGTCGCCATCGTGACCCAGGTCGCTGCAGGCGCCCCACCTTTCACGCGTGTGGTGAAGGGCTCGGGATGCGTTGCAGCACTGCTGGGTCGGGTAGTTGTCGTCGGTGCATACTTCTCCCCCAATAAAACTCTGTCGGAGCTGGAAGAGTTTCTGGGCAGGCTGGGGGATTTAATTGCCAGATTCCAGCCTGCACAATTCCTGCTCGCCGGGGATCTGAACTCAAAGTCCAGCTTGTGGGGCTCGGCAGTGGAGGATGCACGGGGAAGAGCGCTGGCAGAGTGGGTAGTTGCCACGAATTTGACCGTCCTTAACCGGGGAACGGCCAACACGTGCGTGCGACGGCAGGGCGGGTCCATCGTGGACGTAACGTTCGCGAGCCCAGCCTTAGCGCGCTGTGTTCAGGGCTGGCGAGTGCTGGAAGATGTGGAGACTCTCTCGGACCATCTATACATCTTGTTTGAGGTCTCCACTCATCCGGCGGTACCGCCAGGCCCCAGGCGAACCTCGGGAGAGGACAGTCCGAGGTGGCAATTAAAGCGCCTCAATGAAGAGGTGCTGAAAGAGGCCGTGCTGGTAGCCTCATGGCTGCCCCATAACACCGGGGCTGTAGAGGATTCGGCGGAGAGACTACGGGAGCTGGTTACGCGAGCATGTGATAGGGCCATGCCCCGTTCAAGGCGCTGTCCATCTAGGCGCCAGGTGTACTGGTGGTCAGCGGCGATTGCGCAACTGCGCGAGGAGTGTGTGGCCGCCAGACGTCAGTACACCCGCTGCCGCAGACGGCGATTTAGGAGCCGCAACGCTGTCGATAGAGAAAGGCACAGGGCAGAGGAGGATACACTATACGATCAGTATGTTGCCATCAAAACCAACTTACAGGTGGCGATCGCTGAGTCGCAGACCACGGCCAGGGAGCGGATGCTGGAAGAGCTTAACCGCGATCCCTGGGGGACGCCCTACAGGATGGTGCGGAATAAGCTCCGTCCTTGGGCCCCCCCACTTACGCAGTCTCTCCAGCCCAACGTGGTCCGGGAAGTGGTCGCGGCTCTGTTTCCCCACGGTGCGCAGGCAGAACATCAGCCGCCACCAATGGCCCCACGGGAAACTAGGGAGGAAGAGGGAGAAGTCCCGGAAGTTACGGAAGAGGAGCTGGGAAGTGCCGTAGCTCGTCTTCGAGAAAAGAAAGTAGCCCCCGGTCTTGATGGCATACCAGGGCGAGTGTGGGTTTTGGCCATGGAGTCTCTGGAGTTGCGAGTTCGAGGACTACTTACTGCCTGTCTGGCTCAAGCCATAATTCCACAGCGGTGGAAGACAGGCAGACTAGTCCTCCTCAAAAAGGAGGGGCGGCCCGCGGAATCTCCATCCGCATACCGCCCCATCGTCCTCCTTGACGAAGTGGCCAAGATCTTTGAGCGCGTAGTAGCCAAGCGCTTGGTGGCACACCTAGAGCGGGCGGGACCTAACCTTTCCGACGTCCAGTTTGGTTTTCGCGGTGGCCGTTCCACCGTGGACGCCATTCTGCGCGTCCGGTCCCAGGCGCAGGAAGCAGTATCTCGGGGCGACGTTGTTATCGCGGTGTCGTTGGACATCGCCAACGCGTTCAACACGTTGCCTTGGAGCTGCATAAGGGAGGCACTCCGCTATCATGGGGTGCCGACCTACCTCCGTCGCGTCGTTGGGGCCTACCTGTCGGGGAGGTGGGTGAAGTTCCCCGGTCAAGATGGCTGGGAAAGCCGGGAGGTGGTATGCGGTGTTCCACAGGGGTCGGTACTTGGGCCACTCCTGTGGAACATCGGATATGACTGGGTGCTTCGGGGTACCGGTCTCAGGGGGGTGGAAGTGACCTGCTACGCAGACGACACGCTGGTGACAGCTCGGCAGCGAACCTACAGTGAAGCGGCTATGCTGGCCACAGCAGGAGTAGGTTTTGTCGTTGGCAGAATTAGGCGGTTAGGTCTTGAGGTTGCCCTTGGAAAATCGGAGGCAATATGCTTTCATGGTCCTCGTAGGGCGCCTCCGATGGATGCGCATATCGTCGTGGGCGGAGTCCGCATCGGCGTTACGAGCACGATGAAGTATTTGGGACTCGTGCTCGACAGCCGGTGGGACTTCCGGGCGCACTTCGATGCTCTGGTGCCACGACTGTTGAAGGAGGCGGCGGCGCTGAGTAGGCTTTTGCCAAACATGGGTGGACCGAGTGCGGTAACAAGACGGCTCTACACTGGTGTCGTGAGGTCGATGGCGATGTACGGTGCCCCAGTGTGGGCGGATGCCCTGTCGCGCGAAAACATCGCTCTGCTGCGGAGGGCGCAGAGAGTGATGGCGATAAGGGTCATCAGGGGGTACCGTACCATCTCAGGAGAGGTAGCGTGCCTGTTGGCGGGACTACTGCCGTGGGATCTGGACGCGCATTCCCTGGCGTCGATATATCGTCGGCGTCGAGGTCTGTCGTCCAGGGATCCGAACGCAACGCCAAGCACGATCGAAGAAGAGCAAGAGCGGGTAGCCGCAGTAGAAGAGTGGCGGTCCAGGCTGGAGCACCCTTGCGCTGGCCGATGGACCATCGAGGCAGTTCGCCCCACTCTCGCGCAGTGGCTGGGCAGGCGGCATGGCGTCCTAACCTTCCGCGCCACGCAGATCCTCTCGGGGCACGGTTGCTTCGGGGGATATCTGTGTCGGGTCGCCGGGAGGGAGCCCTCTCCTCGCTGCCACCACTGCGACGACTGTCCCGATGAGTCGGCCCAGCATACGCTGGAGGTGTGCCCAGCGTGGGCGACGGAGCGCGAGGCGCTCCAAAGTGTCGTGGGGCCGGACCTGACGCTGATGGCCGTGATCTCTGCCATGGCCGGAAGCGAAAGGTCCTGGGGTGCCGTCCTATCCTTCTGCGAGGACGTGATGTCGCAGAAGGAGGCGGCGGAGAGAGAGAGGGAGGCGACTTCTGATCTCGCCATCCGCCGCAAAAGGACCGGGCGCCGGAGAGCGGCACACGATCGCCGCCTCCCCCCCTAGCACAAGCCAGAGGGCGGCCGACTTGGGGAAGCCGGCCGTCCACTGATCTGGCCCGAGTTGGCGTGCGCGGAGTCGTCCGCGCGCCACTCGAAGAGGCCGTCCGGGGTTGAAACCCCCGTGACACTGAGACGGGCCTTCAGAGGCTCTCGCCGCTGGGGTTTACAGAAGAATCTGGATGCCTGTGACCCCAGCCCTGTGGCGACAAGGCGGCCTTCGTCAGGTTTTTAGTGGGTAGGCTGCCGCGCGTTTACCATCTTTGCGCGGCAGGAGCCCCACATAACCCGTTCCGCCTATCCCCAGGCGGACGGGTACCCGGGAACAGGGTTTTCCTGACGTTAAAAAAAAAAAAAAAAAAAAAAAAAAAAAAAAAAAAAAAAAAAAAAAAAAAAAAAAAAAAAAAAAAAGGTTAGGTTAGGTTAGGTTAGGTTAGGTTAGGTTAGGTTAGGTTAGGTTCTCAGGGCAGTTGCTGGACTGCTACTGGGCGCGTCCCCCGGGTGGCGGATAGGGGAATGCCACCACATTGGTGGTACCGGTTCAACCGGCGCGGACCAAAACCAGCAGGCATGGCCGTGCCTTTAGGGGTTCGTTAACCCCACGGCCTAGGGGAGCACACCCTAAACAAAGCCGAAGCTGTGGATCAGCCTTTCTTCTTCATGATGGCCAGTAATAAAATGAATTCGAAACTACCCCAGGAGGGTATCAGTGCTAGCACTGAGGAATCCCTCCACGCTACGGCGTGCTGTCCCGAGAATTCTGGGGGGGACAATTGCGGCCATTGTGATGTCGGAGTGGAGCCCGGGAAGGGCGGAGAGATGCAGAGAAGGAGAGACGGAGTGTTGCCCGAGAAGGGTGGAGTTTTGAGGAGGCCCGTGACGGGCGGTGTTAGTGCAGTGTCAGAGACTGGCGGAGTTAGAACCAGGTCAACGAAGGGTGTTGGTAGCGTGCTTCGCAAAGGTACAGCAGCCCAAGGCTGCCGAAGTTCGTCAGGATCACCCGAAGACGACAAGAGGCCTGACGAGAAAACTGCGGTTAATCGCGGGAGGGGGCGGCCACCCACCACAGGCCAATATGTGGGATTGGCGGAAGCTCAGCGAGCCCTTAACGAGGCTAGAAGGGAGGAGCTCAGGCTCAGAGCCCAAAAGGAGGTAGCAGAAAAGGCGTTGGCACTCAAGGCCAGAACCAGTCCCCGTCTACCAGCTAAAGCGACTGGACCTAATAAGGAGACCGAACTAGTGACAGAGCTACAAGAGAAGGTCCAAAACAGCCTGGAGGTGATTGAGATGGTTGCAACAAAATCCGGCAACCTGAAGGGTGGTTTTGTGAAGGCCCTCAAAGATGCGGCTAGTACAATTGCAGGCGCCGTGGAGACTCTTGTACAGCGCACTACAACAGAGGAGATAACAGAGCTCCGGGCAAATAATGAAAGGCTGCAGACGGAGGTGACTGGGCTGAGGAATGAAGTGGCAGCAATGAGATTGGAGCTCGAAAAATCACGAGCAGCGCCACTACCTCAACCACCTCCCACGGATTCAGCTCGGAGTACGGAGGAGATAGCGCAAGCTATAATGGTCCAAGTCGGGACTATGCTGAATGTGCGTTTGAAGGCATTTGAAGATCGGTTCCTGTTGGAGCAACGCATACACCCCTCGCGGGATGAGACGGGAACTGCAATCGCCCCCTTGGTAGCGCAAGTGAATCCTACAATAGAGGAAAGGAAAAAGAAGAAGCCCAAGGGGAAGAAGAAGAAGGCAAGTGCGTCCCTACAGGCCGCACCACAGGATCCGCGTCCTTTGCAACCTGCTCCCGCTAATCTGTCGGAGGAGTGGAGCGTTGTGGTAAAGAAGGGCTCTAAAAAGAAGGAAAGGGCCAAGAAAAAGATGTCGGAGCAAAGGACACAAAAGTCCAAGCTGCCCAAGCTGCGCCCACCAAGATCTGCGGCGGTAGTCATAAGGTTACAGCCAGAAGCGTCAGAGCGCCTAACCTACAGTGACGTGTTCGCTCGAGTGAAGCGCGAAGTGCGCCTGGAGGACCTAGGGATCGGAGACCTGAGATTCAAAGTAGCGACCACAGGGGCCAGAATGCTGGAAGTGCCCGGACAAAACAGTGCTGAGAAAGCGGACATCCTGGCTCAGAAAATCAGGGGTGTGCTGGGCGAAGACGATGTAGTGGTGTCCAGACCGACCAAATGCGCGGAAGTTCGTGTAATCGGTCTGGATGACTCCGTGACGCCAGATGAATTGGCAGAAGCTGTCAGTAGAGTCGGTGGCTGCTCACCCATGGAGGTGAAAGTAGGTGGAATTCGCCGTGACCATTTCGGGCTGGGGTCGGCGTGGGTCCGCTGCCCTGTCGGGACTGCCAAAAAGGTAGTAGATGGTGGCCGCCTCCTCGTGGGGCTGGTATCTGCACAAATCAAACTGCTGCAGCCCCGATCGCAGCGGTGCTTCCGGTGCCATGAGGGAGGCCACGTTGCAGCGCAGTGCAAGGGGCCAATAGATCGTAGTGGCCAGTGCTACAGGTGCGGTCAGCCTGGCCACATCCGCAGCCAATGCGCTAATGCACCACACTGCGCCGTCTGTGAGGCAGCAAAGAAGTCAGCGGATCATGTAGTGGGGAGTGCTGCCTGCATGCGGGGTCAAAAGAAAGGGAGAAAAGCGGCATCTAGGCCATTGGCTCAAAGGCAGCCGGTCCAAAATAGGGACGAGTTGGACAGGGCCAGTAGATCGCAATGATGGCTCTAAAATTTTTACAAGCGAATCTGAACCACTGTGCCAGAGCTCAGGACCTGTTTGTCCAAAGTCTGGCGCAGTGGTCGGTGCAGGTCGCCGTCATAGCGGAGCCATATTCAGTTCCTCCGCGGGATACCTGGGTAGGGGACAACGACGGACAGGTCGCCATCGTGACCCAGGTCGCCGCAGGCGCCCCACCTTTCACGCGTGTGGTGAAGGGTTCGGGATGCGTTGCAGCACTGCTGGGTCGGGTAGTTGTCGTTGGTGCATACTTCTCCCCCAATAAAACTCTGTCGGAGCTGGAAGAGTTTCTGGGCAGGCTGGGGGATTTAATTGCCAGATTCCAGCCTGCACAATTCCTGCTCGCCGGGGATCTGAACTCAAAGTCCAGCTTGTGGGGCTCGGCAGTGGAGGATGCACGGGGAAGAGCGCTGGCAGAGTGGGTAGTTGCCACGAATTTGACCGTCCTTAACCGGGGAACGGCCAACACGTGCGTGCGACGGCAGGGCGGGTCCATCGTGGACGTAACGTTCGCGAGCCCAGCCTTAGCGCGCTGTGTTCAGGGCTGGCGAGTGCTGGAAGATGTGGAGACTCTCTCGGACCATCTATACATCTTGTTTGAGGTCTCCACTCATCCGGTGGTACCGCCAGGCCCCAGGCGAACCTCGGGAGAGGACAGTCCGAGGTGGCAATTAAAGCGCCTCAATGAAGAGGTGCTGAAAGAGGCCGTGCTGGTAGCCTCATGGCTGCCCCATAACACCGGGGCTGTAGAGGATTCGGCGGAGAGACTACGGGAGCTGGTTACGCGAGCATGTGATAGGGCCATGCCCCGTTCAAGGCGCTGTCCATCTAGGCGCCAGGTGTACTGGTGGTCAGCGGCGATTGCGCAACTGCGCGAGGAGTGTGTGGCCGCCAGACGTCAGTACACCCGCTGCCGCAGACGGCGATTTAGGAGCCGCAACGCTGTCGATAGAGAAAGGCACAGGGCAGAGGAGGATACACTATACGATCAGTATGTTGCCATCAAAACCAACTTACAGGTGGCGATCGCTGAGTCGCAGACCACGGCCAGGGAGCGGATGCTGGAAGAGCTTAACCGCGATCCCTGGGGGACGCCCTACAGGATGGTGCGGAATAAGCTCCGTCCTTGGGCCCCCCCACTTACGCAGTCTCTCCAGCCCAACGTGGTCCGGGAAGTGGTCGCGGCTCTGTTTCCCCACGGTGCGCAGGCAGAACATCAGCCGCCACCAATGGCCCCACGGGAAACTAGGGAGGAGGAGGGAGAAGTCCCGGAAGTTACGGAAGAGGAGCTGGGAAGTGCCGTAGCTCGTCTTCGAGAAAAGAAAGTGGCCCCCGGTCTTGATGGCATACCAGGGCGAGTGTGGGTTTTGGCCATGGAGTCTCTGGAGTTGCGAGTTCGAGGACTACTTACTGCCTGTCTGGCTCAAGCCATAATTCCACAGCGGTGGAAGACAGGCAGACTAGTCCTCCTCAAAAAGGAGGGGCGGCCCGCGGAATCTCCATCCGCATACCGCCCCATCGTCCTCCTTGACGAAGTGGCCAAGCTCTTTGAGCGCGTAGTAGCCAAGCGCTTGGTGGCACACCTAGAGCGGGCGGGACCTAACCTCTCCGACGTCCAGTTTGGTTTTCGCGGTGGCCGTTCCACCGTGGACGCCATTCTGCGCGTCCGGTCCCAGGCGCAGGAAGCAGTATCTCGGGGCGACGTTGTTATCGCGGTGTCGTTGGACATCGCCAACGCGTTCAACACGTTGCCTTGGAGTTGCATAAGGGAGGCACTCCGCTATCATGGGGTGCCGACCTACCTCCGTCGCGTCGTTGGGGCCTACCTGTCGGGGAGGTGGGTGAAGTTCCCCGGTCAAGATGGCTGGGAAAGCCGGGAGGTGGTATGCGGTGTTCCACAGGGGTCGGTACTTGGGCCACTCCTGTGGAACATCGGATATGACTGGGTGCTTCGGGGTACCGGTCTCAGGGGGGTGGAGGTGACCTGCTACGCAGACGACACGCTGGTGACAGCTCGGCAGCGAACCTACAGTGAAGCGGCTATGCTGGCCACAGCAGGAGTAGGTTTTGTCGTTGGCAGAATTAGGCGGTTAGGTCTTGAGGTTGCCCTTGGAAAATCTGAGGCAATATGCTTTCATGGTCCTCGTAGGGCGCCTCCGATGGATGCGCATATCGTCGTGGGCGGAGTCCGCATCGGCGTTACGAGCACGATGAAGTATCTGGGACTCGTGCTCGACAGCCGGTGGGACTTCCGGGCGCACTTCGATGCTCTGGTGCCACGACTGTTGAAGGAGGCGGCGGCGCTGAGTAGGCTTTTGCCAAACATGGGTGGACCGAGTGCGGTAACAAGACGGCTCTACACTGGTGTCGTGAGGTCGATGGCGATGTACGGTGCCCCAGTGTGGGCGGATGCCCTGTCGCGCGAAAACATCGCTCTGCTGCGGAGGGCGCAGAGAGTGATGGCGATAAGGGTCATCAGGGGGTACCGTACCATCTCAGGAGAGGTAGCGTGCCTGTTGGCGGGACTACTGCCGTGGGATCTGGACGCGCATTCCCTGGCGTCGATATATCGTCGGCGTCGAGGTCTGTCGTCCAGGGATCCGAACGCAACGCCAAGCACGATCGAAGAAGAGCAAGAGCGGGTAGCCGCAGTAGAAGAGTGGCGGTCCAGGCTGGAGCACCCTTGCGCTGGCCGATGGACCATCGAGGCAGTTCGCCCCACTCTCGCGCAGTGGCTGGGCAGGCGACATGGCGTCCTAACCTTCCGCGCCACGCAGATCCTCTCGGGGCACGGTTGCTTCGGGGGATATCTGTGTCGGGTCGCCGGGAGGGAGCCCTCTCCTCGCTGCCACCACTGCGACGACTGTCCTGATGAGTCGGCCCAGCATACGCTGGAGGTGTGCCCAGCGTGGGCGACGGAGCGCGAGGCGCTCCAAAGTGTCGTGGGGGCGGACCTGACGCTGATGGCCGTGATCTCTGCCATGGCCGGAAGCGAAAGGTCCTGGGGTGCCGTCCTATCCTTCTGCGAGGACGTGATGTCGCAGAAGGAGGCGGCGGAGAGAGAGAGGGAGGCGACTTCTGATCTCGCCATCCGCCGCAAAAGGACCGGGCGCCGGAGAGCGGCACACGATCGCCGCCTCCCCCCCTAGCACAAGCCAGAGGGCGGCCGACTTGGGGAAGCCGGCCGTCCACTGATCTGGCCCGAGTTGGCGCGCGCGGAGACGTCCGCGCGCCACTCGAAGAGGCCGTCCGGGGTTGAAACCCCCGTGACATTGAGACGGGCCTTCAGAGGCTCTCGCCGCTGGGGTTTACAGAAGAATCTGGATGCCTGTGACCCCAGCCCTGTGGCGACAAGGCGGCCTTCGTCAGGTTTTTAGTGGGTAGGCTGCCGCGCGTTTACCATCTTTGCGCGGCAGGAGCCCCACATAACCCGTTCCGCCTATCCCCAGGCGGACGGGTACCCGGGAACAGGGTTTTCCTGACGTTAAAAAAAAAAAAAAAAAAAAAAAAAAAAAAAAAAAAAAAAAAAAAAAAAGGTTAGGTTAGGTTAGGTTAGGTTAGGTTAGGTTCTCAGGGCAGTTGCTGGACTGCTACTGGGCGCGTCCCCCGGGTGGCGGATAGGGGAATGCCACCACATTGGTGGTACCGGTTTCGACCGGCGCGGACCAAAACCAGCAGGCATGGGCGTGCCTTTAGGGGTTTGTTAACCCCACGGCCTAAGGGAGCACACCCTGACAGAAAAGCGCGGAGGTGGGGCGAGCCCGGCGGGCGCTTAACTGCGCAGCCCGGCTAGCACTTCGTGCAACGCCCCTCTCACATCGTAATCCCGGAACCCGGTGTCGTTGACCATGTCTAGCGGCCGGGAACTGGGACCGATAGCCTCGGCTTAACCGCCCGGGCTGCGAGGAAGAAAACCTCTATAAAAAATCACCCCAATCCCAAGTGGCGGAGCAGCGCGAGGGGATGCGTGGCCGATGGGTAGATCGGTCACTACTGCTACCCCCGCTAGAGTACCGGCCGAAACTCTATGCGGGTTACGCTAGGCTTATCCGCAGACAGGGGGCACTGTGCGGATGGACCCACCCTTCCCCCATACTCGTGGGATTCATATGGATACTTTCAATTTTAAAAACAAAACCCAAGATGATGTGCCTGTGACGGGCGGAGAAGACGTTGTGCCTGCGACGGGCGGAGATGTTGTGTCAGCGACTGGCGGTGCTGGCGTTCGGCTGGAGAGTGGTGGTGTGTCGCGTGTTGCGACTACTAAGAGAGTAGAGGATGTAGCGGCAAGACAGCCGCAAGTTGTTTTGACCCGGGTCGATCTGGGTGAAAGCGCGATGTCGAGGAGGAACTCGATATCCTCGGGTGGACGACTCTGGGCGTCCGGGAGGGAGTCCGATGGGGATAGCACTGTCTCCATGGGTTCGATGGGGAGTTTGGGGCGATCCCAATTTTTAAAAGATCCCCGGAAGAGGCGGAGGAAAAGCCAAGGCAGTCGGTCTGGGTCGTCTGATGAGGAAAGGAGACCCAAGGTAAAGGTTGTCCCTAAAAAAGGGCGAGGACGGCCAGCTACCACTGGAGAATACGTCGGCTTGGCCGATGCAAAGAGGGCCCTCAATGAGGCAAAGAAGGAAGAGTTGAGGTTGCGCGCCGAAGAAGAAGTGGCCGAGATGGCGCTATCAGTGTGTACTCGGGCAAGCTCGCGCCAATCCGAAGTCTCATCAGTGCCATTCCTGGAGTGTGAGGAGACTGAGGCGGTCTTGGCATCGGAGTTAAAGAAAAGAGTTAATGACAGTCTAGAGGTCATAGGAAATGTCGCCAAGAAGTCCGGCAATTTAAAAGGGGGATATATAAAGGCCCTTAAGTTGGCGGCTGAGACTATAGCCTCGGCGGTGGACACCCTCGCAAGACGTACAGCGTCAGAAGAAGTGGCTCATTTGAGGGCCAGCAACGCTCGTCTGCAGGTGCAACTGGAAGAGATGCGTAAGGAGTTTGCGGCCCTAAAAGTGCATCAAGCATCAAGGATGTCCGCTTTAAGGTGGCCTCAACGGGAGCTCGAATGCTGGAGATACCGGGGGCAAACAGCGGCGAAAAGGCGGACGTCCTTGCACAGGCATTGAAGGGGGCCTTGGACGGGGAAGACGTTAAAGTCTCCAGGCCCACCAAGTGTGCAGAGCTTCGGGTAACCGGTCTAGATGACTCGGTTACCCCGACAGAATTGGCGGAGGCCATCAGCCGGTCAGGCGGCTGCGGTACCGACTTAATTAAAGCGGGAGACATTCGCCGAGATAGTTTTGGGCTGGGAACGGCATGGGTCCGCTGCCCGGTCGTCGCTGCCAAAAAGGTAGTTGATGGTGGTCGCCTCCTCGTGGGACTGGTCTCTGCGCAGGTGAAACTGTTGCAAACCCGGCCGCAGCGGTGCTATCGCTGTCACGAGGGAGGCCACGTGGCGGCGCGGTGCACGGGGGCGATAGACCGCAGTGCCGAATGCTACAGGTGCGGACAGCCTGGTCACCTGCGCAGCCAATGCACGTCGGCACCACACTGCGCAGTTTGCGAGGCGGCGAAGAGGCCAGCGGACCACACGGTGGGAAGTGCGGCTTGCACTCGGTCCCAACCGAATAAAAGACGGAGGAAAGCGACGTCTGGGCCAACGGCTCAGGACCAGCCGATTCAAAACAGGACTGAGGTGGGAAGGGCCATGGAAACTTAACTATGGCCCTAAAGGTTCTACAGGCGAACCTTAACCACTGCGCTAGAGCCCAGGACCTATTTGTCCAAAGTCTGGCGCAGTGGTCGGTGCAGGTCGCTATCATAGCGGAGCCGTATTGGGTCCCCCCGCGTGACAACTGGGCGGGCGACGACGACGGGTCGGTGGCCATCGTTTCCCAGGTCGCCGCGGGCTCTCCACCCTTTACGAGTGTTGTAAAGGGCTCGGGGTGCGTCGCGGTACTGCTGGGTCAGGTCGCCGTGGTCGGGGTGTATTTCTCCCCCAACAGAACTTTGGTAGAGTTCGAAGAGTTCTTGGACAGGTTGGGGGAGCTAATCGCCAGATGTGGGCCTGCGGAAGTTCTCGTTGCGGGGGACCTAAATTCGAAGTCCGGCATGTGGGGCTCGACAGTGGAGGATGCGCGGGGGAGAGCCCTTGCAGAGTGGGTTGTTGCCACCGGCCTGACAGTGATGAACCAGGGAACGGTCGACACGTGCGTGCGACGGCAGGGCGGGTCCATCGTGGACGTTACGTTCGCGAGCCCTGCCTTAGCGCGCCGTGTCCACGGCTGGCGAGTGCTGGATGATGTGGAGACGCTCTCGGACCACCGCTACATCCTATATGAGATCTCCACTCATCCGGCGGTGCCGCCAAGCCGCAACCGAACTCGAAGGGAGGAGGGGCCGCGGTGGCAGTTGAGGTGCCTCAACCCAGAGGTGCTGAAGGAGGCAGCGACTGTAGCCTCTTGGCTGCCCCAACACGCAGCATCCCCAGCCGAAGCAGCAGAGCGCATCGAGGAGCTGGCGAAGCGCATTTGCGATGCCGCAATGCCTCGGTCCAGGCGTTGCCCCCCAAGGCAGCAAGTCTGGTGGTGGACGGCTGAGATCGCTCAACTGCGTGAGGACTGCGTCGCCGCCAGACGTCTCTACTCACACTGTCGTAGGAGGGCGCGTCGTGACCAGGCAGAAGAGGATAATAGATATGCCCACTACGTGGAGGCGAAGGCGCGACTAACAGCTCAGATCGCCAGGGCAATATCTGAGGGGAGAGCTGAGATGTTGGAGGGGCTCAATAGAGACCCATGGGGCACACCATACAGAATGGTAATGAATAAGCTTCGCCCCTGGGCCCCTCCACTAACCGAAACGCTCGACAATGAAGTGCTGCAGACCGTGCTGGGTAGTCTCTTCCCGCGTCGAGACAGTTTCGTGCCGCCGCAGATCGGTTCATACACTCTGGATGATGAGATCGAAGGACAAGAAGTTGTGCCAGAGGTTGATGAGGAGGAAATGGCTGCTGCGGTTGTGCGCCTGCGGGGGAAGTCCGTTGCTCCGGGGCCGGATGGAGTGCCAGGTCGTGCGTTAGCCATGATAATGGACGCTTTTGGGCCTTGTGTGAGGGGGCTATTCACTGCCTGTCTGGCTCAAGCCATAATTCCACAGAGGTGGAAGACAGGCAGGCTAGTCCTCCTCAGAAAGGAAGGGCGTCCAGCGGAGTCTCCCTCCGCCTACCGCCCCATCGTGTTGCTGAATGAGATGGCCAAACTATTTGAGCGCGTCGTTGTTGGGCGCTTAATCAAGCACATGGTGGAGGTTGGGCCGGATCTCTCGGACGCGCAGTTTGGCTTCCGCGGTGGTCGCTCAACCGTGGATGCCATTCTGCGGGTCAAGTCCAGCGTGCAGGATGCGGTCTCCCAGGGTCAGGTAGTTTTTGCGGTGTCCTTGGACATCGCAAACGCCTTCAACTCCTTGCCCTGGGTTTGCATCAGGGAGGCGCTCCGCTACCACGGGGTGCCGACCTACCTGTGTCGCGTCATCGGGGCTTACCTCTCCGAGAGATTCGTGGTCTTTCCTGAGCGGAACGGCTGGGGGAGACGGGAAGTGTCATGCGGAGTTCCACAGGGCTCAGTTCTTGGGCCGCTCCTGTGGAACATAGGCTATGACTGGGTGCTGAGGGGCAGCACACTGAGAGGAGTCAGCGTTGTCTGTTACGCAGATGACACCCTTGTCTTGGCGCGGGCGAATAGCCATAGGGAGGCGGCACTACTGGCGACGGCGGGAGTGGCCCACGTTGTCGGCAGGATACGCCGGTTAGGGCTGGAGGTTGCCCTAGAAAAGTCAGTGGCTATTTGTTTCCACGGCCCTCGAAGAGCGCCTCCACCGGGCATGCATATCACAGTGAGCGGGGTCCGCATCGGCTTGTCGAGTACGATGAAGTACCTGGGACTCGTGCTCGACAGCCGGTGGAGCTTTAAGGCGCATTTTAATGCTCTTGCGCCGAAGCTCAATAAAACGGCAGGTGCGCTGAGCAGGCTGCTGCCCAACGTGAGTGGACCAAGTTGTGCCAGCAGGCGCCTCTATCTGGGGGTTCTACGCTCAATGGCGCTCTACGGCGCCCCGGTATGGTCAGACGCTCTCTGCCGCGAGAATGTTGCGGTTTTGCGGCAGTCGCAGAGGGTGATGGCGACGAGAGTAGTAAGAGGCTATCGAACCATATCGGGTGAAGCGGCGTGCGTGCTGGCTGGAGTTACACCCTGGGACCTGGACGCGCGTTCCTTGGCGGCGGCCTATTGCCGGCGTCGAGGCCTTGCGTCCGGGGACCTCAGTCCAGCACCGCACGAGAGCGAGGAGGAGCGGGATGCCGCACTGGAGGAGTGGCTCTGCAGGCTGGAGCATCCCTCCGCTGGTCGCAGGACCATTGACGCAGTTCGCCCCGTCTTTAGGCAGTGGTTGGCGAGACGTCACGGCGTTCTCACCTTCCGGTTGACGCAGGTCCTTACGGGGCACGGGTGCTTCGGCGGATACCTGTGCCGCGTCGCCGGGAGAGAGCCGGATCCACGCTGCCACCACTGCCACGGCTGCGTCAACGAGACGGCCCAGCACGTGCTGGAGGAGTGCCCAGCTTGGGCGACGGAGCGCGAGGCGCTCATAAGTGTTGTGGGGGCGGACCTGACGCTGCCGGCCGTGATCTCCGCCATGGCCGAAAGCGAAAGGTCCTGGGATGCCGTCCTGTCCTTCTGCGAGGACGTGATGTCGCAGAAGGAGGCGGCGGAGAGGGCGAGAGAGGCCAACGCCGAGCTCGCCATCCGCCGCAGGAGGACCGGGCGCCGGAGAGCGGCCCACGATCGCCGCCTCCCCCCCTAACACCAGCCAGAGGGCGGTAGACTTGGGGAAGTCTGCCGCCTAATCACCTGGCCCGAGTAGGCGCGCGCGGTGTCCCCCGCGCGCTACTCCAAACGGTGGTCGTCGAGGGTGTTGCTCCCACCCTCCGACACCGAGACGTGCCGTAGGGCAATCGCCGTCGGGGTTCGCGGATGATTTTCCGGTTCCCGTGGCCCCGACCTGGAGGCGACAGAGGTGGACACCGTCAGGTTTTAGTGGGTAGGCTGCCGCGCGCTGTTTGCGCGGCAGGAGCCCCACATAACCCGTCGTTCTTCCCCAGGCGGCGGGTACCCGGCAACAGGGTTTCATGCGCAAGGAGTTCGCGGCACTGAGAGCGCAGGTGGAGGTCTCCCGAGCCGAGGTGCGACCCTCATCATCCCAGGCGCAGATCCCGGCGAATCCCCCGCCACAACAACCGGCGGGTGTGGATGAGCTTGCCCGAACGATCATGGTCCAGGTGGGGACCATGATAAATGCGCGGTTTGAGGCGCTAGAGGGCAGGCTGTTGCCGGAGCAGCGGATTCGCCCTCCACTGGCATCCGATAGGGCCAAGGAAAGGCCTGTCCCAAAGGCCCCAGCAGGTGACGCAAGGGTAACGACCCTCATGGCCCCCGCCAATCCGGCGCCAGGGCCATCCAAGAAGAAGTCCAAGCAGGGCAAAACAAAGAAAGCGGTAGACCAGCCACAACCGGACCCTATTCCGTCCACGTCAGCCCCCTCCGCTACGGAAGGATGGAATTTAGTGGTTCGACGAGGAGCGAAAAAGGCAGCGGCTGCCAAGAAGCAGCCACAGAAAGTAGCCGTTCCGCAAAAGAAGAAGAAGGAAGGTGGAAAGCTCCGGCCTCCTCGCTCGGCAGCGGTTGTTCTGAAACTGCAGCCTGCAGCTGTCGAGCGAAACGTCACCTACAAGGAGGTATTCGCCCAGGTCAAAACCAAACTTGACCTAAACGACCTGGGCATAAAGGACATCCGATTTAAGGTTGCTTCCACTGGGGCTAGGATGCTTGAAATCCCGGGTGCAGGCAGTGCTGAGAAGGCGGATACTCTGGCCCAAGCGATTAGGGGAGTCCTGGATAAGGAAGAAGTCCAAATCTCCAGGCCAACCAAATGCGCCGAGATAAGGATCACCGGCCTAGACGACTCAGTGTCGAAAGAAGAAATCGCGGAGGCCATAAGCCGGATGGGCGGTTGCACTGCCGACGCAGTCAAGGTGGGGGAAATCCGCCGTGGAACGTCAGGCTTCGGAACGGCGTGGGTCAGTTGCCCTGTGCTAGCGGCCAAGAAAGTGGTGGATGGTGGCCGCCTTCTCGTGGGGTTTGTGTCAGCACAGGTCAAGCTGCTGCAGGCCAGACCCCAGCGCTGTTTCCGGTGCCACGAAGTGGGGCACGTGGCAGCCAAATGCAAGGGCAGTGAGGATCGGAGCAGCCAATGCTTCCGTTGCGGGCAAAGCGGGCACAAGCGCGGGCAATGCACTGCCGCACCACACTGCCCGGTCTGCGAGGGTGTCAAGAGGCCAGCGAACCACATAGTCGGTAGCGCAGCCTGTACCCGAGCCCCAGCTCGTAAGAAGAAGGCGGCCAAACTTGTGCCTAGCGCGTCCAAGCCGCAAACGGAGGTGCAAGAAATGGACCAACAATAGTAATGGCCCTTAAAATTCTGCAAACGAATTTAAACCACTGTGCCAGAGCCCAGGACCTGTTAGTTCAAAGCCTGGTGCAGTGGTCCGTGCAAGTGGCCGTTCTAGCGGAGCCATACTATGTCCCCCCGCGGGATAACTGGGTAGGAGATGATGACGGGCAGGTCGCCATCGTGACCCAGGTCGCCGCCGGCGCCCCACCTTTTACGCGTGTGGTAAAGGGATCGGGGTGCGTCGCGGCACTGCTGGGTCGGGTAGCCATAGTCGGGGCATATTTTTCTCCCAACAAAACTCTGGGGGAGTTTGAAGAGTTCCTGAACAGGTTGGGAGAATTAATCGTCAGACTCGAGCCGGCAGAAGTTCTCCTCGCGGGGGACTTAAATGCGAAGTCCAATGTGTGGGGTTCGACGGTGGAAGATGCCCGGGGAAGAGCTCTAGCGGAGTGGGCTGTTGCCACTGGCCTGACGATCCTGAACCAGGGAACGGTTGACACGTGCGTGCGACGGCAGGGCGGGTCCATCGTGGACATTACGTTCGCGAGCCCTACCTTAGCGCGCCGTGTCTATGGCTGGCGAGTGCTGGATGATGTGGAGACGCTTTCGGACCACCGTTACATCAAATATGAGATCTCCACTCATCCGGCGGTACCGCCAAGCCCTAGCCGAACCCTGAGGGAGGAGGGTCCGCGGTGGCAGGTGAAACGCCTCAACCCCGAGGTGTTGAAAGAGGCGGCAATTGTAGCCGCTTGGCTGCCTCATGACTTAACATCCCCGGAAGATACAGCTAGGCGGATTGAGGAGCTGGCGAAGCGCATTTGCGATGCCGCAATGCCTCGTTCCGGGCGTCGCCCTCCTAAACAACAAGTGTGGTGGTGGACGGCAGAAATCGCACAACTGCGTGAGGACTGCGTTGCTGCCAGACGCCAATTCTCGCACTACCGAAGGAGGGTGCATCGAGATAGGGCGGAGGAGGATCGCAGATATGCAGGCTACGTGGAGGCGAAGACGTGCCTGCAAGTTCAGATTGCCAGGGCCATTGCCGAGGGGAGGGCCGCAATGTTGGAGGGGCTCAATGAAGATCCCTGGGGCACACCCTATAGATTGGTCATGGACAAGCTCCGCCCCTGGGCCCCTCCAATCACTGAGTCGCTCGATGGGGAAGTGCTGCGAAGTGTGTTGGAGAGTCTCTTTCCACACCGACATGACTTCGTGCCGCCGCAGATGGCTCCGAGTGCAACGGCGGAAGAGGCTGAAGGGCAGGAGGCAGTGCCAGAAGTCGATGAAGAGGAGATGGCAGCTGCAGTAGCGCGCCTGCGGAGGAAATCAGTCGCCCCTGGGCTGGATGGAATACCGGGTCGCGCTCTAGTCCTGGCGATGGACGCTTTAGGGCCTTGTATGAGGGGACTATTCACTGCCTGTCTGGCTCAAGCCACAATTCCACAGAGGTGGAAGACAGGCAGGCTAGTCCTCCTCAGAAAGGAAGGGCGTCCAGCGGAGTCTCCCTCCGGTTACCGCCCCATCGTGCTTCTGAGTGAGCTGGCTAAGTTGTTTGAGCGCATAGTCGTGGAACGCCTAACCAAGCACATGGCGGAGGTCGGGCCAGATCTATCGGACACGCAGTTTGGCTTCCGCGGTGGTCGCTCAACCGTGGATGCCATCCTGTGGGTAAAGTCTCGCGCGCAGGATGCGGTCTCCCGGGGTGAGGTAGTTTTTGCGGTGTCCTTGGACATCGCAAACGCCTTTAACTCTTTGCCCTGGGTTTGCATCAGGGAAGCACTCCGCCACCACGGGGTGCCCACCTACCTGCGTCGCGTTATCAAGGCGTACCTCTCCGATAGATCGGTGGTCTTTCCTGAGCGGGATGGCTGGGGGAGACGCGAGGTGTCGTGCGGTGTTCCACAGGGCTCGGTACTCGGGCCGCTCCTGTGGAACATCGGTTACGACTGGGTGTTGAGGGGTAGCACACTAAGGGGAGTTAGCGTAGTGTGCTACGCGGACGACACCCTCGTCTTGGCGCAGGCAAAGAGCCACAGAGAGGCGGCTATATTGGCGACGGCGGGAGTGGCCCACATTGTCACTAAGATTCGGAGATTGGGATTGGAGGTTGCTCTCGGGAAATCGGAGGCGATCTGTTTCCATGGCCCTCGAAGAGCACCTCCACCGGGCACCCACATCACGGTCGGCGGAGTCCGCATCGGCTTGTCGAGCACGATGAAGTACCTGGGACTCGTGCTCGACGGCCGGTGGAACTTTCGGGCGCACTTCAAAGCCCTTGCACCGAAATTGACAAAGACGGCGGGTGCACTCGGCAGGTTGTTGCCGAATGTCAGTGGACCCAATTGCGCCAGCAGGCGCCTGTATCTTGGAGTCCTGCGGTCGATGGCGCTATACGGTGCCCCGGTATGGGCAGATGCTCTCTGTCGCGAGAATGTGGCTGTCTTGCGGCAGTCGCAACGAGTTATGGCGACGAGAGCTATAAGGGGTTACCGGACCATCTCGGCAGATGTGGCGTGCGTGCTGGCCGGAGTAACACCCTGGGACCTGGATGCGCTTTCCTTGGCGTCGACCTATTGTCGGCGTCGAGGCCTTGCGTCCGGGGACCTCAGGCCAGCACCGCCCGAGAGTGAAGAGCGGGATGCCGCAATCGAGGAGTGGCTCGCAAGGTTGGAGCATACATCGGCTGGCCGGAGAACTATCGACGCAGTTCGCCCCGTCCTCAGGCAGTGGCTGGCGAGACGTCACGGCGTCCTCACCTTTCGGCTGACGCAGGTCCTCACGGGGCACGGGTGCTTCGGCGGATACCTGTGCCGCGTCGCCGGAAGAGAGCCGGATCCACGCTGCCACCACTGCCACGGCTGCGTTGACGAGTCGGCCCAGCACGTGCTCGAAGAGTGCCCAGCCTGGGAATCGGAGCGTGAGGAGCTCCGAAGTGTTGTGGGGGCTGACCTGACGTTGCCGGCTGTGGTCTCTGCCATGGTTGGTAGCGAAAGGTCATGGGCTGCCGTCCTATCCTTCTGCGAGGACGTGATGTCGCGGAAGGAGGCGGCGGAGAGAGAAAGGGAGGCGACTTCCGATCTCGCTATCCGCCGCAAAAGGACCGGGCGCCGGAGAGCGGCCCACGATCGCCGCCTCCCCCCCTAACACCAGCCAGAGGGCGGTAGACTTGGGGAAGTCTGCCGCCTAATCACCTGGCCCGAGTAGGCGCGCGCGGTGTCCCCCGCGCGCTACTCCAGACGTCGTCGTTGAGGGCGCTGCTCCCGCCCTCCGACACCGAGACGTGCCGAAAGGCAATCGCCGTCGGGGTTCGCGGATGATTATCCGGTTCCCGTGGCCCCGACACCAAGGCGAGTACGGTGGACACCGTCAGGTTTTAGTGGGTAGGCTGCCGCGCGTTTCCATCTTTGCGCGGCAGGAGCCCCACATAACCCGTCGTTCTTCCCCAGGCGGCGGGTACCCGGCAACAGGGTTTCCTGACGTAAAAAAAAAAAAAAAAAAAAAAAAAAAAAAAAAAAAAAAAAAAAAAAAAAAAAAAAAAAAAAAAAAAAAAAAAAAAAAAGGTTAGGTTAGGTTAGGTTAGGTTAGGTTAGGTTAGGTTAGGTTAGGTTTCCGGGGCAGAGGCTGACTGCTACCGGACGCGTCCCCCGGGTGGCGGATAGGGGAACACCACTCGCGACTGTCTGGACCCGACAGGAGCTTGTGGTACCGGAGCAATCCGGCGCGGACCAACAGCCAGGAGGGGAGGGGGGAGCGGCGTCAGGAGGGCGCCGTCTCCTTCTTGGAGGTAGCGCGGTGTCTCCGGCCGTTTCGCGGTAGGAGGCGCTGCGCGGGCCGCGCTGCCGGGGCTAGCCCGTCGGCGCGGCGGCTGGAGCGGGGCCAGTTCTGGTCCTGCGTCTGGCGTGGGGTGTCGGCAGCCATCTTGGTCCGGAGGTGGGCCGACGGTAGGGGGGCCGCGGGGGAAGAGGAGTGTCGGTATGGCGATGCGCCGCTCGTCCCTATCTCCCGCGGCCTAGCGGGGCCGCCACCGCTTGATGGCGGACGCGGTGGGGCTGCAGGGGAAGAGGAGTGTCGGTGTTGCGTTGCCGCTCTCCCTGTCCTCTGCAGCCGATTGGAGGTGGCCCACTTCGGTGGGCGGTGGAAGGGTTTAATGGGCTGCTCCGGGTACCTCTCTGGTGTAGCAGAGTTGACTGTGGAGCAGCCCCATTGGTTTGGTGGTCTGCCTAGCGTTTAGGCAGACCTTGCCGCCGGGGCGCCGTAAGTAGTTATGCGCAAGCGATCCTGCGGCCGTCCCACTAAGGCGGGGGGAAG
Organism: Brenthis hecate; assembly: GCA_951806755.1. NCBI lineage: Eukaryota > Metazoa > Arthropoda > Insecta > Lepidoptera > Nymphalidae > Brenthis > Brenthis hecate. The sequence goes on from OX638277.1 coordinate 7,208,189, forward strand.
GGATGTCGGGTTTTAGTGGGTAGTACCGG